>CAXAAD010000065.1:0-397789 GCA_963966675.1 Lasioglossum calceatum | reverse complement strand
ACGTATAACGTATAACGTATAACGTATAACGTATAACGTATAACGTATAACGTATAACGTATAACGTATAACGTATAACGTATAACGTATAACGTATAACGTATAACGTATAACGTATAACGTATAACGTATAACGTATAACGTATAACGTATAACGTATAACGTATAACGTATAACGTATAACGTATAACGTATAACGTATAACGTATAACGCATAACGTATAACGTATAACGTATAACGTATAACGCATAACGTATAACGTATAACGTATAACGTATAACGTATAACGTATAACGTATAACGTATAACGTATAACGTATAACGTATAACGTATAACGTATAACGTATAACGTATAACGTATAACGTATAACGTATAACGTATATAACGTATAACGTATAACGTATAACGTATAACGTATAACGTATAACGTATAACGTATAACGTATAACGTATAACGTATAACGTATAACGTATAACGTATAACGTATAACGTATAACGTATAACGTATAACGTATAACGTATAACGTATAACGTATAACGTATAACGTATAACGTATAACGTATAACGTATAACGTATAACGTATAACGTATAACGTATAACGTATAACGCATAACGTATAAGGTGTAACGTATAACGCATAACGTATAACGTATAACGTATAACGTATAACGTATAACGTATAAGGTGTAACGTATAACGCATAACGTATAACGTATAACGTATAACGTATAACGTATAACGTATAACGTATAACGTATAACGTATAACGTATAACGTATAACGTATAACGTATAACGTATAACGTATAACGTATAACGTATAACGTATAACGCATAACATATAACGTATAAGGTGTAACGTATAACGCATAACGTATAACGTATAACGTATAACGTATAACGTATAACGTATAACGTATAACGTATAACGTATAACGTATAACGTATAAGGTGTAACGTATAACGCATAATGTATAACGTATAACGTATAACGTATAACGTATAACGTATAACGTATAACGCATAACGCATAACATATAACGTATAACGTATAACGTATAACGCATAACGTATAACGCATAACGTATAACGTATAACGCATAACGTATAACGTATAACGTATAATTTGTAACGTATAACGCATAACGTATAACGAATAACGTATATCGTATAAGGTGTAACGTATAACGCATAACGTATAACGTATAACGTATAAGGTGTAACGTATAACGCATAACGTATAACGTATAACGTATAACGTATAAGGTGTAACGTATAACGCATAACGTATAAGGTGTAACGTATAACGCATAACGTATAACGTATAACGTATAACGTATAACGTATAACGTATAACGTATAAGGTGTAACGTATAACGCATAACGTATAACGTATAACGTATAACGTATAACGTATAACGTATAACGTATAACGTATAACGTATAACGTATAACGTATAACGTATAACGTATAACGTATAACGTATAACGTATAACGTATAACGTATAACGTATAACGTATAACGTATAACGTATAACGTATAACGTATAACGTATAACGTATAACGTATAACGTATAACGTATAACGTATAACGTATAACGTATAACGTATAACGTATAACGTATAACGTATAACGTATAACGTATAACGCATAACGTATAACGTATAACGTATAAGGTGTAACGTATAACGCATAACGTATAACGTATAACGTATAACGTATAACGTATAACGTATAACGTATAACGTATAACGTATAACGTATAACGTATAACGTATAACGTATAACGTATAACGTATAACGTATAACGTATAACGTATAACGTATAACGTATAACGTATAACGTATAACGTATAACGTATAACGTATAACGTATAACGTATAACGTATAACGTATAACGTATAACGTATAACGTATAACGTATAACGTATAACGTATAACGTATAACGTATAACGTATAACGTATAACGTATAACGTATAACGTATAACGTATAACGTATAACGTATAACGTATAACGTATAACGTATAACGTATAACGTATAACGTATAAACGTATAACGTATAACGTATAACGTATAACGTATAACGTATAACGTATAACGTAAAACGTATAACGTATAACGTATAACGTATAACGCATAACGTATAACGTATAACGTATAAGGTGTAACGTATAACGCATAACGTATAACGTATAACGTATAACGTATAACGTATAACGTATAACGTATAACGTATAACGTATAACGTATAACGTATAACGTATAACGTATAACGTATAACGTATAACGTATAACGTATAACGTATAACGTATAACGTATAACGTATAACGTATAACGTATAACGTATAACGTATAACGTATAACGTATAACGTATAACGTATAACGTATAACGTATAACGTATAACGTATAACGTATAACGTATAACGTATAACGTATAACGTATAACGTATAACGTATAACGTATAACGTATAACGTATAACGTATAACGTATAACGTATAACGTATAACGTATAACGTATAACGTATAACGTATAACGTATAACGTATAACGTATAACGTATAACGTATAACGTATAACGTATAACGTATAACGTATAACGTATAACGTATAACGTATAACGTATAACGTATAACGCATAACGTATAAGGTGTAACGTATAACGCATAACGTATAACGTATAACGTATAACGTATAACGTATAACGGTAGTAACGTATAACGCATAACGTATAAACGTATAACGTATAACGTATAACGTATAACGTATAACGTATAACGTATAACGTATAACGTATAACGTATAACGTATAACGTATAACGTATAACGTATAACGTATAACGTATAACGTATAACGTATAACGTATAACGTATAACGTATAACGTATAACGTATAACGTATAACGTATAACGTATAACGTATAACGTATAACGTATAACGTATAACGTATAACGTATAACGTATAACGTATAACGTATAACGTATAACGTATAACGTATAACGTATAACGTATAACGTATAACGTATAACGTATAACGTATAACGTATAACGTATAACGTATAACGTATAACGTATAACGTATAACGTATAACGTATAACGTATAACGTATAACGTATAACGTATAACGTAGTAACGTATAACGTATAACGTATAACGTATAACGTATAACGTATAACGTATAAACGTATAACGTATAACGTATAACGTATAACGTATAACGTATAACGTATAACGTATAACGTATAACGTATAACGTATAACGTATAACGTATAACGTATAACGTATAACGTATAACGTATAACGTATAACGTATAACGTATAACGTATAACGTATAACGTATAACGTATAACGTATAACGTATAACGTATAACGTATAACGTATAACGTATAACGTATAACGTATAACGTATAACGTATAACGTATAACGTATAACGTATAACGTATAACGTATAACGTATAACGTATAACGTATAACGTATAACGTATAACGTATAACGTATAACGTATAACGTATAACGTATAACGTATAACGTATAACGTATAACGTATAACGTATAACGTATAACGTATAACGTATAACGTATAACGTATAACGTATAACGTATAACGTATAACGTATAAGGTAACGTATAACGTATAACGTATAACGTATAACGTATAACGTATAACGTATAACGTATAACGTATAACGTATAACGTATAACGTATAACGTATAACGTATAACGTATAACGTATAACGTATAACGTATAACGTATAACGTATAACGTATAACGTATAACGTATAACGTATAACGTATAACGTATAACGTATAACGTATAACGTATAACGTATAACGTATAACGTATAACGTATAACGTATAACGTATAACGTATAACGTATAACGTATAACGTATAACGTATAACGTATAACGTATAACGTATAACGTATAACGTATAACGTATAACGCATAACGTATAACGTATAACGTATAACGTATAACGTATAACGTATAAGGTGTAACGTATAACGCATAACGTATAACGTATAACGTATAACGTATAACGTATAACGTATAACGTATAACGTATAACGTATAACGTATAACGTATAACGTATAACGTATAACGTATAACGTATAACGTATAACGTATAACGTATAACGTATAACGTATAACGTATAACGTATAACGTATAACGTATAACGTATAACGTATAACGTATAACGTATAACGTATAACGTATAACGTATAACGTATAACGTATAACGTATAACGTATAACGTATAACGTATAACGTATAACGTATAACGTATAACGTATAACGTATAACGTATAACGTATATAACGTATAACGTATAACGTATAACGTATAACGTATAACGCTTAACGTATAACGTATAACGTATAAGGTGTAACGTATAACGCATAACGTATAACGTATAACGTATAACGTATAACGTATAACGTATAACGTATAACGTATAACGTATAACGTATAACGTATAACGTATAACGTATAACGTTATAACGTATAACGTATAACGTATAACGTATAACGTATAACGTATAACGTATAACGTATAACGTATAACGTATAACGTATAACGTATAACGTATAACGTATAACGTATAACGTATAACGTATAACGTATAACGTATAACGTATAACGTATAACGTATAACGTATAACGTATAACGTATAACGTATAACGTATAACGTATAACGTATAACGTATAACGTATAACGTATAACGTATAACGTATAACGTATAACGTATAACGTATAACGTATAACGTATAACGTATAACGTATAACGTATAACGTATAACGTATAACGTATAACGTATAACGTATAACGTATAACGTATAACGTATAACGTATAACGTATAACGCATAACGTATAAGGTGTAACGTATAACGCATAACGTATAACGTATAACGTATAACGTATAACGTATAACGTATAAGGTGTAACGTATAACGCATAACGTATAACGTATAACGTATAACGTATAACGTATAACGTATAACGTATAACGTATAACGTATAACGTATAACGTATAACGTATAACGTATAACGTATAACGTATAACGTATAACCTATAACGTATAACGCATAACATATAACGTATAAGGTGTAACGTATAACGCATAACGTATAACGTATAACGTATAACGTATAACGTATAACGTATAACGTATAACGTATAACGTATAACGTATAAGGTGTAACGTATAACGCATAATGTATAACGTATAACGTATAACGTATAACGTATAACGTATAACGTATAACGTATAACGCATAACGCATAACATATAACGTATAACGTATAACGTATAACGCATAACGTATAAGGTGTAACGTATAACGCATAACGTATAACGTATAACGTATAACGTATAACGTATAACGTATAAGGTGTAACGTATAACGCATAACGTATAACGTATAACGTATAACGTATAACGTATAACGTATAACGTATAACGTATAACGTATAACGTATAACGTATAACGCATAACGTATAAGGTGTAACGTATAACGCATAACGTATAACGTATAACGTATAACGTATAACGTATAACGTATAAGGTGTAACGTATAACGCATAACGTATAACGTATAACGTATAACGTATAACGTATAACGTATAACGTATAACGTATAACGTATAACGTATAACGTATAACGCATAACGTATAAGGTGTAACGTATAACGCATAACGTATAACGTATAACGTATAACGTATAACGTATAACGTATAAGGTGTAACGTATAACGCATAAACGTATAACGTATAACGTATAACGTATAACGTATAACGTATAACGTATAACGTATAACGTATAACGTATAACGTATAACGTATAACGTATAACGTATAACGTATAACGTATAACGTATAACGTATAACGCATAACATATAACGTATAAGGTGTAACGTATAACGCATAACGTATAACGTATAACGTATAACGTATAACGTATAACGTATAACGTATAACGTATAACGTATAACGTATAACGTATAACGTATAAGGTGTAACGTATAACGCATAATGTATAACGTATAACGTATAACGTATAACGTATAACGTATAACGTATAACGTATAACGCATAACGCATAACATATAACGTATAACGTATAACGTATAACGTATAACGCATAACGTATAAGGTGTAACGTATAACGCATAACGTATAACGTATAACGTATAACGTATAACGTATAACGTATAAGGTGTAACGTATAACGCATAACGTATAACGTATAACGTATAACGTATAACGTATAACGTATAACGTATAACGTATAACGTATAACGTATAACGTATAACGTATAACGTATAACGTATAACGTATAACGTATAACGTATAACGTATAACGTATAACGTATAACGCATAACATATAACGTATAAGGTGTAACGTATAACGCATAACGTATAACGTATAACGTATAACGTATAAGGTGTAACGTATAACGCATAACGTATAACGTATAACGTATAACGTATAAGGTGTAACGTATAACGCATAACGTATAACGTATAACGTATAACGTATAACGTATAACGTATAACGTATAACGTATAACGTATAACGTATAACGTATAACGTATAACGTATAACGCATAACATATAACGTATAAGGTGTAACGTATAACGCATAACGTATAACGTATAACGTATAACGTATAAGGTGTAACGTATAACGCATAACGAATAACGTATAACGTATAACGTATAAGGTGTAACGTATAACGCATAACGTATAACGTATAACGTATAACGTATAACGTATAACGTATAACGTATAACGTATAACGTATAACGTATAACGTATAACGTATAACGTATAACGTATAACGTATAACGTATAACGTATAACGTATAACGTATAACGCATAACATATAACGTATAAGGTGTAACGTATAACGCATAACGTATAACGTATAACGTATAACGTATAACGTATAACGTATAACGTATAACGTATAACGTATAACGTATAACGTATAACGTATAACGTATAAGGTGTAACGTATAACGCATAATGTATAACGTATAACGTATAACGTATAACGTATAACGTATAACGTATAACGCATAACGCATAACGTATAACGTATAACGTATAACGTATAACGCATAACGTATAACGCATAACGTATAACGTATAACGCATAACGTATAACGTATAACGTATAATTTGTAACGTATAACGCATAACGTATAACGAATAACGTATAACGTATAAGGTGTAACGTATAACGCATAACGTATAACGTATAACGTATAAGGTGTAACGTATAACGCTTAACGTATAACGTATAACGTATAACGTATAAGGTGTAACGTATAACGCATAACGTATAAGGTGTAACGTATAACGCATAACGTATAACGTATAACGTATAACGTATAACGTATAACGTATAAGGTGTAACGTATAACGCATAACGTATAACGTATAACGTATAACGTATAACGTATAACGTATAACGTATAACGTATAACGTATAACGTATAACGTATAACGTATAACGTATAACGTATAACGTATAACGTATAACGTATAACGTATAACGCATAACATATAACGTATAAGGTGTAACGTATAACGCATAACGTATAACGTATAACGTATAACGTATAAGGTGTAACGTATAACGCATAACGTATAACGTATAACGTATAACGTATAAGGTGTAACGTATAACGCATAACGTATAACGTATAACGTATAACGTATAACGTATAACGTATAACGTATAACGTATAACGTATAACGTATAACGTATAACGTATAACGTATAAAGTATAACGTATAACGCATAACATATAACGTATATTGTGTAACGTATAACGCATAAAGTATAACGTATAACGTATAACGTATAAGGTGTAACGTATAACGCATAACGTATAACATATAACGTATAACGTATAACGTATAAGGTGGAACGTATAACGCATAACGTATAACGTATAACGTATAACGTATAACGTATAACGTATAACGTATAACGTATAACGTATAACGTATAACGTATAACGTATAACGTATAACGTATAACGTATAACGTATAGCGTATAACGTATAACGTATAACGTATAACGTATAACGTATAACGTATAACGTATAACGTATAACGTATAACGTATAACGTATAACGTATAACGTATAAAGTATAACGTATAACGTATAACATATAACGTATAACATATAACGTATAAGGTGTAAAGTATAACGCATAACGTATAACGAATAACGTATAACGTATAAGGTGTAACGTATAACGCATAACGTATAACGTATAACGTATAACGTATAAGGTGTAACGTATAACGCATAACGTATAACGTATAACGTATAACGTATAACGTATAACGTATAACGTATAACGTATAACGTATAACGTATAACGTATAACGTATAACGCATAACGCATAACGTATAACGTATAACGTATAACGTATAACGTATAACGCGTAACGTATAACGCATAACGTATAACGTATATCGCATAACGTATAACGTATAACGTATAACGTATAACGCATAACGTATAACGAATAACGTATAACGCATAACGTATAACGTATAATTTGTAACGTATAACGCATAACGTATAACGAATAACGTATAACGTATAAGGTGTAACGTATAACGCATAACGTATAACGTATAACGTATAAGGTGTAACGTATAACGCATAACGTATAACGTATAACGTATAAGGTGTAACGTATAACGCATAACGTATAACGCATAACGTATAACGTATAACGTATAACGTATAACGTATAAGGTGTAACGTATAACGCATAATGTATAACGTATAACGTATAACGTATAACGTATAACGTATAACGTATAACGCATAACGCATAACGTATAACGTATAACGTATAACGTATAACGCATAACGTATAACGCATAACGTATAACGTATAACGCATAACGTATAACGTATAACGTATAATTTGTAACGTATAACGCATAACGTATAACGAATAACGTATAACGTATAAGGTGTAACGTATAACGCATAACGTATAACGTATAACGTATAAGGTGTAACGTATAACGCATAACGTATAACGTATAACGTATAACGTATAAGGTGTAACGTATAACGCATAACGTATAAGGTGTAACGTATAACGCATAACGTATAACGTATAACGTATAACGTATAACGTATAACGTATAAGGTGTAACGTATAACGCATAACGTATAACGTATAACGTATAACGTATAACGTATAACGTATAACGTATAACGTATAACGTATAACGTATAACGTATAACGTATAACGTATAACGTATAACGTATAACGTATAACGTATAACGTATAACGTATAACGTATAACGTATAACGTATAACGTATAACGTATAACGTATAACGTATAACGTATAACGTATAACGTATAACGTATAACGTATAACGTATAACGTATAACGTATAACGTATAACGTATAACGTATAACGTATAACGTATAACGTATAACGTATAACGTATAACGTATAACGTATAACGTATAACGTATAACGTATAACGTATAACGTATAACGTATAACGTATAACGTATAACGTATAACGTATAACGTATAACGTATAACGTATAACGTATAACGTATAACGTATAACGTATAACGTATAACGTATAACGTATAACGTATAACGTATAACGTATAACGTATAACGTATAACGTATAACGTATAACGTATAACGTATAACGTATAACGTATAACGTATAACGTATAACGTATAACGTATAACGTATAACGTATAACGTATAACGTATAACGTATAACGTATAACGTATAACGTATAACGTATAACGTATAACGTATAACGTATAACGTATAACGTATAACGTATAACGTATATAGTATAACGTATAACGTATAACGTATAACGTATAACGTATAACGTATAACGTATAACGTATAACGTATAACGTATAACGTATAACGCATAACGTATAACGTATAACGTATAATTTGTAACGTATAACGCATAACGTATAACGTATAACGTATAACGTATAACGTATAACGTATAACGTATAACGTATAACGTATATAGTATAACGTATAACGTATAACGTATAACGTATAACGTATAACGTATAACGCATAACGTATAACGCATAACGTATAACGTATAACGTATAACGTATAACGTATAACGTATAACGTATAACGTATAACGCATAACGTATAACGTACAACGTATAACGTATAAGGTGTAACGTATAACGTATAACGTATAACGTATAACGCATAACGCATAACGTATAACGTATAACGTATAACGTATAACGTATAACGCATAACGTATAACGCATAACGTATAACGTATAACGCATAACGTATAACGTATAACGTATAATTTGTAACGTATAACGCATAACGTATAACGAATAACGTATAACGTATAAGGTGTAACGTATAACGCATAACGTATAACGTATAACGTATAAGGTGTAACGTATAACGCATAACGTATAACGTATAACGTATAACGTATAAGGTGTAACGTATAACGCATAACGTATAAGGTGTAACGTATAACGCATGACGTATAACGTATAACGTATAAGGTGTAACGTATAACGCATAACGTATAACGTATAACGTATAACGTATAACGTATAACGTATAACGTATAACGTATAACGTATAACGTATAACGTATAACGTATAACGTATAACGTTTAACGTATAACGTATAACGTATAACGTATAACGTATAACGTATAACGCATAACGTATAACGTATAACGTATAATTTGTAACGTATAACGCATAACGTATAACGTATAACGTATAACGTATAACGTATAACGTATAACGTATAACGTATAACGTATATAGTATAACGTATAACGTATAACGTATAACGTATAACGTATAACGTATAACGCATAACGTATAACGCATAACGTATAACGCATAACGTATAACGTATAACGTATAACGTATAACGTATAAGGTGTAACGTATAACGCATAATGTATAACGTATAACGTATAACGTATAACGTATAACGTATAACGTATAACGCATAACGCATAACGTATAACGTATAACGTATAACGTATAACGCATAACGTATAACGCATAACGTATAACGTATAACGCATAACGTATAACGTATAACGTATAATTTGTAACGTATAACGCATAACGTATAACGAATAACGTATAACGTATAAGGTGTAACGTATAACGCATAACGTATAACGTATAACGTATAAGGTGTAACGTATAACGCATAACGTATAACGTATAACGTATAACGTATAAGGTGTAACGTATAACGCATAACGTATAAGGTGTAACGTATGACGCATAACGTATAACGTATAACGTATAACGTATAACGTATAACGTATAAGGTGTAACGTATAACGCATAACGTATAACGTATAACGTATAACGTATAACGTATAACGTATAACGTATAACGTATAACGTATAACGTATAACGTATAACGTATAACGTATAACGTATAACGTATAACGTATAACGTATAACGTATAACGTATAACGTATAACGTATAACGTATAACGTATAACGTATAACGTATAACGTATAACGTATAACGTATAACGTATAACGTATAACGTATAACGTATAACGTATAACGTATAACGTATAACGTATAACGTATAACGTATAACGTATAACGTATAACGTATAACGTATAACGTATAACGTATAACGTATAACGTATAACGTATAACGTATAACGTATAACGTATAACGTATAACGTATAACGTATAACGTATAACGTATAACGTATAACGTATAACGTATAACGTATAACGTATAACGTATAACGTATAACGTATAACGTATAACGTATAACGTATAACGTATAACGTATAACGTATAACGTATAACGTATAACGTATAACGTATAACGTATAACGTATAACGTATAACGTATAACGTATAACGTATAACGTATAACGTATAACGTATAACGTATAACGTATAACGTATAACGTATAACGTATAACGTATAACGTATAACGTATAACGTATAACGTATAACGTATAACGTATAACGTATAACGTATAACGTATAACGTATAACGTATAACGTATAACGTATATAGTATAACGTATAACGTATAACGTATAACGTATAACGTATAACGTATAACGTATAACGTATAACGTATAACGTATAACGTATAACGCATAACGTATAACGTATAACGTATAATTTGTAACGTATAACGCATAACGTATAACGTATAACGTATAACGTATAACGTATAACGTATAACGTATAACGTATAACGTATATAGTATAACGTATAACGTATAACGTATAACGTATAACGTATAACGTATAACGCATAACGTATAACGCATAACGTATAACGTATAACGTATAACGTATAACGTATAACGTATAACGTATAACGTATAACGCATAACGTATAACGTACAACGTATAACGTATAAGGTGTAACGTATAACGTATAACGTATAACGTATAACGCATAACGCATAACGTATAACGTATAACGTATAACGTATAACGTATAACGCATAACGTATAACGCATAACGTATAACGTATAACGCATAACGTATAACGTATAACGTATAATTTGTAACGTATAACGCATAACGTATAACGAATAACGTATAACGTATAAGGTGTAACGTATAACGCATAACGTATAACGTATAACGTATAAGGTGTAACGTATAACGCATAACGTATAACGTATAACGTATAACGTATAAGGTGTAACGTATAACGCATAACGTATAAGGTGTAACGTATAACGCATGACGTATAACGTATAACGTATAAGGTGTAACGTATAACGCATAACGTATAACGTATAACGTATAACGTATAACGTATAACGTATAACGTATAACGTATAACGTATAACGTATAACGTATAACGTATAACGTATAACGTTTAACGTATAACATATAACGTATAACGTATAACGTATAACGTATAAGGTGTAACGTATAACGCATAACGTATAACATATAACGTATAACGTATAACGTATAAGGTGTAACGTATAACGCATAACGTATAACGTATAACGTATAACGTATAACGTATAACGTATAACGCATAACATATAACGTATAAGGTGTAACGTATAACGCATAACGTATAACGTATAACGTATAACGTATAAGGTGTAACGTATAACGCATAACGAATAACGTATAACGTATAACGTATAAGGTGTAACGTATAACGCATAACGTATAACGTATAACGTATAACGTATAACGTATAACGTATAACGTATAACGTATAACGTATAACGTATAACGTATAACATATAACGTATAACATATAACGTATAACGCATAACGTATAACGTATAACGCATAACGTATAACGCATAACGTATAACGTATAACGTATAACGTATAACGTATAACGCATAACATATAACGTATAAGGTGTAACGTATAACGCATAACGTATAACGTATAACGTATAACGTATAAGGTGTAACGTATAACGCATAACGAATAACGTATAACGTATAACGTATAAGGTGTAACGTATAACGCATAACGTATAACGTATAACGTATAACGTATAACGTATAACGTATAACGTATAACGTATAACGTATAACGTATAACGTATAACGTATAACGTATAAAGTATAACGTATAACGCATAACATATAACGTATATTGTGTAACGTATAACGCATAAAGTATAACGTATAACGTATAACGTATAAGGTGTAACGTATAACGCATAACGAATAACGTATAACGTATAACGTATAACGTATAACGTATAACGTATAACGTATAACGTATAACGTATAACGTATAACGTATAACGTATAACGTATAACGTATAACGTATAACGTATAACGTATAACGTATAACGTATAACGTATAACGTATAACGTATAACGTATAACGTATAACGTATAACGTATAACGTATAACGTATAACGTATAACGTATAACGTATAACGTATAACGTATAACGTATAACGTATAACGTATAACGTATAACGTATAACGTATAACGCATAACGTATAACGTATAACGTATAAGGTGTAACGTATAACGCATAACGTATAACGTATAACGTATAACGTATAACGTATAACGTATAACGTATAACGTATAACGTATAACGTATAACGTATAACGTATAACGTATAACGTATAACGTATAACGTATAACGTATAACGTATAACGTATAACGTATAACGTATAACGTATAACGTATAACGTATAACGTATAACGTATAACGTATAACGTATAACGTATAACGTATAACGTATAACGTATAACGTATAACGTATAACGTATAACGTATAACGTATAACGTATAACGTATAACGTATAACGTATAACGTATAACGTATAACGTATAACGTATAACGTATAACGTATAACGTATAACGTATAACGTATAACGTATAACGTATAACGTATAAGGTGTAACGTATAACGTATAACGTATAACGTATAACGTATAACGTATAACGTATAACGTATAACGTATAACGTATAACGTATAACGCATAACGTATAACGTATAACGTATAAGGTGTAACGTATAACGCATAACGTATAACGTATAACGTATAACGTATAACGTATAACGTATAACGTATAACGTATAACGTATAACGTATAACGTATAACGTATAACGTATAACGTATAACGTATAACGTATAACGTATAACGTATAACGTATAACGTATAACGTATAACGTATAACGTATAACGTATAACGTATAACGTATAACGTATAACGTATAACGTATAACGTATAACGTATAACGTATAACGTATAACGTATAACGTATAACGTATAACGTATAACGTATAACGTATAACGTATAACGTATAACGTATAACGTATAACGTATAACGTATAACGTATAACGTATAACGTATAACGTATAACGTATAACGTATAAGGTGTAACGTATAACGCATAACGTATAACATATAACGTATAACGCATAACGTATAACGAATAACGTATAACGTAAAAGGTGTAACGTATAACGCATAACGTATAACGTATAACGTATAACGTATAAGGTGTAACGTATAACGCATAACGTATAACGTACAACGTATAACGTATAAGGTGTAACGTATAACGCATAACGTATAACGTATAACGTATAACGTATAAGGTGTAACATATAACGCATAACGTATAACGTATAACGTATAAGGTGTAACGCATAACGCATAACGTATAACGTATAACGTATAACGTATAACGTATAACGCATAACGTATAACGCATAACGTATAACGTATAACGCATAACGTATAACGTATAACGTATAATTTGTAACGTATAACGCATAACGTATAACGCATAACGTATAACGTATAACGCATAACGTATAACGTATAACGTATAATTTGTAACGTATAACGCATAACGTATAACGAATAACGTATAACGTATAAGGTGTAACGTATAACGCATAACGTATAACGTATAACGTATAAGGTGTAACGTATAACGCATAACGTATAACGTATAACGTATAACGTATAACGTATAACGTATAACGTATAACGTATAACGTATAACGTATAACGTATAACGTATAACGTATAACGTATAACGTATAACGTATAACGTATAACGTATAACGTATAACGTATAACGTATAACGTATAACGTATAACGTATAACGTATAACGTATAACGTATAACGTATAACGTATAACGTATAACGTATAACGTATAACGTATAACGTATAACGTATAACGTATAACGTATAACGTATAACGTATAACGTATAACGTATAACGTATAACGTATAACGTATAACGTATAACGTATAACGTATAACGTATAACGTATAACGTATAACGTATAACGTATAACGTATAACGTATAACGTATAACGTATAACGTATAACGTATAACGTATAACGTATAACGTATAACGTATAACGTATAACGTATAACGTATAACGTATAACGTATAACGTATAACGTATAAGGTGTAACGCATAACGCATAACGTATAACGTATAACGTATAACGTATAACGTATAACGCATAACGTATAACGCATAACGTATAACGTATAACGCATAACGTATAACGTATAACGTATAATTTGTAACGTATAACGCATAACGTATAACGCATAACGTATAACGTATAACGCATAACGTATAACGTATAACGTATAATTTGTAACGTATAACGCATAACGTATAACGAATAACGTATAACGTATAAGGTGTAACGTATAACGCATAACGTATAACGTATAACGTATAAGGTGTAACGTATAACGCATAACGTATAACGTATAACGTATAACGTATAAGGTGTAACGTATAACGCATAACGTATAAGGTGTAACGTATAACGCATGACGTATAACGTATAACGTATAACGTATAACGTATAAGGTGTAACGTATAACGCATAACGTATAACGTATAACGTATAACGTATAACGTATAACGTATAACGTATAACGTATAACGTATAACGTATAACGCATAACCCATAACGTATAACGTATAACGTATAACGTATAACGTATAACGCATAACGTATAACGCATAACGTATAACGTATAACGCATAACGTATAACGTATAACGTATAATTTGTAACGTATAACGTATAACGTATAACGTATAACGTATAACGTATAACGTATAACGTATAACGTATAACGTATAACGTATGACGTATAACGTATAACGTATAACGTTTAACGTATAACATATAACGTATAACGTATAACGTATAACGTATAAGGTGTAACGTATAACGCATAACGTATAACATATAACGTATAACGTATAACGTATAAGGTGTAACGTATAACGCATAACGTATAACGTATAACGTATAACGTATAACGTATAACGCATAACATATAACGTATAAGGTGTAACGTATAACGCATAACGTATAACGTATAACGTATAACGTATAAGGTGTAACGTATAACGCATAACGAATAACGTATAACGTATAACGTATAAGGTGTAACGTATAACGCATAACGTATAACGTATAACGTATAACGTATAACGTATAACGTATAACGTATAACGTATAACGTATAACGTATAACATATAACGTATAACATATAACGTATAACGCATAACGTATAACGTATAACGCATAACGTATAACGCATAACGTATAACGTATAACGTATAACGTATAACGTATAACGTATAACGCATAACATATAACGTATAAGGTGTAACGTATAACGCATAACGTATAACGTATAACGTATAACGTATAAGGTGTAACGTATAACGCATAACGAATAACGTATAACGTATAACGTATAAGGTGTAACGTATAACGCATAACGTATAACGTATAACGTATAACGTATAACGTATAACGTATAACGTATAACGTATAACGTATAACGTATAACGTATAACGTATAACGTATAACGTATAACGTATAACGTATAACGTATAAAGTATAACGTATAACGCATAACATATAACGTATATTGTGTAACGTATAACGCATAAAGTATAACGTATAACGTATAACGTATAAGGTGTAACGTATAACGCATAACGAATAACGTATAACGTATAACGCATAACGTATAACGTATAACGCATAACGTATAACGCATAACGTATAACGTATAACGTATAACGTATAACGTATAACGTATAACGCATAACATATAACGTATAAGGTGTAACGTATAACGCATAACGTATAACGTATAACGTATAACGTATAAGGTGTAACGTATAACGCATAACGTATAACGTATAACGTATAAGGTGTAACGTATAACGCATAACGTATAACGTATAACGTATAACGTATAAGGTGTAACGTATAACGCATAACGTATAACGTATAAGGTGTAACGTATAACGCATAACGTATAACGTATAACGTATAACGTATAACGTATAACGTATAAGGTGTAACGTATAACGCATAATGTATAACGTATAACGTATAACGTATAACGTATAACGTATAACGTATAACGCATAACGCATAACGTATAACGTATAACGTATAACGTATAACGCATAACGTATAACGCATAACGTATAACGTATAACGCATAACGTATAACGTATAATTTGTAACGTATAACGCATAACGTATAACGAATAACGTATAACGTATAAGGTGTAACGTATAACGCATAACGTATAACGTATAACGTATAAGGTGTAACGTATAACGCATAACGTATAACGTATAACGTATAACGTATAAGGTGTAACGTATAACGCATAACGTATAAGGTGTAACGTATAACGCATAACGTATAACGTATAACGTATAACGTATAACGTATAACGTATAACGTATAAGGTGTAACGTATAACGCATAACGTATAACGTATAACGTATAACGTATAACGTATAACGTATAACGTATAACGTATAACGTATAACGTATAACGTATAACGTATAACGTATAACGTATAACGTATAACGTATAACGTATAACGTATAACGTATAACGTATAACGTATAACGTAGAACGTATAACGTATAACGTATAACGTATAACGTATAACGTATAACGTATAACGTATAACGTATAACGTATAACGTATAACGTATAACGTATAACGTATAACGTATAACGTATAACGTATAACGTATAACGTATAACGTATAACGTATAACGTATAACGTATAACGTATAACGTATAACGTATAACGTATAACGTATAACGTATAACGTATAACGTATAACGTATAACGTATAACGTATAACGTATAACGTATAACGTATAACGTATAACGTATAACGTATAACGTATAACGTATAACGTATAACGTATAACGTATAACGTATAACGTATAACGTATAACGTATAACGTATAACGTATAACGTATAACGTATAACGTATAACGTATAACGTATAACGTATAACGTATAACGTATAACGTATAACGTATAACGTATAACGTATAACGTATAACGTATAACGTATAACGTATAACGTATAACGTATAACGTATAACGTATAACGTATAACGTATAACGTATAACGTATAACGTATAACGTATAAGGTGTAACGTATAACGCATAACGTATAACATATAACGTATAACGCATAACGTATAACGAATAACGTATAACGTATAAGGTGTAACGTATAACGCATAACGTATAACGTATAACGTATAAGGTGTAACGTATAACGCATAACGTATAACGTATAACGTATAACGTATAAGGTGTAACGTATAACGCATAACGTATAAGGTGTAACGTATAACGCATAACGTATAACGTATAACGTATAACGTATAACGTATAACGTATAACGTATAAGGTGTAACATATAACGCATAACGTATAACGTATAACGTATAACGTATAACGTATAACGTATAACGTATAACGTATAATGTATAACGTATAACGTATAACGTATAACGTATAACGTATAACGTATAACGTATAACGTATAACGTATAACGTATAACGTATAACGTATAACGTATAACGTATAACGTATAACGTATAACGTATAACGTATAACGTATAACGTATAACGTATAACGTATAACGTATAACGTATAACGTATAACGTATAACGTATAACGTATAACGTATAACGTATAACGTATAACGTATAACGTATAACGTATAACGTATAACGTATAACGTATAACGTATAACGTATAACGTATAACGTATAACGTATAACGTATAACGTATAACGTATAACGTATAACGTATAACGTATAACGTATAACGTATAACGTATAACGTATAACGTATAACGTATAACGTATAACGTATAACGTATAACGTATAACGTATAACGTATAACGTATAACGTATAACGTATAACGTATAACGTATAACGCATAACGTATAACGTATAACGTATAAGGTGTAACGTATAACGCATAACGTATAACGTATAACGTATAACGTATAACGTATAACGTATAACGTATAACGTATAACGTATAACGTATAACGTATAACGTATAACGTATAACGTATAACGTATAACGTATAACGTATAACGTATAACGTATAACGTATAACGTATAAAGTATAACGTATAACGTATAACGTATAACGTATAACGTATAACGTATAACGTATAACGTATAACGTATAACGTATAACGTATAACGTATAACGTATAACGTATAACGTATAACGTATAACGTATAACGTATAACGTATAACGTATAACGTATAACGTATAAGGTGTAACGTATAACGTATAACGTATAACGTATAACGTATAACGTATAACGTATAACGTATAACGTATAACGTATAACGCATAACGTATAACGTATAACGTATAAGGTGTAACGTATAACGCATAACGTATAACGTATAACGTATAACGTATAACGTATAACGTATAACGTATAACGTATAACGTATAACGTATAACGTATAACGTATAACGTATAACGTATAACGTATAACGTATAACGTATAACGTATAACGTATAACGTATAACGTATAACGTATAACGTATAACGTATAACGTATAACGTATAACGTATAACGTATAACGTATAACGTATAACGTATAACGTATAACGTATAACGTATAACGTATAACGTATAACGTATAACGTATAACGTATAACGTATAACGTATAACGTATAACGTATAACGTATAACGTATAACGTATAACGTATAACGTATAACGTATAACGTATAACGTATAACGTATAACGTATAACGTATAACGTATAACGTATAACGTATAACGTATAACGTATAACGTATAACGTATAAGGTGTAACGTATAACGCATAACGTATAACATATAACGTATAACGCATAACGTATAACGAATAACGTATAACGTAAAAGGTGTAACGTATAACGCATAACGTATAACGTATAACGTATAACGTATAAGGTGTAACGTATAACGCATAACGTATAACGTACAACGTATAACGTATA
Source organism: Lasioglossum calceatum (assembly GCA_963966675.1). Taxonomy (NCBI): domain Eukaryota; kingdom Metazoa; phylum Arthropoda; class Insecta; order Hymenoptera; family Halictidae; genus Lasioglossum; species Lasioglossum calceatum. The sequence continues at coordinate 376,779 of CAXAAD010000065.1, read as the reverse complement.
AGGTGTAACGTATAACGCATAACGTATAACGTATAACGTATAACGTATAAGGTGTAACATATAACGCATAACGTATAACGTATAACGTATAAGGTGTAACGCATAACGCATAACGTATAACGTATAACGTATAACGTATAACGTATAACGCATAACGTATAACGCATAACGTATAACGTATAACGCATAACGTATAACGTATAACGTATAATTTGTAACGTATAACGCATAACGTATAACGCATAACGTATAACGTATAACGCATAACGTATAACGTATAACGTATAATTTGTAACGTATAACGCATAACGTATAACGAATAACGTATAACGTATAAGGTGTAACGTATAACGCATAACGTATAACGTATAACGTATAAGGTGTAACGTATAACGCATAACGTATAACGTATAACGTATAACGTATAACGTATAACGTATAACGTATAACGTATAACGTATAACGTATAACGTATAACGTATAACGTATAACGTATAACGTATAACGTATAACGTATAACGTATAACGTATAACGTATAACGTATAACGTATAACGTATAACGTATAACGTATAACGTATAACGTATAACGTATAACGTATAACGTATAACGTATAACGTATAACGTATAACGTATAACGTATAACGTATAACGTATAACGTATAACGTATAACGTATAACGTATAACGTATAACGTATAACGTATAACGTATAACGTATAACGTATAACGTATAACGTATAACGTATAACGTATAACGTATAACGTATAACGTATAACGTATAACGTATAACGTATAACGTATAACGTATAACGTATAACGTATAACGTATAACGTATAACGTATAACGTATAACGTATAACGTATAAGGTGTAACGCATAACGCATAACGTATAACGTATAACGTATAACGTATAACGTATAACGCATAACGTATAACGCATAACGTATAACGTATAACGCATAACGTATAACGTATAACGTATAATTTGTAACGTATAACGCATAACGTATAACGCATAACGTATAACGTATAACGCATAACGTATAACGTATAACGTATAATTTGTAACGTATAACGCATAACGTATAACGAATAACGTATAACGTATAAGGTGTAACGTATAACGCATAACGTATAACGTATAACGTATAAGGTGTAACGTATAACGCATAACGTATAACGTATAACGTATAACGTATAAGGTGTAACGTATAACGCATAACGTATAAGGTGTAACGTATAACGCATGACGTATAACGTATAACGTATAACGTATAACGTATAAGGTGTAACGTATAACGCATAACGTATAACGTATAACGTATAACGTATAACGTATAACGTATAACGTATAACGTATAACGTATAACGTATAACGCATAACCCATAACGTATAACGTATAACGTATAACGTATAACGTATAACGCATAACGTATAACGCATAACGTATAACGTATAACGCATAACGTATAACGTATAACGTATAATTTGTAACGTATAACGTATAACGTATAACGTATAACGTATAACGTATAACGTATAACGTATAACGTATAACGTATAACGTATGACGTATAACGTATAACGTATAACGTTTAACGTATAACATATAACGTATAACGTATAACGTATAACGTATAAGGTGTAACGTATAACGCATAACGTATAACATATAACGTATAACGTATAACGTATAAGGTGTAACGTATAACGCATAACGTATAACGTATAACGTATAACGTATAACGTATAACGCATAACATATAACGTATAAGGTGTAACGTATAACGCATAACGTATAACGTATAACGTATAACGTATAAGGTGTAACGTATAACGCATAACGAATAACGTATAACGTATAACGTATAAGGTGTAACGTATAACGCATAACGTATAACGTATAACGTATAACGTATAACGTATAACGTATAACGTATAACGTATAACGTATAACGTATAACATATAACGTATAACATATAACGTATAACGCATAACGTATAACGTATAACGCATAACGTATAACGCATAACGTATAACGTATAACGTATAACGTATAACGTATAACGTATAACGCATAACATATAACGTATAAGGTGTAACGTATAACGCATAACGTATAACGTATAACGTATAACGTATAAGGTGTAACGTATAACGCATAACGAATAACGTATAACGTATAACGTATAAGGTGTAACGTATAACGCATAACGTATAACGTATAACGTATAACGTATAACGTATAACGTATAACGTATAACGTATAACGTATAACGTATAACGTATAACGTATAACGTATAACGTATAACGTATAACGTATAACGTATAACGTATAACGTATAACGTATAAAGTATAACGTATAACGCATAACATATAACGTATATTGTGTAACGTATAACGCATAAAGTATAACGTATAACGTATAACGTATAAGGTGTAACGTATAACGCATAACGAATAACGTATAACGTATAACGCATAACGTATAACGTATAACGCATAACGTATAACGCATAACGTATAACGTATAACGTATAACGTATAACGTATAACGTATAACGCATAACATATAACGTATAAGGTGTAACGTATAACGCATAACGTATAACGTATAACGTATAACGTATAAGGTGTAACGTATAACGCATAACGTATAACGTATAACGTATAAGGTGTAACGTATAACGCATAACGTATAACGTATAACGTATAACGTATAAGGTGTAACGTATAACGCATAACGTATAACGTATAAGGTGTAACGTATAACGCATAACGTATAACGTATAACGTATAACGTATAACGTATAACGTATAAGGTGTAACGTATAACGCATAATGTATAACGTATAACGTATAACGTATAACGTATAACGTATAACGTATAACGCATAACGCATAACGTATAACGTATAACGTATAACGTATAACGCATAACGTATAACGCATAACGTATAACGTATAACGCATAACGTATAACGTATAATTTGTAACGTATAACGCATAACGTATAACGAATAACGTATAACGTATAAGGTGTAACGTATAACGCATAACGTATAACGTATAACGTATAAGGTGTAACGTATAACGCATAACGTATAACGTATAACGTATAACGTATAAGGTGTAACGTATAACGCATAACGTATAAGGTGTAACGTATAACGCATAACGTATAACGTATAACGTATAACGTATAACGTATAACGTATAACGTATAAGGTGTAACGTATAACGCATAACGTATAACGTATAACGTATAACGTATAACGTATAACGTATAACGTATAACGTATAACGTATAACGTATAACGTATAACGTATAACGTATAACGTATAACGTATAACGTATAACGTATAACGTATAACGTATAACGTATAACGTATAACGTATAACGTATAACGTATAACGTATAACGTATAACGTATAACGTATAACGTATAACGTATAACGTATAACGTATAACGTATAACGTATAACGTATAACGTATAACGTATAACGTATAACGTATAACGTATAACGTATAACGTATAACGTATAACGTATAACGTATAACGTATAACGTATAACGTATAACGTATAACGTATAACGTATAACGTATAACGTATAACGTATAACGTATAACGTATAACGTATAACGTATAACGTATAACGTATAACGTATAACGTATAACGTATAACGTATAACGTATAACGTATAACGTATAACGTATAACGTATAACGTATAACGTATAACGTATAACGTATAACGTATAACGTATAACGTATAACGTATAACGTATAACGTATAACGTATAACGTATAACGTATAACGTATAACGTATAACGTATAACGTATAACGTATAACGTATAACGTATAACGTATAACGTATAACGTATAACGTATAACGTATAACGTATAACGTATAACGTATAACGTATAACGTATAACGTATAACGTATAACGTATAACGTATAACGTATAACGTATAACGTATAACGTATAACGTATAACGTATAACGTATAACGTATAACGTATAACGTATAACGTATAACGTATAACGTATAACGTATAAGGTGTAACGTATAACGCATAACGTATAACATATAACGTATAACGCATAACGTATAACGAATAACGTATAACGTATAAGGTGTAACGTATAACGCATAACGTATAACGTATAACGTATAAGGTGTAACGTATAACGCATAACGTATAACGTATAACGTATAACGTATAAGGTGTAACGTATAACGCATAACGTATAAGGTGTAACGTATAACGCATAACGTATAACGTATAACGTATAACGTATAACGTATAACGTATAACGTATAACGTATAAGGTGTAACATATAACGCATAACGTATAACGTATAACGTATAACGTATAACGTATAACGTATAACGTATAACGTATAATGTATAACGTATAACGTATAACGTATAACGTATAACGTATAACGTATAACGTATAACGTATAACGTATAACGTATAACGTATAACGTATAACGTATAACGTATAACGTATAACGTATAACGTATAACGTATAACGTATAACGTATAACGTATAACGTATAACGTATAACGTATAACGTATAACGTATAACGTATAACGTATAACGTATAACGTATAACGTATAACGTATAACGTATAACGTATAACGTATAACGTATAACGTATAACGTATAACGTATAACGTATAACGTATAACGTATAACGTATAACGTATAACGTATAACGTATAACGTATAACGTATAACGTATAACGTATAACGTATAACGTATAACGTATAACGTATAACGTATAACGTATAACGTATAACGTATAACGTATAACGTATAACGTATAACGTATAACGTATAACGTATAACGTATAACGTATAACGTATAACGTATAACGTATAACGTATAACGTATAACGTATAACGTATAACGTATAACGTATAACGTATAACGTATAACGTATAACGTATAACGTATAACGTATAACGTATAACGCATAACGTATAACGAATAACGTATAACGTATAACGTATAACGCATAACGCATAACGTATAACGTATAACGTATAACGTATAACGTATAACGCATAACGTATAACGCATAACGTATAACGTATATCGCATAACGTATAACGTATAACGTATAACGTATAACGCATAACGTATAACGCATAACGTATAACGAATAACGTATAACGTATAAGGTGTAACGTATAACGCATAACGTATAACGTATAACGTATAAGGTGTAACGTATAACGCATAACGTATAACGTATAACGTATAAGGTGTAACGTATAACGCATAACGTATAACGCATAACGTATAACGTATAACGTATAACGTATAACGTATAACGTATAACGTATAAGGTGTAACGTATAACGCATAATGTATAACGTATAACGTATAACGTATAACGTATAACGTATAACGTATAACGTATAACGCATAACGCATAACGTATAACGTATAACGTATAACGTATAACGCATAACGTATAACGCATAACGTATAACGTATAACGCATAACGTATAACGTATAACGTATAATTTGTAACGTATAACGCATAACGTATAACGAATAACGTATAACGTATAAGGTGTAACGTATAACGCATAACGTATAACGTATAACGTATAAGGTGTAACGTATAACGCATAACGTATAACGTATAACGTATAACGTATAAGGTGTAACGTATAACGCATAACGTATAAGGTGTAACGTATAACGCATAACGTATAACGTATAACGTATAACGTATAACGTATAACGTATAACGTATAAGGTGTAACGTATAACGCATAACGTATAACGTATAACGTATAACGTATAACGTATAACGTATAACGTATAACGTATAACGTATAACGTATAACGTATAACGTATAACGTATAACGTATAACGTATAACGTATAACGTATAACGTATAACGTATAACGTATAACGTATAACGTATAACGTATAACGTATAACGTATAACGTATAACGTATAACGTATAACGTATAACGTATAACGTATAACGTATAACGTATAACGTATAACGTATAACGTATAACGTATAACGTATAACGTATAACGTATAACGTATAACGTATAACGTATAACGTATAACGTATAACGTATAACGTATAACGTATAACGTATAACGTATAACGTATAACGTATAACGTATAACGTATAACGTATAACGTATAACGTATAACGTATAACGTATAACGTATAACGTATAACGTATAACGTATAACGTATAACGTATAACGTATAACGTATAACGTATAACGTATAACGTATAACGTATAACGTATAACGTATAACGTATAACGTATAACGTATAACGTATATAGTATAACGTATAACGTATAACGTATAACGTATAACGTATAACGTATAACGTATAACGTATAACGTATAACGCATAACGTATAACGTATAACGTATAATTTGTAACGTATAACGCATAACGTATAACGAATAACGTATAACGTAAAAGGTGTAACGTATAACGCATAACGTATAACGTATAACGTATAACGTATAAGGTGTAACGTATAACGCATAACGTATAACGTACAACGTATAACGTATAAGGTGTAACGTATAACGCATAACGTATAACGTATAACGTATAACGTATAAGGTGTAACATATAACGCATAACGTATAACGTATAACGTATAACGTATAACGTATAACGTATAACGTATAACGTATAACGTATAACGTATAACGTATAACGTATAACGTATAACGTATAACGTATAACGTATAACGTATAACGTATAACGTATAACGTATAACGTATAACGTATAACGTATAACGTATAACGTATAACGTATAACGTATAACGTATAACGTATAACGTATAAGGTGTAACGTATAACGCATAACGTATAACGTATAACGTATAACGTATAACGTATAACGTATAACGTATAACGCATAACGCATAACGTATAACGTATAACGTATAACGTATAACGTATAACGTATAACGCATAACGCATAACGTATAACGTATAACGTATAACGTATAACGTATAACGTATAACGTATAACGTATAACGTATAACGTATAACGTACAACGTATAACGTATAACGTATAACGTATAACGTATAACGTATAACGTATAACGTATAACGTATAACGTATAACGTATAACGTATAACGTATAACGTATAACGTATAACGTATAACGTATAACGCATAACGTATAACGTATAACGTATAAGGTGTACCGTATAACGCATAACGTTTAACGTATAACGTATAACGTATAACGTATAACGTATAACGTATAACGTATAACGTATAACGTATAACGTATAACGTATAACGTATAACGTATAACGTATAACGTATAACGTATAAGGTGTAACGTATAACGCATAACGAATAACGTATAACGTATAACGTATAACGTATAACGTATAACGTATAACGTATAACGTATAACGTATAACGTATAACGTATAACGTATAACGTATAACGTATAACGTATAACGTATAACGTATAACGTATAACGTATAACGTATAACGTATAACGTATAACGTATAACGTATAACGTATAACGTATAACGTATAACGTATAACGTATAACGTATAACGTATAACGTATAACGTATAACGTATAACGTATAACGTATAACGTATAACGTATAACGTATAACGTATAACGTATAACGTATAACGTATAACGTATAACGTATAACGCATAACGTATAACGTATAACGTATAAGGTGTAACGTATAACGCATAACGTATAACGTATAACGTATAACGTATAACGTATAACGTATAACGTATAACGTATAACGTATAACGTATAACGTATAACGTATAACGTATAACGTATAACGTATAACGTATAACGTATAACGTATAACGTATAACGTATAACGTATAACGTATAACGTACAACGTATAACGTATAACGTATAACGTATAACGTATAACGTATAACGTATAACGTATAACGTATAACGTATAACGTATAACGTATAACGTAAAACGTATAACGTATAACGTATAACGTATAACGCATAACGTATAACGTATAACGTATAAGGTGTAACGTATAACGCATAACGTATAACGTATAACGTATAACGTATAACGTATAACGTATAACGTATAACGTATAACGTATAACGTATAACGTATAACGTATAACGTATAACGTATAACGTATAACGTATAACGTATAACGTATAACGTATAACGTATAACGTATAACGTATAACGTATAACGTATAACGTATAACGTATAACGTATAACGTATAACGTATAACGTATAACGTATAACGTATAACGTATAACGTATAACGTATAACGTATAACGTATAACGTATAACGTATAACGTATAACGTATAACGTATAACGTATAACGTATAACGTATAACGTATAACGTATAACGTATAACGTATAACGTATAACGTATAACGTATAACGTATAACGTATAACGTATAACGTATAACGTATAACGTATAACGTATAACGTATAACGTATAACGTATAACGTATAACGTATAACGTATAACGTATAACGTATAACGCATAACGTATAAGGTGTAACGTATAACGCATAACGTATAACGTATAACGTATAACGTATAACGTATAACGTATAAGGTGTAACGTATAACGCATAACGTATAACGTATAACGTATAACGTATAACGTATAACGTATAACGTATAACGTATAACGTATAACGTATAACGTATAACGTATAACGTATAACGTATAACGTATAACGTATAACGTATAACGTATAACGTATAACGTATAACGTATAACGTATAACGTATAACGTATAACGTATAACGTATAACGTATAACGTATAACGTATAACGTATAACGTATAACGTATAACGTATAACGTATAACGTATAACGTATAACGTATAACGTATAACGTATAACGTATAACGTATAACGTATAACGTATAACGTATAACGTATAACGTATAACGTATAACGTATAACGTATAACGTATAACGTATAACGCATAACGTATAACGTATAACGTATAAGGTGTAACGTATAACGCATAACGTATAACGTATAACGTATAACGTATAACGTATAACGTATAACGTATAACGTATAACGTATAACGTATAACGTATAACGTATAACGTATAACGTATAACGTATAACGTATAACGTATAACGTATAACGTATAACGTATAACGTATAACGTATAACGTATAACGTATAACGTATAACGTATAACGTATAACGTATAACGTATAACGTATAACGTATAACGTATAACGTATAACGTATAACGTATAACGTATAACGTATAACGTATAACGTATAACGTATAACGTATAACGTATAACGTATAACGTATAACGTATAACGTATAACGTATAACGTATAACGTATAACGTATAACGTATAACGTATAACGTATAACGTATAACGTATAACGTATAACGTATAACGTATAACGTATAACGTATAACGTATAACGTATAACGTATAACGTATAACGTATAACGTATAACGTATAACGTATAACGTATAACGCATAACGTATAAGGTGTAACGTATAACGCATAACGTATAACGTATAACGTATAACGTATAACGTATAACGTATAAGGTGTAACGTATAACGCATAACGTATAACGTATAACGTATAACGTATAACGTATAACGTATAACGTATAACGTATAACGTATAACGTATAACGTATAACGTATAACGTATAACGTATAACGTATAACGTATAACGTATAACGTATAACGCATAACATATAACGTATAAGGTGTAACGTATAACGCATAACGTATAACGTATAACGTATAACGTATAACGTATAACGTATAACGTATAACGTATAACGTATAAGGTGTAACGTATAACGCATAATGTATAACGTATAACGTATAACGTATAACGTATAACGTATAACGTATAACGCATAACGCATAACATATAACGTATAACGTATAACGTATAACGCATAACGTATAACGCATAACGTATAACGTATAACGCATAACGTATAACGTATAACGTATAATTTGTAACGTATAACGCATAACGTATAACGAATAACGTATATCGTATAAGGTGTAACGTATAACGCATAACGTATAACGTATAACGTATAAGGTGTAACGTATAACGCATAACGTATAACGTATAACGTATAACGTATAAGGTGTAACGTATAACGCATAACGTATAAGGTGTAACGTATAACGCATAACGTATAACGTATAACGTATAACGTATAACGTATAACGTATAAGGTGTAACGTATAACGCATAACGTATAACGTATAACGTATAACGTATAACGTATAACGTATAACGTATAACGTATAACGTATAACGTATAACGTATAACGTATAACGTATAACGTATAACGTATAACGTATAACGTATAACGTATAACGTATAACGTATAACGTATAACGCATAACATATAACGTATAAGGTGTAACGTATAACGCATAACGTATAACGTATAACGTATAACGTATAAGGTGTAACGTATAACGCATAACGAATAACGTATAACGTATAACGTATAAGGTGTAACGTATAACGCATAACGTATAACGTATAACGTATAACGTATAACGTATAACGTATAACGTATAACGTATAACGTATAACGTATAACGTATAACGTATAACGTATAACGTATAACGTATAACGTATAACGTATAACGTATAACGTATAACGTATAACGTATAACGTATAACGCATAACATATAACGTATAAGGTGTAACGTATAACGCATAACGTATAACGTATAACGTATAACGTATAACGTATAACGTATAACGTATAACGTATAACGTATAACGTATAACGTATAACGTATAACGTATAACGTATAAGGTGTAACGTATAACGCATAATGTATAACGTATAACGTATAACGTATAACGTATAACGTATAACGTATAACGCATAACTCATAACGTATAACGTATAACGTATAACGTATAACGCATAACGTATAACGCATAACGTATAACGTATAACGCATAACGTATAACGTATAACGTATAATTTGTAACGTATAACGCATAACGTATAACGAATAACGTATAACGTATAAGGTGTAACGTATAACGCATAACGTATAACGTATAACGTATAAGGTGTAACGTATAACGCTTAACGTATAACGTATAACGTATAACGTATAAGGTGTAACGTATAACGCATAACGTATAAGGTGTAACGTATAACGCATAACGTATAACGTATAACGTATAACGTATAACGTATAACGTATAACGTATAAGGTGTAACGTATAACGCATAACGTATAACGTATAACGTATAACGTATAACGTATAACGTATAACGTATAACGTATAACGTATAACGTATAACGTATAACGTATAACGTATAACGTATAACGTATAACGTATAACGTATAACGTATAACGTATAACGTATAACGTATAACGTATAACGCATAACATATAACGTATAAGGTGTAACGTATAACGCATAACGTATAACGTATAACGTATAACGTATAAGGTGTAACGTATAACGCATAACGTATAACGTATAACGTATAACGTATAAGGTGTAACGTATAACGCATAACGTATAACGTATAACGTATAACGTATAACGTATAACGTATAACGTATAACGTATAACGTATAACGTATAACGTATAACGTATAACGTATAACGTATAACGTATAAAGTATAACGTATAACGCATAACATATAACGTATATTGTGTAACGTATAACGCATAAAGTATAACGTATAACGTATAACGTATAAGGTGTAACGTATAACGCATAACGTATAACATATAACGTATAACGTATAACGTATAAGGTGGAACGTATAACGCATAACGTATAACGTATAACGTATAACGTATAACGTATAACGTATAACGTATAACGTATAACGTATAACGTATAACGTATAACGTATAACGTATAGCGTATAACGTATAACGTATAACGTATAACGTATAACGTATAACGTATAACGTATAACGTATAACGTATAACGTATAACGTATAACGTATAACGTATAACGTATAAAGTATAACGTATAACGTATAACATATAACGTATAACATATAACGTATAAGGTGTAAAGTATAACGCATAACGTATAACGAATAACGTATAACGTATAAGGTGTAACGTATAACGCATAACGTATAACGTATAACGTATAACGTATAAGGTGTAACGTATAACGCATAACGTATAACGTATAACGTATAACGTATAACGTATAACGTATAACGTATAACGTATAACGTATAACGTATAACGTATAACGTATAACGCATAACGCATAACGTATAACGTATAACGTATAACGTATAACGTATAACGCATAACGTATAACGCATAACGTATAACGTATATCGCATAACGTATAACGTATAACGTATAACGTATAACGCATAACGTATAACGAATAACGTATAACGCATAACGTATAACGTATAATTTGTAACGTATAACGCATAACGTATAACGAATAACGTATAACGTATAAGGTGTAACGTATAACGCATAACGTATAACGTATAACGTATAAGGTGTAACGTATAACGCATAACGTATAACGTATAACGTATAAGGTGTAACGTATAACGCATAACGTATAACGCATAACGTATAACGTATAACGTATAACGTATAACGTATAACGTATAAGGTGTAACGTATAACGCATAATGTATAACGTATAACGTATAACGTATAACGTATAACGTATAACGTATAACGCATAACGCATAACGTATAACGTATAACGTATAACGTATAACGCATAACGTATAACGCATAACGTATAACGTATAACGCATAACGTATAACGTATAACGTATAATTTGTAACGTATAACGCATAACGTATAAGGTGTAACGTATAACGCATAACGTATAACGTATAACGTATAAGGTGTAACGTATAACGCATAACGTATAACGTATAACGTATAACGTATAAGGTGTAACGTATAACGCATAACGTATAAGGTGTAACGTATAACGCATAACGTATAACGTATAACGTATAACGTATAACGTATAACGTATAAGGTGTAACGTATAACGCATAACGTATAACGTATAACGTATAACGTATAACGTATAACGTATAACGTATAACGTATAACGTATAACGTATAACGTATAACGTATAACGTATAACGTATAACGTATAACGTATAACGTATAACGTATAACGTATAACGTATAACGTATAACGAATAACGTATAACGTATAACGTATAACGTATAACGTATAACGTATAACGTATAACGTATAACGTATAACGTATAACGTATAACGTATAACGTATAACGTATAACGTATAACGTATAACGTATAACGTATAACGTATAACGTATAACGTATAACGTATAACGTATAACGTATAACGTATAACGTATAACGTATAACGTATAACGTATAACGTATAACGTATAACGTATAACGTATAACGTATAACGTATAACGTATAACGTATAACGTATAACGTATAACGTATAACGTATAACGTATAACGTATAACGTATAACGTATAACGTATAACGTATAACGTATAACGTATAACGTATAACGTATAACGTATAACGTATAACGTATAACGTATAACGTATAACGTATAACGTATAACGTATAACGTATAACGTATAACGTATAACGTATAACGTATAACGTATAACGTATAACGTATAACGTATAACGTATAACGTATATAGTATAACGTATAACGTATAACGTATAACGTATAACGTATAACGTATAACGTATAACGTATAACGTATAACGTATAACGCATAACGTATAACGTATAACGTATAATTTGTAACGTATAACGCATAACGTATAACGCATAACGTATAACGTATAACGTATAACGTATAACGTATAACGTATAACGCATAACGCATAACGTATAACGTATAACGTATAACGTATAACGTATAACGCATAACGTATAACGCATAACGTATAACGTATAACGTATAACGTATAACGTATAACGTATAACGTATAACGTATAACGCATAACGTATAACGTATAACGTATAATTTGTAACGTATAACGCATAACGTATAACGCATAACGTATAACGTATAACGTATAACGTATAACGTATAACGTATAACGCATAACGCATAACGTATAACGTATAACGTATAACGTATAACGTATAACGCATAACGTATAACGCATAACGTATAACGTATATCGCATAACGTATAACGTATAACGTATAACGTATAACGCATAACGTATAACGAATAACGTATAACGCATAACGTATAACGTATAATTTGTAACGTATAACGCATAACGTATAACGAATAACGTATAACGTATAAGGTGTAACGTATAACGCATAACGTATAACGTATAACGTATAAGGTGTAACGTATAACGCATAACGTATAACGTATAACGTATAAGGTGTAACGTATAACGCATAACGTATAACGCATAACGTATAACGTATAACGTATAACGTATAACGTATAACGTATAAGGTGTAACGTATAACGCATAATGTATAACGTATAACGTATAACGTATAACGTATAACGTATAACGTATAACGCATAACGCATAACGTATAACGTATAACGTATAACGTATAACGCATAACGTATAACGCATAACGTATAACGTATAACGCATAACGTATAACGTATAACGTATAATTTGTAACGTATAACGCATAACGTATAAGGTGTAACGTATAACGCATAACGTATAACGTATAACGTATAAGGTGTAACGTATAACGCATAACGTATAACGTATAACGTATAACGTATAAGGTGTAACGTATAACGCATAACGTATAAGGTGTAACGTATAACGCATAACGTATAACGTATAACGTATAACGTATAACGTATAACGTATAAGGTGTAACGTATAACGCATAACGTATAACGTATAACGTATAACGTATAACGTATAACGTATAACGTATAACGTATAACGTATAACGTATAACGTATAACGTATAACGTATAACGTATAACGTATAACGTATAACGTATAACGTATAACGTATAACGTATAACGTATAACGAATAACGTATAACGTATAACGTATAACGTATAACGTATAACGTATAACGTATAACGTATAACGTATAACGTATAACGTATAACGTATAACGTATAACGTATAACGTATAACGTATAACGTATAACGTATAACGTATAACGTATAACGTATAACGTATAACGTATAACGTATAACGTATAACGTATAACGTATAACGTATAACGTATAACGTATAACGTATAACGTATAACGTATAACGTATAACGTATAACGTATAACGTATAACGTATAACGTATAACGTATAACGTATAACGTATAACGTATAACGTATAACGTATAACGTATAACGTATAACGTATAACGTATAACGTATAACGTATAACGTATAACGTATAACGTATAACGTATAACGTATAACGTATAACGTATAACGTATAACGTATAACGTATAACGTATAACGTATAACGTATAACGTATAACGTATAACGTATAACGTATAACGTATAACGTATAACGTATATAGTATAACGTATAACGTATAACGTATAACGTATAACGTATAACGTATAACGTATAACGTATAACGTATAACGTATAACGCATAACGTATAACGTATAACGTATAATTTGTAACGTATAACGCATAACGTATAACGCATAACGTATAACGTATAACGTATAACGTATAACGTATAACGTATAACGCATAACGCATAACGTATAACGTATAACGTATAACGTATAACGTATAACGCATAACGTATAACGCATAACGTATAACGTATAACGTATAACGTATAACGTATAACGTATAACGTATAACGTATAACGCATAACGTATAACGTACAACGTATAACGTATAAGGTGTAACGTATAACGCATAACGTATAACGTATAACGTATAACGTATAACGTATAACGTATAACGTATAACGTATAACGTATAACGTATAACGTATAAGGTGTAACGTATAACGCATAACGTATAACGTATAACGTATAACGTATAACGTATAACGTATAACGTATAACGCATAACGCATAACGTATAACGTATAACGTATAACGTATAACGTATAACGTATAACGCATAACGCATAACGTATAACGTATAACGTATAACGTATAACGTATAACGCATAACGTATAACGCATAACGTATAACGTATAACGCATAACGTATAACGTATAACGTATAATTTGTAACGTATAACGTATAACGTATAACGCATAACGCATAACGTATAACGTATAACGTATAACGTATAACGTATAACGCATAACGTATAACGCATAACGTATAACGTATAACGCATAACGTATAACGTATAACGTATAATTTGTAACGTATAACGCATAACGTATAACGAATAACGTATAACGTATAAGGTGTAACGTATAACGCATAACGTATAACGTATAACGTATAAGGTGTAACGTATAACGCATAACGTATAACGTATAACGTATAACGTATAAGGTGTAACGTATAACGCATAACGTATAAGGTGTAACGTATAACGCATGACGTATAACGTATAACGTATAAGGTGTAACGTATAACGCATAACGTATAACGTATAACGTATAACGTATAACGTATAACGTATAACGTATAACGTATAACGTATAACGTATAACGTATAACGTATAACGTATAACGTATAACGTATAACGTTTAACGTATAACATATAACGTATAACGTATAACGTATAACGTATAAGGTGTAACGTATAACGCATAACGTATAACGTATAACGTATAAGGTGTAACGTATAACGCATAACGTATAACGTATAACGTATAACGTATAAGGTGTAACGTATAACGCATAACGTATAACGTATAAGGTGTAACGTATAACGCATAACGTATAACGTATAACGTATAACGTATAACGTATAACGTATAAGGTGTAACGTATAACGCATAATGTATAACGTATAACGTATAACGTATAACGTATAACGTATAACGTATAACGCATAACGCATAACGTATAACGTATAACGTATAACGTATAACGCATAACGTATAACGCATAACGTATAACGTATAACGCATAACGTATAACGTATAATTTGTAACGTATAACGCATAACGTATAACGAATAACGTATAACGTATAAGGTGTAACGTATAACGCATAACGTATAACGTATAACGTATAAGGTGTAACGTATAACGCATAACGTATAACGTATAACGTATAACGTATAAGGTGTAACGTATAACGCATAACGTATAAGGTGTAACGTATAACGCATAACGTATAACGTATAACGTATAACGTATAACGTATAACGTATAACGTATAACGTATAAGGTGTAACGTATAACGCATAACGTATAACGTATAACGTATAACGTATAACGTATAACGTATAACGTATAACGTATAACGTATAACGTATAACGTATAACGTATAACGTATAACGTATAACGTATAACGTATAACGTATAACGTATAATGTATAACGTATAACGTATAACGTATAACGTATAACGTATAACGTATAACGTATAACGTATAACGTATAACGTATAACGTATAACGTATAACGTATAACGTATAACGTATAACGTATAACGCATAACGTATAACGTATAACGTATAACGTATAACGTATAACGTATAACGCATAACGTATAACGTATAACGTATAACGTATAACGTATAACGTATAACGTATAACGTATAACGTATAACGTATAACGTATAACGTATAACGTATAACGTATAACGTATAACGTATAACGTATAACGTATAACGTATAACGTATAACGTATAACGTATAACGTATAACGTATAACGTATAACGTATAACGTATAACGTATAACGTATAACGTATAACGTATAACGTATAACGTATAACGTATAACGTATAACGTATAACGTATAACGTATAACGTATAACGTATAACGTATAACGTATAACGTATAACGTATAACGTATAACGTATAACGTATAACGTATAACGTATAACGTATAACGTATAACGTATAACGTATAACGTATAACGTATAAGGTGTAACGTATAACGCATAACGTATAACATATAACGTATAACGCATAACGTATAACGAATAACGTATAACGTATAAGGTGTAACGTATAACGCATAACGTATAACGTATAACGTATAAGGTGTAACGTATAACGCATAACGTATAACGTATAACGTATAACGTATAAGGTGTAACGTATAACGCATAACGTATAAGGTGTAACGTATAACGCATAACGTATAACGTATAACGTATAACGTATAACGTATAACGTATAACGTATAACGTATAACGTATAACGTATAAGGTGTAACATATAACGCATAACGTATAACGTATAACGTATAACGTATAACGTATAACGTATAACGTATAACGTATAACGTATAACGTATAACGTATAACGTATAACGTATAACGTATAACGTATAACGTATAACGTATAACGTATAACGTATAACGTATAACGTATAACGTATAACGTATAACGTATAACGTATAACGTATAACGTATAACGTATAACGTATAACGTATAACGTATAACGTATAACGTATAACGTATAACGTATAACGTATAACGTATAACGTATAACGTATAACGTATAACGTATAACGTATAACGTATAACGTATAACGTATAACGTATAACGTATAACGTATAACGTATAACGTATAACGTATAACGTATAACGTATAACGTATAACGTATAACGTATAACGTATAACGTATAACGTATAACGTATAACGTATAACGTATAACGTATAACGTATAACGTATAACGTATAACGTATAACGTATAACGTATAACGTATAACGTATAACGTATAACGTATAACGTATAACGTATAACGTATTACGTATAACGTATAACGTATAACGTATAACGTATAACGTATAACGTATAACGTATAACGTATAACGTATAACGTATAACGTATAACGTATAACGTATAACGTATAACGTATAACGTATAACGTATAACGTATAACGTATAACGTATAACGTATAACGTATAACGTATAACGTATAACGTATAACGTATAACGTATAACGTATAACGTATAACGTATAACGTATAAGGTGTAACGTATAACGCATAACGTATAACATATAACGTATAACGCATAACGTATAACGAATAACGTATAACGTAAAAGGTGTAACGTATAACGCATAACGTATAACGTATAACGTATAACGTATAAGGTGTAACGTATAACGCATAACGTATAACGTACAACGTATAACGTATAAGGTGTAACGTATAACGCATAACGTATAACGTATAACGTATAACGTATAAGGTGTAACATATAACGCATAACGTATAACGTATAACGTATAACGTATAACGTATAACGTATAACGTATAACGTATAACGTATAACGTATAACGTATAACGTATAACGTATAACGTATAACGTATAACGTATAACGTATAACGTATAACGTATAACGTATAACGTATAACGTATAACGTATAACGTATAACGTATAACGTATAACGTATAACGTATAACGTATAACGTATAACGTATAACGTATAACGTATAACGTATAACGTATAACGTATAACGTATAACGTATAACGTATAACGTATAACGTATAACGTATAACGTATAACGTATAACGTATAACGTATAACGTATAACGTATAACGTATAACGTATAACGTATAACGTATAACGTATAACGTATAACGTATAACGTATAACGTATAACGTATAAGGTGTAACGTATAACGCATAACGTATAACATATAACGTATAACGCATAACGTATAACGAATAACGTATAACGTATAAGGTGTAACGTATAACGCATAACGTATAACGTATAACGTATAAGGTGTAACGTATAACGCATAACGTATAACGTATAACGTATAACGTATAAGGTGTAACGTATAACGCATAACGTATAAGGTGTAACGTATAACGCATAACGTATAACGTATAACGTATAACGTATAACGTATAACGTATAACGTATAAGGTGTAACATATAACGCATAACGTATAACGTATAACGTATAACGTATAACGTATAACGTATAACGTATAACGTATAACGTATAACGTATAACGTATAACGTATAACGTATAACGTATAACGTATAACGTATAACGTATAACGTATAACGTATAACGTATAACGTATAACGTATAACGTATAACGTATAACGTATAACGTATAACGTATAACGTATAACGTATAACGTATAACGTATAACGTATAACGTATAACGTATAACGTATAACGTATAACGTATAACGTATAACGTATAACGTATAACGTATAACGTATAACGTATAACGTATAACGTATAACGTATAACGTATAACGTATAACGTATAACGTATAACGTATAACGTATAACGTATAACGTATAACGTATAACGTATAACGTATAACGTATAACGTATAACGTATAACGTATAACGTATAACGTATAACGTATAACGTATAACGTATAACGTATAACGTATAACGTATAACGTATAACGTATAACGTATAACGTATAACGTATAACGTATTACGTATAACGTATAACGTATAACGTATAACGTATAACGTATAACGTATAACGTATAACGTATAACGTATAACGTATAACGTATAACGTATAACGTATAACGTATAACGTATAACGTATAACGTATAACGTATAACGTATAACGTATAACGTATAACGTATAACGTATAACGTATAACGTATAACGTATAACGTATAACGTATAACGTATAACGTATAACGTATAAGGTGTAACGTATAACGCATAACGTATAACATATAACGTATAACGCATAACGTATAACGAATAACGTATAACGTAAAAGGTGTAACGTATAACGCATAACGTATAACGTATAACGTATAACGTATAAGGTGTAACGTATAACGCATAACGTATAACGTACAACGTATAACGTATAAGGTGTAACGTATAACGCATAACGTATAACGTATAACGTATAACGTATAAGGTGTAACATATAACGCATAACGTATAACGTATAACGTATAACGTATAACGTATAACGTATAACGTATAACGTATAACGTATAACGTATAACGTATAACGTATAACGTATAACGTATAACGTATAACGTATAACGTATAACGTATAACGTATAACGTATAACGTATAACGTATAACGTATAACGTATAACGTATAACGTATAACGTATAACGTATAACGTATAACGTATAACGTATAACGTATAACGTATAACGTATAACGTATAACGTATAACGTATAACGTATAACGTATAAGGTGTAACGTATAACGCATAACGTATAACGTATAACGTATAACGTATAACGTATAACGTATAACGTATAACGCATAACGCATAACGTATAACGTATAACGTATAACGTATAACGTATAACGTATAACGTATAACGCATAACGCATAACGTATAACGTATAACGTATAACGTATAACGTATAACGCATAACGTATAACGTATAACGCATAACGTATAACGTATAACGTATAATTTGTAACGTATAACGCATAACGTATAACGCATAACGTATAACGTATAACGCATAACGTATAACGTATAACGTATAATTTGTAACGTATAACGCATAACGTATAACGAATAACGTATAACGTATAAGGTGTAACGTATAACGCATAACGTATAACGTATAACGTATAAGGTTTAACGTATAACGCATAACGTATAACGTATAACGTATAACGTATAAGGTGTAACGTATAACGCATAACGTATAAGGTGTAACGTATAACGCATGACGTATAACGTATAACGTATAACGTATAACGTATAAGGTGTAACGTATAACGCATAACGTATAACGTATAACGTATAACGTATAACGTATAACGTATAACGTATAACGCATAACCCATAACGTATAACGTATAACGTATAACGTATAAGGTGTAACGTATAACGCATAACGAATAACGTATAACGTATAACGTATAAGGTGTAACGTATAACGCATAACGTATAACGTATAACGTATAACGTATAACGTATAACGTATAACGTATAACGTATAACGTATAACGTATAACGTATAACGTATAACATATAACGTATAACATATAACGTATAACGCATAACGTATAACGTATAACGCATAACGTATAACGCATAACGTATAACGTATAACGTATAACGTATAACGTATAACGTATAACGCATAACATATAACGTATAAGGTGTAACGTATAACGCATAACGTATAACGTATAACGTATAACGTATAAGGTGTAACGTATAACGCATAACGAATAACGTATAACGTATAACGTATAACGCATAACGTATAACGCATAACGTATAACGTATAACGCATAACGTATAACGTATAACGTATAATTTGTAACGTATAACGTATAACGTATAACGTATAACGTATAACGTATAACGTATAACGTATAACGTATAACGTATAACGTATAACGTATAACGTATAACGTATAACGTATAACGTATAACGTATAACGTTTAACGTATAACATATAACGTATAACGTATAACGTATAACGTATAAGGTGTAACGTATAACGCATAACGTATAACATATAACGTATAACGTATAACGTATAAGGTGTAACGTATAACGCATAACGTATAACGTATAACGTATAACGTATAACGTATAACGTATAACGCATAACATATAACGTATAAGGTGTAACGTATAACGCATAACGTATAACGTATAACGTATAACGTATAAGGTGTAACGTATAACGCATAACGAATAACGTATAACGTATAACGTATAAGGTGTAACGTATAACGCATAACGTATAACGTATAACGTATAACGTATAACGTATAACGTATAACGTATAACGTATAACGTATAACGTATAACGTATAACATATAACGTATAACATATAACGTATAACGCATAACGTATAACGTATAACGCATAACGTATAACGCATAACGTATAACGTATAACGTATAACGTATAACGTATAACGTATAACGTATAACGTATAACGTATAACGTATAACGTATAACGTATAACGTATAAGGTGTAACGTATAACGCATAACGTATAACGTATAACGTATAACGTATAACGTATAACGTATAACGTATAACGCATAACGCATAACGTATAACGTATAACGTATAACGTATAACGTATAACGTATAACGTATAACGCATAACGCATAACGTATAACGTATAACGTATAACGTATAACGTATAACGCATAACGTATAACGCATAACGTATAACGTATAACGCATAACGTATAACGTATAACGTATAATTTGTAACGTATAACGCATAACGTATAACGCATAACGTATAACGTATAACGCATAACGTATAACGTATAACGTATAATTTGTAACGTATAACGCATAACGTATAACGAATAACGTATAACGTATAAGGTGTAACGTATAACGCATAACGTATAACGTATAACGTATAAGGTGTAACGTATAACGCATAACGTATAACGTATAACGTATAACGTATAAGGTGTAACGTATAACGCATAACGTATAAGGTGTAACGTATAACGCATGACGTATAACGTATAACGTATAACGTATAACGTATAAGGTGTAACGTATAACGCATAACGTATAACGTATAACGTATAACGTATAACGTATAACGTATAACGTATAACGTATAACGCATAACCCATAACGTATAACGTATAACGTATAACGTATAAGGTGTAACGTATAACGCATAACGAATAACGTATAACGTATAACGTATAAGGTGTAACGTATAACGCATAACGTATAACGTATAACGTATAACGTATAACGTATAACGTATAACGTATAACGTATAACGTATAACGTATAACGTATAACGTATAACGTATAACATATAACGTATAACATATAACGTATAACGCATAACGTATAACGTATAACGCATAACGTATAACGCATAACGTATAACGTATAACGTATAACGTATAACGTATAACGTATAACGTATAACGCATAACATATAACGTATAAGGTGTAACGTATAACGCATAACGTATAACGTATAACGTATAACGTATAAGGTGTAACGTATAACGCATAACGAATAACGTATAACGTATAACGTATAACGCATAACGTATAACGCATAACGTATAACGTATAACGCATAACGTATAACGTATAACGTATAATTTGTAACGTATAACGTATAACGTATAACGTATAACGTATAACGTATAACGTATAACGTATAACGTATAACGTATAACGTATAACGTATAACGTATAACGTATAACGTATAACGTATAACGTATAACGTATAACGTTTAACGTATAACATATAACGTATAACGTGTAACGTATAACGTATAAGGTGTAACGTATAACGCATAACGTATAACATATAACGTATAACGTATAACGTATAAGGTGCAACGTATAACGCATAACGTATAACGTATAACGTATAACGTATAACGTATAACGTATAACGCATAACATATAACGTATAAGGTGTAACGTATAACGCATAACGTATAACGTATAACGTATAACGTATAAGGTGTAACGTATAACGCATAACGAATAACGTATAACGTATAACGTATAAGGTGTAACGTATAACGCATAACGTATAACGTATAACGTATAACGTATAACGTATAACGTATAACGTATAACGTATAACGTATAACGTATAACGTATAACGTATAACGTATAACATATAACGTATAACATATAACGTATAACGCATAACGTATAACGTATAACGCATAACGTATAACGCATAACGTATAACGTATAACGAATAACGTATAACGTATAACGTATAACGCATAACATATAACGTATAAGGTGTAACGTATAACGCATAACGTATCACGTATAACGTATAACGTATAAGGTGTAACGTATAACGCATAACGAATAACGTATAACGTATAACGTATAAGGTGTAACGTATAACGCATAACGTATAACGTATAACGTATAACGTATAACGTATAACGTATAACGTATAACGTATAACGTATAACGTATAACGTATAACGTATAACGTATAACGTATAACGTATAAAGTATAACGTATAACGCATAACATATAACGTATATTGTGTAACGTATAACGCATAAAGTATAACGTATAACGTATAACGTATAAGGTGTAACGTATAAGGTGTAACGTATAACGCATAACGAATAACGTATAACGTATAACGTATAAGGTGTAACGTATAACGCATAACGTATAACGTATAACGTATAACGTATAACGTATAACGTATAACGTATAACGTATAACGTATAACGTATAACGTATAACGTATAACGTATAACGTATAACATATAACGTATAACATATAACGTATAACGCATAACGTATAAAGTATAACGTATAACGCATAACATATAACGTATATTGTGTAACGTATAACGCATAAAGTATAACGTATAACGTATAACGTATAAGGTGTAACGTATAACGCATAACGTATAACATATAACGTATAACGTATAACGTATAAGGTGGAACGTATAACGCATAACGTATAACGCATAACGTATAACGTATAACGTATAAGGTGTAACGTATAACGCATAACGTATAACGTATAACGTATAACGTATAAGGTGTAACGTATAACGCATAACGTATAAGGAGTAACGTATAACGCATGACGTATAACGTATAACGTATAACGTATAACGTATAAGGTGTAACGTATAACGCATAACGTATAACGTATAACGTATAACGTATAACGTATAACGTATAACGTATAACGTATAACGTATAACGCATAACCCATAACGTATAACGTATAACGTATAACGTATAACGTATAACGCATAACGTATAACGCATAACGTATAACGTATAACGCATAACGTATAACGTATAATTTGTAACGTATAACGTATAACGTATAACGTATAACGTATAACGTATAACGTATAACGTATAACGTATAACGTATAACGTATAACGTATAACGTATAACGTATAACGTATAACGTATAACGTATAACGTATAACGTATAACGTTTAACGTATAACATATAACGTATAACGTATAACGTATAACGTATAACGTATAACGCATAACGTATAACATATAACGTATAACGTATAACGTATAAGGTGTAACGTATAACGCATAACGTATAACGTATAACGTATAACGTATAACGTATAACGCATAACATATAACGTATAAGGTGTAACGTATAACGCATAACGTATAACGTATAACGTATAACGTATAAGGTGTAACGTATAACGCATAACGAATAACGTATAACGTATAACGTATAAGGTGTAACGTATAACGCATAACGTATAACGTATAACGTATAACGTATAACGTATAACGTATAACGTATAACGTATAACGTATAACGTATAACGTATAACGTATAACGTATAACATATAACGTATAACATATAACGTATAACGCATAACGTATAACGTATAACGCATAACGTATAACGCATAACGTATAACGTATAACGTATAACGTATAACGTATAACGTATAACGCATAACATATAACGTATAAGGTGTAACGTATAACGCATAACGTATAACGTATAACGTATAACGTATAAGGTGTAACGTATAACGCATAACGAATAACGTATAACGTATAACGTATAAGGTGTAACGTATAACGCATAACGTATAACGTATAACGTATAACGTATAACGTATAACGTATAACGTATAACGTATAACGTATAACGTATAATTTGTAACGTATAACGCATAACGTATAACGAATAACGTATAACGTATAAGGTGTAACGTATAACGCATAACGTATAACGTATAACATATAACGTATAACATATAACGTATAACGCATAACGTATAACGTATAACGCATAACGCATAACGTATAACGTATAACGTATAACGTATAACGTATAACGTATAACGCATAACATATAACGTATAAGGTGTAACGTATAACGCATAACGTATAACGTATAACGTATAACGTATAAGGTGTAACGTATAACGCATAACGAATAACGTATAACGTATAACGTATAACGCATAACGTATAACGCATAACGTATAACGTATAACGCATAACGTATAACGTATAACGTATAATTTGTAACGTATAACGTATAACGTATAACGTATAACGTATAACGTATAACGTATAACGTATAACGTATAACGTATAACGTATAACGTATAACGTATAACGTATAACGTATAACGTATAACGTTTAACGTATAACATATAACGTATAACGTATAACGTATAACGTATAAGGTGTAACGTATAACGCATAACGTATAACATATAACGTATAACGTATAACGTATAAGGTGTAACGTATAACGCATAACGTATAACGTATAACGTATAACGTATAACGTATAACGTATAACGCATAACATATAACGTATAAGGTGTAACGTATAACGCATAACGTATAACGTATAACGTATAACGTATAAGGTGTAACGTATAACGCATAACGAATAACGTATAACGTATAACGTATAAGGTGTAACGTATAACGCATAACGTATAACGTATAACGTATAACGTATAACGTATAACGTATAACGTATAACGTATAACGTATAACGTATAACATATAACGTATAACATATAACGTATAACGCATAACGTATAACGTATAACGCATAACGTATAACGCATAACGTATAACGTATAACGTATAACGTATAACGTATAACGTATAACGCATAACATATAACGTATAAGGTGTAACGTATAACGCATAACGTATCACGTATAACGTATAACGTATAAGGTGTAACGTATAACGCATAACGAATAACGTATAACGTATAACGTATAAGGTGTAACGTATAACGCATAACGTATAACGTATAACGTATAACGTATAACGTATAACGTATAACGTATAACGTATAACGTATAACGTATAACGTATAACGTATAACGTATAAAGTATAACGTATAACGCATAACATATAACGTATATTGTGTAACGTATAACGCATAAAGTATAACGTATAACGTATAACGTATAAGGTGTAACGTATAAGGTGTAACGTATAACGCATAACGAATAACGTATAACGTATAACGTATAAGGTGTAACGTATAAGGTGTAACGTATAACGCATAACGTATAACGTATAACGTATAACGTATAACGTATAACGTATAACGTATAACGTATAACGTATAACGTATAACGTATAACGTATAACATATAACGTATAACATATAACGTATAACGCATAACGTATAAAGTATAACGTATAACGCATAACATATAACGTATATTGTGTAACGTATAACGCATAAAGTATGACGTATAACGTATAACGTATAAGGTGTAACGTATAACGCATAACGTATAACATATAACGTATAACGTATAACGTATAAGGTGGAACGTATAACGCATAACGTATAACGCATAACGTATAACGTATAACGTATAAGGTGTAACGTATAACGCATAACGTATAACGTATAACGTATAACGTATAAGGTGTAACGTATAACGCATAACGTATAAGGTGTAACGTATAACGCATGACGTATAACGTATAACGTATAACGTATAACGTATAAGGTGTAACGTATAACGCATAACGTATAACGTATAACGTATAACGTATAACGTATAACGTATAACGTATAACGTATAACGTATAACGCATAACCCATAACGTATAACGTATAACGTATAACGTATAACGCATAACGTATAACGCATAACGTATAACGTATAACGCATAACGTATAACGTATAATTTGTAACGTATAACGTATAACGTATAACGTATAACGTATAACGTATAACGTATAACGTATAACGTATAACGTATAACGTATAACGTATAACGTATAACGTATAACGTATAACGTATAACGTATAACGTATAACGTATAACGTATAACGTATAACGTTTAACGTATAACATATAACGTATAACGTATAACGTATAACGTATAACGCATAACGTATAACATATAACGTATAACGTATAACGTATAAGGTGTAACGTATAACGCATAACGTATAACGTATAACGTATAACGTATAACGTATAACGTATAACGCATAACATATAACGTATAAGGTGTAACGTATAACGCATAACGTATAACGTATAACGTATAAGGTGTAACGTATAACGCATAACGAATAACGTATAACGTATAACGTATAACGTATAAGGTGTAACGTATAACGCATAACGTATAACGTATAACGTATAACGTATAACGTATAACGTATAACGTATAACGTATAACGTATAACGTATAACGTATAACGTATAACGTATAACATATAACGTATAACATATAACGTATAACGCATAACGTATAACGTATAACGCATAACGTATAACGCATAACGTATAACGTATAACGTATAACGTATAACGTATAACGTATAACGCATAACATATAACGTATAAGGTGTAACGTATAACGCATAACGTATAACGTATAACGTATAACGTATAACGTATAAGGTGTAACGTATAACGCATAACGAATAACGTATAACGTATAACGTATAAGGTGTAACGTATAACGCATAACGTATAACGTATAACGTATAACGTATAACGTATAACGTATAACGTATAACGTATAACGTATAACGTATAACGTATAAAGTATAACGTATAACGCATAACATATAACGTATATTGTGTAACGTATAACGCATAAAGTATAACGTATAACGTATAACGTATAAGGTGTAACGTATAACGCATAACGTATAACATATAACGTATAACGTATAACGTATAAGGTGGAACGTATAACGCATAACGTATAACGTATAACGTATAACGTATAACGTATAACGTATAACGTATAACGTATAACGTATAGCGTATAACGTATAACGTATAACGTATAACGTATAACGTATAACGTATAACGTATAACGTATAACGTATAACGCATAACGTATAACGAATAACGTATAACGTATAAGGTGTAACGTATAACGCATAACGTATAACGTATAACGTATAAGGTGTAACGTATAACGCATTACGTATAACGTATAACGTATAACGTATAAGGTGTAACGTATAACGCATAACGTATAACGCATAACGTATAACGTATAACGTATAACGTATAACGTATAACGTATAAGGTGTAACGTATAACGCATAATGTATAACGTATAACGTATAACGTATAACGTATAACGTATAACGTATAACGCATAACGCATAACGTATAACGTATAACGTATAAGGTGTAACGTATAACGCATAACGTATAACGTATAACGTATAACGTATAACGTATAACGTATAACGTATAACGTATAACGTATAACGTATAACGTATAACGTATAAAGTATAACGTATAACGCATAACATATAACGTATATTGTGTAACGTATAACGCATAAAGTATAACGTATAACGTATAACGTATAAGGTGTAACGTATAACGCATAACGTATAACATATAACGTATAACGTATAACGTATAAGGTGGAACGTATAACGCATAACGTATAACGTATAACGTATAACGTATAACGTATAACGTATAACGTATAACGTATAACGTATAACGTATAACGTATAACGTATAGCGTATAACGTATAACGTATAACGTATAACGTATAACGTATAACGTATAACGTATAACGTATAACGTATAACATATAACGTATAACGTATAACGTATAAAGTATAACGTATAACGTATAACATATAACGTATAACATATAACGTATAAGGTGTAAAGTATAACGCATAACGTATAACGAATAACGTATAACGTATATGGTGTAACGTATAACCCATAACGTATAACGTATAACGTATAACGTATAAGGTGTAACGTATAACGCATAACGTATAACGTATAACGTATAACGTATAACGTATAACGTATAACGTATAACGTATAACGTATAACGTATAACGCATAACGCATAACGTATAACGTATAACGTATAACGTATAACGTATAACGTATAACGTATAACGCATAACGTATAACGCATAACGTATAACGTATATCGCATAACGTATAACGTATAACGTATAACGTATAACGCATAACGTATAACGAATAACGTATAACGCATAACGTATAACGTATAATTTGTAACGTATAACGCATAACGTATAACGAATAACGTATAACGTATAAGGTGTAACGTATAACGCATAACGTATAACGTATAACGTATAAGGTGTAACGTATAACGCATAACGTATAACGTATAACGTATAACGTATAAGGTGTAACGTATAACGTATAACGTATAACGTATAACGTATAACGTATAAAGTATAACGTATAACGCATAACATATAACGTATATTGTGTAACGTATAACGCATAAAGTATAACGTATAACGTATAACGTATAACGTATAAGGTGTAACGTATAACGCATAACGAATAACGTATAACGTATAACGTATAAGGTGTAACGTATAACGCATAACGTATAACGTATAACGTATAACGTATAACGTATAACGTATAACGTATAACGTATAACGTATAACGTATAACGTATAAAGTATAACGTATAACGCATAACATATAACGTATATTGTGTAACGTATAACGCATAAAGTATAACGTATAACGTATAACGTATAAGGTGTAACGTATAACGCATAACGTATAACATATAACGTATAACGTATAACGTATAAGGTGGAACGTATAACGCATAACGTATAACGTATAACGTATAACGTATAACGTATAACGTATAACGTATAACGTATAACGTATAGCGTATAACGTATAACGTATAACGTATAACGTATAACGTATAACGTATAACGTATAACGTATAACGTATAACGCATAACGTATAACGAATAACGTATAACGTATAAGGTGTAACGTATAACGCATAACGTATAACGTATAACGTATAAGGTGTAACGTATAACGCATAACGTATAACGTATAACGTATAACGTATAAGGTGTAACGTATAACGCATAACGTATAACGCATAACGTATAACGTATAACGTATAACGTATAACGTATAACGTATAAGGTGTAACGTATAACGCATAATGTATAACGTATAACGTATAACGTATAACGTATAACGTATAACGTATAACGCATAACGCATAACGTATAACGTATAACGTATAAGGTGTAACGTATAACGCATAACGTATAACGTATAACGTATAACGTATAACGTATAACGTATAACGTATAACGTATAACGTATAACGTATAACGTATAACGTATAAAGTATAACGTATAACGCATAACATATAACGTATATTGTGTAACGTATAACGCATAAAGTATAACGTATAACGTATAACGTATAAGGTGTAACGTATAACGCATAACGTATAACATATAACGTATAACGTATAACGTATAAGGTGGAACGTATAACGCATAACGTATAACGTATAACGTATAACGTATAACGTATAACGTATAACGTATAACGTATAACGTATAACGTATAACGTATAACGTATAGCGTATAACGTATAACGTATAACGTATAACGTATAACGTATAACGTATAACGTATAACGTATAACGTATAACATATAACGTATAACGTATAACGTATAAAGTATAACGTATAACGTATAACATATAACGTATAACATATAACGTATAAGGTGTAAAGTATAACGCATAACGTATAACGAATAACGTATAACGTATAAGGTGTAACGTATAACCCATAACGTATAACGTATAACGTATAACGTATAAGGTGTAACGTATAACGCATAACGTATAACGTATAACGTATAACGTATAACGTATAACGTATAACGTATAACGTATAACGTATAACGTATAACGCATAACGCATAACGTATAACGTATAACGTATAACGTATAACGTATAACGCATAACGTATAACGCATAACGTATAACGTATATCGCATAACGTATAACGTATAACGTATAACGTATAACGCATAACGTATAACGAATAACGTATAACGCATAACGTATAACGTATAATTTGTAACGTATAACGCATAACGTATAACGAATAACGTATAACGTATAAGGTGTAACGTATAACGCATAACGTATAACGTATAACGTATAAGGTGTAACGTATAACGCATAACGTATAACGTATAACGTATAACGTATAAGGTGTAACGTATAACGCATAACGTATAACGCATAACGTATAACGTATAACGTATAACGTATAACGTATAACGTATAAGGTGTAACGTATAACGCATAATGTATAACGTATAACGTATAACGTATAACGTATAACGTATAACGTATAACGCATAACGCATAACGTATAACGTATAACGTATAACGTATAACGCATAACGTATAACGCATAACGTATAACGTATAACGCATAACGTATAACGTATAACGTATAATTTGTAACGTATAACGCATAACGTATAACGAATAACGTATAACGTATAAGGTGTAACGTATAACGCATAACGTATAACGTATAACGTATAAGGTGTAACGTATAACGCATAACGTATAACGTATAACGTATAACGTATTATGTGTAACGTATAACGCATAACGTATAAGGTGTAACGTATAACGCATAACGTATAACGTATAACGTATAACGTATAACGTATAACGTATAAGGTGTAACGTATAACGCATAACGTATAACGCATAACGTATAACGCATAACGTATAACGTATAACGTATAACGTATAACGTATAACGTATAACGTATAACGCATAACGTATAACGTATAACGTATAACGTATAACGTATAACGTATAACGCATAACATATAACGTATAAGGTGTAACGTATAACGCATAACGTATAACGTATAACGTATAACGTATAAGGTGTAACGTATAACGCATAACGAATAACGTATAACGTATAACGTATAAGGTGTAACGTATAACGTATAAGGTGTAACGTATAACGCATAACGTATAACGCATAACGTATAACGTATAACGTATAACGTATAACGTATAACGTATAAGGTGTAACGTATAACGCATAATGTATAACGTATAACGTATAACGTATAACGTATAACGCATAACGTATAACGCATAACGTATAACGTATAACGTATAACGTATAACGTATAACGTATAACGCATAACATATAACGTATAAGGTGTAACGTATAACGCATAACGTATAACGTATAACGTATAACGTATAAGGTGTAACGTATAACGCATAACGAATAACGTATAACGTATAACGTATAAGGTGTAACGTATAACGCATAACGTATAACGTATAACGTATAACGTATAACGTATAACGTATAACGTATAACGTATAACGTATAACGTATAACGTATAACGTATAACGTATAACGTATAAAGTATAACGTATAACGCATAACATATAACGTATATTGTGTAACGTATAACGCATAAAGTATAACGTATAACGTATAACGTATAAGGTGTAACGTATAAGGTGTAACGTATAACGCATAACGAATAACGTATAACGTATAACGTATAAGGTGTAACGTATAACGCATAACGTATAACGTATAACGTATAACGTATAACGTATAACGTATAACGTATAACGTATAACGTATAACGTATAACGTATAACGTATAACGTATAACATATAACGTATAACATATAACGTATAACGCATAACGTATAAAGTATAACGTATAACGCATAACATATAACGTATATTGTGTAACGTATAACGCATAAAGTATAACGTATAACGTATAACGTATAAGGTGTAACGTATAACGCATAACGTATAACATATAACGTATAACGTATAACGTATAAGGTGGAACGTATAACGCATAACGTATAACGCATAACGTATAACGTATAACGTATAAGGTGTAACGTATAACGCATAACGTATAACGTATAACGTATAACGTATAAGGTGTAACGTATAACGCATAACGTATAAGGTGTAACGTATAACGCATGACGTATAACGTATAACGTATAACGTATAACGTATAAGGTGTAACGTATAACGCATAACGTATAACGTATAACGTATAACGTATAACGTATAACGTATAACGTATAACGTATAACGTATAACGCATAACCCATAACGTAAAACGTATAACGTATAACGTATAACGTATAACGTATAACGTATAACGTATAACGTATAACGTATAACGTATAACGTATAACGTATAACGTATAACGTATAAAGTATAACGTATAACGCATAACATATAACGTATATTGTGTAACGTATAACGCATAAAGTATAACGTATAACGTATAACGTATAAGGTGTAACGTATAACGCATAACGTATAACATATAACGTATAACGTATAACGTATAAGGTGGAACGTATAACGCATAACGTATAACGTATAACGTATAACGTATAACGTATAACGTATAACGTATAACGTATAACGTATAGCGTATAACGTATAACGTATAACGTATAACGTATAACGTATAACGTATAACGTATAACGTATAACGTATAACGTATAACGTATAACGTATAACGTATAACGTATAACGTATAAAGTATAACGTATAACGTATAACATATAACGTATAACATATAACGTATAAGGTGTAAAGTATAACGCATAACGTATAACGAATAACGTATAACGTATAAGGTGTAACGTATAACGCATAACGTATAACGTATAACGTATAACGTATAAGGTGTAACGTATAACGCATAACGTATAACGTATAACGTATAACGTATAACGTATAACGTATAACGTATAACGTATAACGTATAACGTATAACGTATAACGTATAACGTATAACGCATAACGCATAACGTATAACGTATAACGTATAACGTATAACGTATAACGCATAACGTATAACGCATAACGTATAACGTATATCGCATAACGTATAACGTATAACGTATAACGTATAACGCATAACGTATAACGAATAACGTATAACGCATAACGTATAACGTATAATTTGTAACGCATAACGCATAACGTATAACGCATAACATATAACGTATAAGGTGTAACGTATAACGCATAACGTATAACGTATAACGTATAACGTATAAGGTGTAACGTATAACGCATAACGAATAACGTATAACGTATAACGTATAAGGTGTAACGTATAACGCATAACGTATAACGTATAACGTATAACGTATAACGTATAACGTATAACGTATAACGTATAACGTATAACGTATAACGTATAACGTATAACGTATAACGTATAAAGTATAACGTATAACGCATAACATATAACGTATATTGTGTAACGTATAACGCATAAAGTATAACGTATAACGTATAAGGTGTAACGTATAACGCATAACGTATAACATATAACGTATAACGTATAACGTATAAGGTGGAACGTATAACGCATAACGTATAACGTATAACGTATAACGTATAACGTATAACGTATAACGTATAACGTATAACGTATAACGTATAGCGTATAACGTATAACGTATAACGTATAACGTATAACGTATAACGTATAACGTATAACGTATAACGTATAACGTATAACGTATAACGTATAACGCATAACGCATAACGTATAACGTATAACGTAGAACGTATAACGTATAACGCATAACGTATAACGCATAACGTATAACGTATATCGCATAACGTATAACGTATAACGTATAACGTATAACGCATAACGTATAACGAATAACGTATAACGCATAACGTATAACGTATAATTTGTAACGTATAACGCATAACGTATAACGAATAACGTATAACGTATAAGGTGTAACGTATAACGCATAACGTATAACGTATAACGTATAAGGTGTAACGTATAACGCATAACGTATAACGTATAACGTATAACGTATAAGGTGTAACGTATAACGCATAACGTATAACGCATAACGTATAACGTATAACGTATAACGTATAACGTATAACGTATAAGGTGTAACGTATAACGCATAATGTATAACGTATAACGTATAACGTATAACGTATAACGTATAACGTATAACGTATAACGTATAACGCATAACGCATAACGTATAACGTATAACGTATAAGGTGTAACGTATAACGCATAAAGTATAACGTATAACGTATAACGTATAAGGTGTAACGTATAACGCATAACGTATAACATATAACGTATAACGTATAACGTATAAGGTGGAACGTATAACGCATAACGTATAACGCATAACGTATAACGTATAACGTATAAGGTGTAACGTATAACGCATAACGTATAACGTATAACGTATAACGTATAACGTATAACGTATAACGTATAACGTATAACGTATAACGTATAACGCATAACCCATAACGTATAACGTATAACGTATAACGTATAACGTATAACGCATAACGTATAACGCATAACGTATAACGTATAACGCATAACGTATAACGTATAACGTATAATTTGTAACGTATAACGTATAACGTATAACGTATAACGTATAACGTATAACGTATAACGTATAACGTATAACGTATAACGTATAACGTATAACGTATAACGTATAACGTATAACGTATAACGTATAACGTATAACGTATAACGTTTAACGTATAACATATAACGTATAACGTATAACGTATAACGTATAAGGTGTAACGTATAACGCATAACGTATAACATATAACGTATAACGTATAACGTATAAGGTGTAACGTATAACGCATAACGTATAACGTATAACGTATAACGTATAACGTATAACGTATAACGTATAACGCATAACATATAACG
Source organism: Lasioglossum calceatum (assembly GCA_963966675.1). NCBI lineage: Eukaryota > Metazoa > Arthropoda > Insecta > Hymenoptera > Halictidae > Lasioglossum > Lasioglossum calceatum. The sequence continues at coordinate 338,941 of CAXAAD010000065.1, read as the reverse complement.
TATAAGGTGTAACGTATAACGCATAACGTATAACGTATAACGTATAACGTATAAGGTGTAACGTATAACGCATAACGAATAACGTATAACGTATAACGTATAAGGTGTAACGTATAACGCATAACGTATAACGTATAACGTATAACGTATAACGTATAACGTATAACGTATAACGTATAACGTATAACGTATAACGTATAACGTATAACGTATAACGTATAACATATAACGTATAACATATAACGTATAACGCATAACGTATAACGTATAACGCATAACGTATAACGCATAACGTATAACGTATAACGTATAACGTATAACGTATAACGTATAACGTATAACGCATAACATATAACGTATAAGGTGTAACGTATAACGCATAACGTATAACGTATAACGTATAACGTATAAGGTGTAACGTATAACGCATAACGAATAACGTATAACGTATAACGTATAAGGTGTAACGTATAACGCATAACGTATAACGTATAACGTATAACGTATAACGTATAACGTATAACGTATAACGTATAACGTATAACGTATAACGTATAACGTATAACGTATAACGTATAAAGTATAACGTATAACGCATAACATATAACGTATATTGTGTAACGTATAACGCATAAAGTATAACGTATAACGTATAACGTATAAGGTGTAACGTATAACGCATAACGTATAACATATAACGTATAACGTATAACGTATAAGGTGGAACGTATAACGCATAACGTATAACGTATAACGTATAACGTATAACGTATAACGTATAACGTATAACGTATAACGTATAACGTATAGCGTATAACGTATAACGTATAACGTATAACGTATAACGTATAACGTATAACGTATAACGTATAACGTATAACGTATAACGTATAACGTATAACGTATAACGTATAAAGTATAACGTATAACGTATAACATATAACGTATAACATATAACGTATAAGGTGTAAAGTATAACGCATAACGTATAACGAATAACGTATAACGTATAAGGTGTAACGTATAACGCATAACGTATAACGTATAACGTATAACGTATAAGGTGTAACGTATAACGCATAACGTATAACGTATAACGTATAACGTATAACGTATAACGTATAACGTATAACGTATAACGTATAACGTATAACGTATAACGCATAACGCATAACGTATAACGTATAACGTATAACGTATAACGTATAACGCATAACGTATAACGCATAACGTATAACGTATATCGCATAACGTATAACGTATAACGTATAACGTATAACGCATAACGTATAACGAATAACGTATAACGCATAACGTATAACGTATAATTTGTAACGTATAACGCATAACGTATAACGAATAACGTATAACGTATAAGGTGTAACGTATAACGCATAACGTATAACGTATAACGTATAAGGTGTAACGTATAACGCATAACGTATAACGTATAACGTATAACGTATAAGGTGTAACGTATAACGCATAACGTATAACGCATAACGTATAACGTATAACGTATAACGTATAACGTATAACGTATAAGGTGTAACGTATAACGCATAATGTATAACGTATAACGTATAACGTATAACGTATAACGTATAACGCATAACGCATAACGTATAACGTATAACGTATAAGGTGTAACGTATAACGCATAACGTATAACGTATAACGTATAACGTATAACGTATAACGTATAACGTATAACGTATAACGTATAACGTATAACGTATAACGTATAAAGTATAACGTATAACGCATAACATATAACGTATATTGTGTAACGTATAACGCATAAAGTATAACGTATAACGTATAACGTATAAGGTGTAACGTATAACGCATAACGTATAACATATAACGTATAACGTATAACGTATAAGGTGGAACGTATAACGCATAACGTATAACGTATAACGTATAACGTATAACGTATAACGTATAACGTATAACGTATAACGTATAACGTATAGCGTATAACGTATAACGTATAACGTATAACGTATAACGTATAACGTATAACGTATAACGTATAACGTATAACATATAACGTATAACGTATAACGTATAAAGTATAACGTATAACGTATAACATATAACGTATAACATATAACGTATAACATATAACGTATAAGGTGTAAAGTATAACGCATAACGTATAACGAATAACGTATAACGTATAAGGTGTAACGTATAACGCATAACGTATAACGTATAACGTATAACGTATAAGGTGTAACGTATAACGCATAACGTATAACGTATAACGTATAACGTATAACGTATAACGTATAACGTATAACGTATAACGTATAACGTATAACGCATAACGCATAACGTATAACGTATAACGTATAACGTATAACGTATAACGCATAACGTATAACGCATAACGTATAACGTATATCGCATAACGTATAACGTATAACGTATAACGTATAACGCATAACGTATAACGAATAACGTATAACGCATAACGTATAACGTATAATTTGTAACGTATAACGCATAACGTATAACGAATAACGTATAACGTATAAGGTGTAACGTATAACGCATAACGTATAACGTATAACGTATAAGGTGTAACGTATAACGCATAACGTATAACGTATAACGTATAACGTATAAGGTGTAACGTATAACGCATAACGTATAACGCATAACGTATAACGTATAACGTATAACGTATAACGTATAACGTATAACGTATAACGTATAAGGTGTAACGTATAACGCATAATGTATAACGTATAACGTATAACGTATAACGTATAACGTATAACGTATAACGCATAACGCATAACGTATAACGTATAACGTATAACGTATAACGCATAACGTATAACGCATAACGTATAACGTATAACGCATAACGTATAACGTATAATTTGTAACGTATAACGCATAACGTATAACGAATAACGTATAACGTATAAGGTGTAACGTATAACGCATAACGTATAACGTATAACGTATAACGTATAACGTATAACGTATAAGGTGTATCGTATAACGCATAATGTATAACGTATAACGTATAACGTATAACGTATAACGTATAACGTATAACGTATAACGTATAACGCATAACGCATAACGTATAACGTATAACGTATAACGTATAACGTATAACGTATAACGTATAACGTATAACGTATAACGTATAACGTATAACGTATAACGTATAACGTATAACGTATAACGTATAACGTATAACGTATAACGTATAACGTATAACGTATAACGTATAACGTATAACGTATAACGTATAACGTATAACGTATAACGTATAACGTATAACGTATAACGTATAACGTATAACGTATAACGTATAACGTATAACGTATAACGTATAACGTATAACGTATAACGTATAACGTATAACGTATAACGTATAACGTATAACGTATAACGTATAACGTATAACGTATAACGTATAACGTATAACGTATAACGTATAACGTATAACGTATAACGTATAACGTATAACGTATAACGTATAACGTATAACGTATAACGTATAACGTATAACGTATAACGTATAACGTATAAGGTGTAACGTATAACGCATAACGTATAACATATAACGTATAACGCATAACGTATAACGAATAACGTATAACGTAAAAGGTGTAACGTATAACGCATAACGTATAACGTATAACGTATAACGTATAAGGTGTAACGTATAACGCATAACGTATAACGTACAACGTATAACGTATAAGGTGTAACGTATAACGCATAACGTATAACGTATAACGTATAACGTATAAGGTGTAACATATAACGCATAACGTATAACGTATAACGTATAACGTATAACGTATAACGTATAACGTATAACGTATAACGTATAACGTATAACGTATAACGTATAACGTATAACGTATAACGTATAACGTATAACGTATAACGTATAACGTATAACGTATAACGTATAACGTATAACGTATAACGTATAACGTATAACGTATAACGTATAACGTATAACGTATAACGTATAACGTATAACGTATAACGTATAAGGTGTAACGTATAACGCATAACGTATAACGTATAACGTATAACGTATAACGTATAACGTATAACGCATAACGCATAACGTATAACGTATAACGTATAACGTATAACGTATAACGTATAACGTATAACGCATAACGCATAACGTATAACGTATAACGTATAACGTATAACGTATAACGTATAACGCATAACGTATAACGCATAACGTATAACGTATAACGCATAACGTATAACGTATAACGTATAATTTGTAACGTATAACGCATAACGTATAACGCATAACGTATAACGTATAACGCATAACGTATAACGTATAACGTATAACGTATAATTTGTAACGTATAACGCATAACGTATAACGAATAACATATAACGTATAAGGTGTAACGTATAACGCATAACGTATAACGTATAACGTATAAGGTGTAACGTATAACGCATAACGTATAACGTATAACGTATAACGTATAAGGTGTAACGTATAACGCATAACGTATAAGGTGTAACGTATAACGCATGACGTATAACGTATAACGTATAACGTATAAGGTGTAACGTATAACGCATAACGTATAACGTATAACGTATAACGTATAACGTATAACGTATAACGTATAACGTATAACGTATAACGTATAACGTATAACGTATAACGCATAACCCATAACGTATAACGTATAACGTATAGCGTATAACGTATAACGCATAACGTATAACGCATAACGTATAACGTATAACGCATAACGTATAACGTATAACGTATAATTTGTAACGTATAACGTATAACGTATAACGTATAACGTATAACGTATAACGTATAACGTATAACGTATAACGTATAACGTATAACGTATAACGTATAACGTATAACGTATAACGTATAACGTATAACGTATAACGTTTAACGTATAACATATAACGTATAACGTATAACGTATAACGTATAAGGTGTAACGTATAACGCATAACGTATAACATATAACGTATAACGTATAACGTATAAGGTGTAACGTATAACGCATAACGTATAACGTATAACGTATAACGTATAACGTATAACGCATAACATATAACGTATAAGGTGTAACGTATAACGCATAACGTATAACGTATAACGTATAACGTATAAGGTGTAACGTATAACGCATAACGAATAACGTATAACGTATAACGTATAAGGTGTAACGTATAACGCATAACGTATAACGTATAACGTATAACGTATAACGTATAACGTATAACGTATAACGTATAACGTATAACGTATAACGTATAACGTATAACGTATAACGTATAACGTATAACGTATAACATATAACGTATAACATATAACGTATAACGCATAACGTATAACGTATAACGCATAACGTATAACGCATAACGTATAACGTATAACGTATAACGTATAACGTATAACGCATAACATATAACGTATAAGGTGTAACGTATAACGCATAACGTATAACGTATAACGTATAACGTATAAGGTGTAACGTATAACGCATAACGAATAACGTATAACGTATAACGTATAAGGTGTAACGTATAACGCATAACGTATAACGTATAACGTATAACGTATAACGTATAACGTATAACGTATAACGTATAACGTATAACGTATAACGTATAAAGTATAACGTATAACGTATAACGTATAACGTATAACGTATAACGTATAACGTATAACGTATAACGTATAACGTATAACGTATAACGTATAACGTATAACGTATAACGTATAACGTATAACGTATAACGTATAACGTATAACGTATAACGTATAACGTATAACGTATAACGTATAACGTATAACGTATAACGTATAACGTATAACGTATAACGTATAACGTATAACGTATAACGTATAACGTATAACGTATAACGTATAACGTATAACGTATAACGTATAACGTATAACGTATAACGTATAACGTATAACGTATAAGGTGTAACGTATAACGCATAACGTATAACATATAACGTATAACGCATAACGTATAACGAATAACGTATAACGTAAAAGGTGTAACGTATAACGCATAACGTATAACGTATAACGTATAACGTATAAGGTGTAACGTATAACGCATAACGTATAACGTACAACGTATAACGTATAAGGTGTAACGTATAACGCATAACGTATAACGTATAACGTATAACGTATAAGGTGTAACATATAACGCATAACGTATAACGTATAACGTATAACGTATAACGTATAACGTATAACGTATAACGTATAACGTATAACGTATAACGTATAACGTATAACGTATAACGTATAACGTATAACGTATAACGTATAACGTATAACGTATAACGTATAACGTATAACGTATAACGTATAACGTATAACGTATAACGTATAACGTATAACGTATAACGTATAACGTATAACGTATAACGTATAACGTATAAGGTGTAACGTATAACGCATAACGTATAACGTATAACGTATAACGTATAACGTATAACGTATAACGCATAACGCATAACGTATAACGTATAACGTATAACGTATAACGTATAACGTATAACGTATAACGCATAACGCATAACGTATAACGTATAACGTATAACGTATAACGTATAACGTATAACGCATAACGTATAACGCATAACGTATAACGTATAACGCATAACGTATAACGTATAACGTATAATTTGTAACGTATAACGCATAACGTATAACGCATAACGTATAACGTATAACGCATAACGTATAACGTATAACGTATAACGTATAATTTGTAACGTATAACGCATAACGTATAACGAATAACATATAACGTATAAGGTGTAACGTATAACGCATAACGTATAACGTATAACGTATAAGGTGTAACGTATAACGCATAACGTATAACGTATAACGTATAACGTATAAGGTGTAACGTATAACGCATAACGTATAAGGTGTAACGTATAACGCATGACGTATAACGTATAACGTATAACGTATAAGGTGTAACGTATAACGCATAACGTATAACGTATAACGTATAACGTATAACGTATAACGTATAACGTATAACGTATAACGTATAACGTATAACGTATAACGTATAACGCATAACCCATAACGTATAACGTATAACGTATAGCGTATAACGTATAACGCATAACGTATAACGCATAACGTATAACGTATAACGCATAACGTATAACGTATAACGTATAATTTGTAACGTATAACGTATAACGTATAACGTATAACGTATAACGTATAACGTATAACGTATAACGTATAACGTATAACGTATAACGTATAACGTATAACGTATAACGTATAACGTATAACGTATAACGTATAACGTTTAACGTATAACATATAACGTATAACGTATAACGTATAACGTATAAGGTGTAACGTATAACGCATAACGTATAACATATAACGTATAACGTATAACGTATAAGGTGTAACGTATAACGCATAACGTATAACGTATAACGTATAACGTATAACGTATAACGCATAACATATAACGTATAAGGTGTAACGTATAACGCATAACGTATAACGTATAACGTATAACGTATAAGGTGTAACGTATAACGCATAACGAATAACGTATAACGTATAACGTATAAGGTGTAACGTATAACGCATAACGTATAACGTATAACGTATAACGTATAACGTATAACGTATAACGTATAACGTATAACGTATAACGTATAACGTATAACGTATAACGTATAACGTATAACGTATAACGTATAACATATAACGTATAACATATAACGTATAACGCATAACGTATAACGTATAACGCATAACGTATAACGCATAACGTATAACGTATAACGTATAACGTATAACGTATAACGCATAACATATAACGTATAAGGTGTAACGTATAACGCATAACGTATAACGTATAACGTATAACGTATAAGGTGTAACGTATAACGCATAACGAATAACGTATAACGTATAACGTATAAGGTGTAACGTATAACGCATAACGTATAACGTATAACGTATAACGTATAACGTATAACGTATAACGTATAACGTATAACGTATAACGTATAACGTATAAAGTATAACGTATAACGCATAACATATAACGTATATTGTGTAACGTATAACGCATAAAGTATAACGTATAACGTATAACGTATAAGGTGTAACGTATAACGCATAACGAATAACGTATAACGTATAACGCATAACGTATAACGTATAACGCATAACGTATAACGCATAACGTATAACGTATAACGTATAACGTATAACGTATAACGCATAACATATAACGTATAAGGTGTAACGTATAACGCATAACGTATAACGTATAACGTATAACGTATAACGTATAAGGTGTAACGTATAACGCATAACGTATAACGTATAACGTATAAGGTGTAACGTATAACGCATAACGTATAACGTATAACGTATAACGTATAAGGTGTAACGTATAACGCATAACGTATAACGTATAAGGTGTAACGTATAACGCATAACGTATAACGTATAACGTATAACGTATAACGTATAACGTATAAGGTGTAACGTATAACGTATAACGTATAATTTGTAACGTATAACGCATAACGTATAACGAATAACGTATAACGTATAAGGTGTAACGTATAACGCATAACGTATAACGTATAACGTATAAGGTGTAACGTATAACGCATAACGTATAACGTATAACGTATAACGTATAACGTATAAGGTGTAACGTATAACGCATAACGTATAAGGTGTAACGTATAACGCATAACGTATAACGTATAACGTATAACGTATAACGTATAACGTATAAGGTGTAACGTATAACGCATAACGTATAACGTATAACGTATAACGTATAACGTATAACGTATAACGTATAACGTATAACGTATAACGTATAACGTATAACGTATAACGTATAACGTATAACGTATAACGTATAACGTATAACGTATATCGTATAACGTATAACGTATAACGTATAACGTATAACGTATAACGTATAACGTATAACGTATAACGTATAACGTATAACGTATAACGTATAACGTATAACGTATAACGTATAACGTATAACGTATAACGTATAACGTATAACGTATAACGTATAACGTATAACGTATAACGTATAACGTATAACGTATAACGTATAACGTATAACGTATAACGTATAACGTATAACGTATAACGTATAACGTATAACGTATAACGTATAACGTATAACGTATAACGTATAACGTATAACGTATAACGTATAACGTATAACGTATAACGTATAACGTATAACGTATAACGTATAACGTATAACGTATAACGTATAACGTATAACGTATAACGTATAACGTATAACGTATAACGTATAACGTATAACGTATAACGTATAACGTATAACGTATAACGTATAACGTATAACGTATAACGTATAACGTATAACGTATAACGTATAACGTATAACGTATAACGTATAACGTATAACGTATAAGGTGTAACGTATAACGCATAACGTATAACATATAACGTATAACGCATAACGTATAACGAATAACGTATAACGTAAAAGGTGTAACGTATAACGCATAACGTATAACGTATAACGTATAACGTATAAGGTGTAACGTATAACGCATAACGTATAACGTACAACGTATAACGTATAAGGTGTAACGTATAACGCATAACGTATTACGTATAACGTATAACGTATAAGGTGTAACATATAACGCATAACGTATAACGTATAACGTATAACGTATAACGTATAACGTATAACGTATAACGTATAACGTATAACGTATAACGTATAACGTATAACGTATAACGTATAACGTATAACGTATAACGTATAACGTATAACGTATAACGTATAACGTATAACGTATAACGTATAACGTATAACGTATAACGTATAACGTATAACGTATAACGTATAACGTATAAGGTGTAACGTATAACGCATAACGTATAACGTATAACGTATAACGTATAACGTATAACGTATAACGCATAACGCATAACGTATAACGTATAACGTATAACGTATAACGTATAACGTATAACGTATAACGTATAACGTATAACGTATAACGTATAACGTATAACGTATAAGGTGTAACGTATAACGCATAACGTATAACATATAACGTATAACGCATAACGTATAACGAATAACGTATAACGTAAAAGGTGTAACGTATAACGCATAACGTATAACGTATAACGTATAACGTATAAGGTGTAACGTATAACGCATAACGTATAACGTACAACGTATAACGTATAAGGTGTAACGTATAACGCATAACGTATAACGTATAACGTATAACGTATAAGGTGTAACATATAACGCATAACGTATAACGTATAACGTATAACGTATAACGTATAACGTATAACGTATAACGTATAACGTATAACGTATAACGTATAACGTATAACGTATAACGTATAACGTATAACGTATAACGTATAACGTATAACGTATAACGTATAACGTATAACGTATAACGTATAACGTATAACGTATAACGTATAACGTATAACGTATAACGTATAACGTATAACGCATAACGTATAACGCATAACGTATAACGTATAACGCATAACGTATAACGTATAACGTATAATTTGTAACGTATAACGCATAACGTATAACGAATAACATATAACGTATAAGGTGTAACGTATAACGCATAACGTATAACGTATAACGTATAAGGTGTAACGTATAACGCATAACGTATAACGTATAACGTATAACGTATAAGGTGTAACGTATAACGCATAACGTATAAGGTGTAACGTATAACGCATGACGTATAACGTATAACGTATAACGTATAACGTATAAGGTGTAACGTATAACGCATAACGTATAACGTATAACGTATAACGTATAACGTATAACGTATAACGTATAACGTATAACGTATAACGTATAACGTATAACGTATAACGCATAACCCATAACGTATAACGTATAACGTATAACGTATAACGTATAACGCATAACGTATAACGCATAACGTATAACGTATAACGCATAACGTATAACGTATAACGTATAATTTGTAACGTATAACGTATAACGTATAACGTATAACGTATAACGTATAACGTATAACGTATAACGTATAACGTATAACGTATAACGTATAACGTATAACGTATAACGTATAACGTATAACGTTTAACGTATAACATATAACGTATAACGTATAACGTATAACGTATAAGGTGTAACGTATAACGCATAACGTATAACATATAACGTATAACGTATAACGTATAAGGTGTAACGTATAACGCATAACGTATAACGTATAACGTATAACGTATAACGTATAACGCATAACATATAACGTATAAGGTGTAACGTATAACGTATAACGTATAACGTATAAGGTGTAACGTATAACGCATAACGTATAACGTATAACGTATAAGGTGTAACGTATAACGCATAACGTATAACGTATAACGTATAACGTATAAGGTGTAACGTATAACGCATAACGTATAACGTATAAGGTGTAACGTATAACGCATAACGTATAACGTATAACGTATAACGTATAACGTATAACGTATAAGGTGTAACGTATAACGTATAACGTATAATTTGTAACGTATAACGCATAACGTATAACGAATAACGTATAACGTATAAGGTGTAACGTATAACGCATAACGTATAACGTATAACGTATAAGGTGTAACGTATAACGCATAACGTATAACGTATAACGTATAACGTATAACGTATAAGGTGTAACGTATAACGCATAACGTATAAGGTGTAACGTATAACGCATAACGTATAACGTATAACGTATAACGTATAACGTATAACGTATAAGGTGTAACGTATAACGCATAACGTATAACGTATAACGTATAACGTATAACGTATAACGTATAACGTATAACGTATAACGTATAACGTATAACGTATAACGTATAACGTATAACGTATAACGTATAACGTATAACGTATAACGTATAACGTATAACGTATAACGTATAACGTATAACGTATAACGTATAACGTATAACGTATAACGTATAACGTATAACGTATAACGTATAACGTATAACTTATAACGTATAACGTATAACGTATAACGTATAACGTATAACGTATAACGTATAACGTATAACGTATAACGTATAACGTATAACGTATAACGTATAACGTATAACGTATAACGTATAACGTATAACGTATAACGTATAACGTATAACGTATAACGTATAACGTATAACGTATAACGTATAACGTATAACGTATAACGTATAACGTATAACGTATAACGTATAACGTATAACGTATAACGTATAACGTATAACGTATAACGTATAACGTATAACGTATAACGTATAACGTATAACGTATAACGTATAACGTATAACGTATAACGTATAACGTATAAGGTGTAACGTATAACGCATAACGTATAACATATAACGTATAACGCATAACGTATAACGAATAACGTATAACGTAAAAGGTGTAACGTATAACGCATAACGTATAACGTATAACGTATAACGTATAAGGTGTAACGTATAACGCATAACGTATAACGTACAACGTATAACGTATAAGGTGTAACGTATAACGCATAACGTATAACGTATAACGTATAACGTATAAGGTGTAACATATAACGCATAACGTATAACGTATAACGTATAACGTATAACGTATAACGTATAACGTGTAACGTATAACGTATAACGTATAACGTATAACGTATAACGTATAACGTATAACGTATAACGTATAACGTATAACGTATAACGTATAACGTATAACGTATAACGTATAACGTATAACGTATAACGTATAACGTATAAGGTGTAACGTATAACGCATAACGTATAACGTATAACGTATAACGTATAACGTATAACGTATAACGCATAACGCATAACGTATAACGTATAACGTATAACGTATAACGTATAACGTATAACGTATAACGCATAACGCATAACGTATAACGTATAACGTATAACGTATAACGTATAACGCATAACGTATAACGCATAACGTATAACGTATAACGCATAACGTATAACGTATAACGTATAATTTGTAACGTATAACGCATAACGTATAACGCATAACGTATAACGTATAACGCATAACGTATAACGTATAACGTATAATTTGTAACGTATAACGCATAACGTATAACGAATAACGTATAACGTATAAGGTGTAACGTATAACGCATAACGTATAACGTATAACGTATAAGGTGTAACGTATAACGCATAACGTATAACGTATAACGTATAAGGTGTAACGTATAACGCATAACGTATAAGGTGTAACGTATAACGCATGACGTATAACGTATAACGTATAACGTATAACGTATAACGTATAAGGTGTAACGTATAACGCATAACGTATAACGTATAACGTATAACGTATAACGTATAACGTATAACGTATAACGTATAACGTATAACGTATAACGTATAACGTATAACGTATAACGTATAACGTATAACGTATAACGTATAACGTATAACGTATAACGTATAACGTATAACGTATAACGTATAACGTATAACGTATAACGTATAACGTATAACGTATAACGTATAACGTATAACGTATAACGTATAACGTATAACGTATAACGTATAACGTATAACGTATAACGTATAACGTATAACGTATAACGTATAACGTATAACGTATAACGTATAACGTATAACGTATAACGTATAACGTATAACGTATAAGGTGTAACGTATAACGCATAACGTATAACATATAACGTATAACGCATAACGTATAACGAATAACGTATAACGTAAAAGGTGTAACGTATAACGCATAACGTATAACGTATAACGTATAACGTATAAGGTGTAACGTATAACGCATAACGTATAACGTACAACGTATAACGTATAAGGTGTAACGTATAACGCATAACGTATAACGTATAACGTATAACGTATAAGGTGTAACATATAACGCATAACGTATAACGTATAACGTATAACGTATAACGTATAACGTATAACGTATAACGTATAACGTATAACGTATAACGTATAACGTATAACGTATAACGTATAACGTATAACGTATAACGTATAACGTATAACGTATAACGTATAACGTATAACGTATAACGTATAACGTATAACGTATAACGTATAACGTATAACGTATAACGTATAACGTATAACGTATAACGTATAACGTATAACGTATAACGTATAACGTATAACGTATAACGTATAACGTATAACGTATAACGTATAACGTATAACGTATAACGTATAACGTATAACGTATAACGTATAACGTATAACGTATAACGTATAACGTATAACGTATAACGTATAACGTATAACGTATAACGTATAACGTATAACGTATAACGTATAACGTATAACGTATAACGTATAACGTATAACGTATAACGTATAACGTATAACGTATAACGTATAACGTATAACGTATAAGGTGTAACGTATAACGCATAACGTATAACATATAACGTATAACGCATAACGTATAACGAATAACGTATAACGTAAAAGGTGTAACGTATAACGCATAACGTATAACGTATAACGTATAACGTATAAGGTGTAACGTATAACGCATAACGTATAACGTACAACGTATAACGTATAAGGTGTAACGTATAACGCATAACGTATAACGTATAACGTATAACGTATAAGGTGTAACATATAACGCATAACGTATAACGTATAACGTATAACGTATAACGTATAACGTATAACGTATAACGTATAACGTATAACGTATAACGTATAACGTATAACGTATAACGTATAACGTATAACGTATAACGTATAACGTATAACGTATAACGTATAACGTATAACGTATAACGTATAACGTATAACGTATAACGTATAACGTATAACGTATAACGTATAAGGTGTAACGTATAACGCATAACGTATAACGTATAACGTATAACGTATAACGTATAACGTATAACGCATAACGTATAACGTATAACGTATAACGTATAACGTATAACGTATAACGTATAACGCATAACGCATAACGTATAACGTATAACGTATAACGTATAACGTATAACGCATAACGTATAACGCATAACGTATAACGTATAACGCATAACGTATAACGTATAACGTATAATTTGTAACGTATAACGCATAACGTATAACGCATAACGTATAACGTATAACGCATAACGTATAACGTATAACGTATAATTTGTAACGTATAACGCATAACGTATAACGAATAACGTATAACGTATAAGGTGTAACGTATAACGCATAACGTATAACGTATAACGTATAAGGTGTAACGTATAACGCATAACGTATAACGTATAACGTATAACGTATAAGGTGTAACGTATAACGCATAACGTATAAGGTGTAACGTATAACGCATGACGTATAACGTATAACGTATAACGTATAACGTATAAGGTGTAACGTATAACGCATAACGTATAACGTATAACGTATAACGTATAACGTATAACGTATAACGTATAACGTATAACGTATAACGCATAACCCATAACGTATAACGTATAACGTATAACGTATAACGTATAAGGTGTAACGTATAACGCATAACGTATAAGGTGTAACGTATAACGCATAACGTATAACGAATAACGTATAACGTATAAGGTGTAACGTATAACGCATAACGTATAACGTATAACGTATAAGGTGTAACGTATAACGCATAACGTATAACGTATAACGTATAACGTATAACGTATAAGGTGTAACGTATAACGCATAACGTATAAGGTGTAACGTATAACGCATAACGTATAACGTATAACGTATAACGTATAACGTATAACGTATAAGGTGTAACGTATAACGCATAACGTATAACGTATAACGTATAACGTATAACGTATAACGTATAACGTATAACGTATAACGTATAACGTATAACGTATAACGTATAACGTATAACGTATAACGTATAACGTATAACGTATAACGTATAACGTATAACGTATAACGTATAACGTATAACGTATAACGTATAACGTATAACGTATAACGTATAACGTATAACGTATAACGTATAACGTATAACGTATAACGTATAACGTATAACGTATAACGTATAACGTATAACGTATAACGTATAACGTATAACGTATAACGTATAACGTATAACGTATAACGTATAACGTATAACGTATAACGTATAACGTATAACGTATAACGTATAACGTATAACGTATAACGTATAACGTATAACGTATAACGTATAACGTATAACGTATAACGTATAACGTATAACGTATAACGTATAACGTATAACGTATAACGTATAACGTATAACGTATAACGTATAACGTATAACGTATAACGTATAACGTATAACGTATAACGTATAACGTATAACGTATAACGTATAACGTATAACGTATAACGTATAACGTATAACGTATAACGTATAAGGTGTAACGTATAACGCATAACGTATAACATATAACGTATAACGCATAACGTATAACGAATAACGTATAACGTAAAAGGTGTAACGTATAACGCATAACGTATAACGTATAACGTATAACGTATAAGGTGTAACGTATAACGCATAACGTATAACGTACAACGTATAACGTATAAGGTGTAACGTATAACGCATAACGTATAACGTATAACGTATAACGTATAAGGTGTAACATATAACGCATAACGTATAACGTATAACGTATACCGTATAACGTATAACGTATAACGTATAACGTATAACGTATAACGTATAACGTATAACGTATAAGGTGTAACGTATAACGCATAACGTATAACGTATAACGTATAACGTATAAGGTGTAACGTATAACGCATAACGTATAACGTACAACGTATAACGTATAACGTATAACGTATAACGTATAACGTATAACGTATAACGTATAACGTATAACGTATAACGTATAACGTATAACGTATAACGTATAACGTATAACGTATAACGTATAACGTATAACGTATAACGTATAACGTATAAGGTGTAACGTATAACGCATAACGTATAACATATAACGTATAACGCATAACGTATAACGAATAACGTATAACGTAAAAGGTGTAACGTATAACGCATAACGTATAACGTATAACGTATAACGTATAAGGTGTAACGTATAACGCATAACGTATAACGTACAACGTATAACGTATAAGGTGTAACGTATAACGCATAACGTATAACGTATAACGTATAACGTATAAGGTGTAACATATAACGCATAACGTATAACGTATAACGTATAACGTATAACGTATAACGTATAACGTATAACGTATAACGTATAACGTATAACGTATAACGTATAACGTATAACGTATAACGTATAACGTATAACGTATAACGTATAACGTATAACGTATAACGTATAACGTATAACGTATAACGTATAACGTATAACGTATAAGGTGTAACGTATAACGCATAACGTATAACGTATAACGTATAACGTATAACGTATAACGTATAACGCATAACGCATAACGTATAACGTATAACGTATAACGTATAACGTATAACGTATAACGTATAACGCATAACGCATAACGTATAACGTATAACGTATAACGTATAACGTATAACGCATAACGTATAACGCATAACGTATAACGTATAACGCATAACGTATAACGTATAACGTATAATTTGTAACGTATAACGCATAACGTATAACGCATAACGTATAACGTATAACGCATAACGTATAACGTATAACGTATAATTTGTAACGTATAACGCATAACGTATAACGAATAACGTATAACGTATAAGGTGTAACGTATAACGCATAACGTATAACGTATAACGTATAAGGTGTAACGTATAACGCATAACGTATAACGTATAACGTATAAGGTGTAACGTATAACGCATAACGTATAAGGTGTAACGTATAACGCATGACGTATAACGTATAACGTATAACGTATAACGTATAACGTATAAGGTGTAACGTATAACGCATAACGTATAACGTATAACGTATAACGTATAACGTATAACGTATAACGTATAACGTATAACGTATAACGTATAACGTATAACGTATAACGTATAACGTATAACGTATAACGTATAACGTATAACGTATAACGTATAACGTATAACGTATAACGTATAACGTATAACGTATAACGTATAACGTATAACGTATAACGTATAACGTATAACGTATAACGTATAACGTATAACGTATAACGTATAACGTATAACGTATAACGTATAACGTATAACGTATAACGTATAACGTATAACGTATAACGTATAACGTATAACGTATAACGTATAACGTATAACGTATAACGTATAACGTATAACGTATAACGTATAACGTATAACGTATAACGTATAACGTATAACGTATAACGTATAACGTATAACGTATAACGTATAACGTATAACGTATAACGTATAACGTATAACGTATAACGTATAACGTATAACGTATAACGTATAACGTATAACGTATAACGTATAACGTATAACGTATAACGTATAACGTATAACGTATAACGTATAACGTATAACGTATAACGTATAAGGTGTAACGTATAACGCATAACGTATAACATATAACGTATAACGCATAACGTATAACGAATAACGTATAACGTAAAAGGTGTAACGTATAACGCATAACGTATAACGTATAACGTATAACGTATAAGGTGTAACGTATAACGCATAACGTATAACGTACAACGTATAACGTATAAGGTGTAACGTATAACGCATAACGTATAACGTATAACGTATAACGTATAAGGTGTAACATATAACGCATAACGTATAACGTATAACGTATAACGTATAACGTATAACGTATAACGTATAACGTATAACGTATAACGTATAACGTATAACGTATAACGTATAACGTATAACGTATAACGTATAACGTATAACGTATAACGTATAACGTATAACGTATAACGTATAACGTATAACGTATAACGTATAAGGTGTAACGTATAACGCATAACGTATAACGTATAACGTATAACGTATAACGTATAACGTATAACGCATAACGCATAACGTATAACGTATAACGTATAACGTATAACGTATAACGTATAACGTATAACGCATAACGCATAACGTATAACGTATAACGTATAACGTATAACGTATAACGCATAACGTATAACGCATAACGTATAACGTATAACGCATAACGTATAACGTATAACGTATAATTTGTAACGTATAACGCATAACGTATAACGCATAACGTATAACGTATAACGCATAACGTATAACGTATAACGTATAATTTGTAACGTATAACGCATAACGTATAACGAATAACGTATAACGTATAAGGTGTAACGTATAACGCATAACGTATAACGTATAACGTATAAGGTGTAACGTATAACGCATAACGTATAACGTATAACGTATAACGTATAAGGTGTAACGTATAACGCATAACGTATAAGGTGTAACGTATAACGCATGACGTATAACGTATAACGTATAACGTATAACGTATAAGGTGTAACGTATAACGCATAACGTATAACGTATAACGTATAACGTATAACGTATAACGTATAACGTATAACGTATAACGTATAACGTATAACGCATAACCCATAACGTATAACGTATAACGTATAACGTATAACGTATAAGGTGTAACGTATAACGCATAACGTATAAGGTGTAACGTATAACGCATAACGTATAACGAATAACGTATAACGTATAAGGTGTAACGTATAACGCATAACGTATAACGTATAACGTATAAGGTGTAACGTATAACGCATAACGTATAACGTATAACGTATAACGTATAACGTATAAGGTGTAACGTATAACGCATAACGTATAAGGTGTAACGTATAACGCATAACGTATAACGTATAACGTATAACGTATAACGTATAACGTATAAGGTGTAACGTATAACGCATAACGTATAACGTATAACGTATAACGTATAACGTATAACGTATAACGTATAACGTATAACGTATAACGTATAACGTATAACGTATAACGTATAACGTATAACGTATAACGTATAACGTATAACGTATAACGTATAACGTATAACGTATAACGTATAACGTATAACGTATAACGTATAACGTATAACGTATAACGTATAACGTATAACGTATAACGTATAACGTATAACGTATAACGTATAACGTATAACGTATAACGTATAACGTATAACGTATAACGTATAACGTATAACGTATAACGTATAACGTATAACGTATAACGTATAACGTATAACGTATAACGTATAACGTATAACGTATAACGTATAACGTATAACGTATAACGTATAACGTATAACGTATAACGTATAACGTATAACGTATAACGTATAACGTATAACGTATAACGTATAACGTATAACGTATAACGTATAACGTATAACGTATAACGTATAACGTATAACGTATAACGTATAACGTATAACGTATAACGTATAACGTATAACGTATAACGTATAACGTATAACGTATAACGTATAACGTATAACGTATAACGTATAACGCATAACGTATAAGGTGTAACGTATAACGTATAACGTATAACGTATAACGTATAACGTATAACGTATAACGTATAACGTATAACGTATAACGTATAACGTATAACGTATAACGTATAACGTATAACGTATAACGTATAACGCATAACGCATAACGTATAACGTATAACGCATAACGTATAACGTATAACGCATAACGTATAACGCATAACGTATAACGTATAACGTATAACGTATAACGTATAACGTATAATTTGTAACGTATAACGCATAACGTATAACGCATAACGTATAACGTATAACGCATAACGTATAACGTATAACGTATAATTTGTAACGTATAACGCATAACGTATAACGAATAACGTATAACGTATAACGTATAACGTATAACGTATAACGTATAACGTATAACGTATAACGTATAACGTATAACGCATAACGTATAACGTATAACGTATAACGTATAACGTATAACGTATAACGTATAACGTATAAGGTGTAACGTATAACGCATGACGTATAACGTATAACGTATAACGTATAACGTATAACGTATAACGTATAACGTATAACGTATAACGTATAACGTATAACGTATAACGTATAACGTATAACGTATAACGTATAACGTATAACGTATAACGTATAACGTATAACGTATAACGTATAACGTATAACGTATAACGTATAACGTATAAGGTGTAACGTATAACGCATAACGTATAACATATAACGTATAACGCATAACGTATAACGAATAACGTATAACGTAAAAGGTGTAACGTATAACGCATAACGTATAACGTATAACGTATAACGTATAAGGTGTAACGTATAACGCATAACGTATAACGTACAACGTATAACGTATAAGGTGTAACGTATAACGCATAACGTATAACGTATAACGTATAACGTATAAGGTGTAACATATAACGCATAACGTATAACGTATAACGTATAACGTATAACGTATAACGTATAACGTATAACGTATAACGTATAACGTATAACGTATAACGTATAACGTATAACGTATAACGTATAACGTATAACGTATAACGTATAACGTATAACGTATAACGTATAACGTATAACGTATAACGTATAACGTATAAGGTGTAACGTATAACGCATAACGTATAACGTATAACGTATAACGTATAACGTATAACGTATAACGCATAACGCATAACGTATAACGTATAACGTATAACGTATAACGTATAACGTATAACGTATAACGCATAACGCATAACGTATAACGTATAACGTATAACGTATAACGTATAACGCATAACGTATAACGCATAACGTATAACGTATAACGCATAACGTATAACGTATAACGTATAATTTGTAACGTATAACGCATAACGTATAACGCATAACGTATAACGTATAACGCATAACGTATAACGTATAACGTATAATTTGTAACGTATAACGCATAACGTATAACGAATAACGTATAACGTATAAGGTGTAACGTATAACGCATAACGTATAACGTATAACGTATAAGGTGTAACGTATAACGCATAACGTATAACGTATAACGTATAACGTATAAGGTGTAACGTATAACGCATAACGTATAAGGTGTAACGTATAACGCATGACGTATAACGTATAACGTATAACGTATAACGTATAAGGTGTAACGTATAACGCATAACGTATAACGTATAACGTATAACGTATAACGTATAACGTATAACGTATAACGTATAACGTATAACGTATAACGTATAACGTATAAGGTGTAACGTATAACGCATAACGTATAAGGTGTAACGTATAACGCATAACGTATAACGAATAACGTATAACGTATAAGGTGTAACGTATAACGCATAACGTATAACGTATAACGTATAAGGTGTAACGTATAACGCATAACGTATAACGTATAACGTATAACGTAAAAGGTGTAACGTATAACGCATAACGTATAAGGTGTAACGTATAACGCATAACGTATAACGTATAACGTATAACGTATAACGTATAACGTATAAGGTGTAACGTATAACGCATAACGTATAACGTATAACGTATAACGTATAAGGTGTAACATATAACGCATAACGTATAACGTATAACGTATAACGTATAACGTATAACGTATAACGTATAACGTATAACGTATAACGTATAACGTATAACGTATAACGTATAACGTATAACGTATAACGTATAACGTATAACGTATAACGTATAACGTATAACGTATAACGTATAACGTATAACGTATAACGTATAACGTATAACGTATAACGTATAACGTATAACGTATAACGTATAACGTATAACGTATAACGTATAACGTATAACGTATAACGTATAACGTATAACGTATAACGTATAACGTATAACGTATAACGTATAACGTATAACGTATAACGTATAACGTATAACGTATAACGTATAACGTATAACGTATAACGTATAACGTATAACGTATAACGTATAACGTATAACGTATAACGTATAACGTATAACGTATAACGTATAACGTATAACGTATAACGTATAACGTATAACGTATAACGTATAACGTATAACGTATAACGTATAACGTATAACGTATAACGTATAAGGTGTAACGTATAACGCATAACGTATAACATATAACGTATAACGCATAACGTATAACGAATAACGTATAACGTAAAAGGTGTAACGTATAACGCATAACGTATAACGTATAACGTATAACGTATAAGGTGTAACGTATAACGCATAACGTATAACGTACAACGTATAACGTATAAGGTGTAACGTATAACGCATAACGTATAACGTATAACGTATAACGTATAAGGTGTAACATATAACGCATAACGTATAACGTATAACGTATAACGTATAACGTATAACGTATAACGTATAACGTATAACGTATAACGTATAACGTATAACGTATAACGTATAACGTATAACGTATAACGTATAACGTATAACGTATAACGTATAACGTATAACGTATAACGTATAACGTATAACGTATAACGTATAACGTATAACGTATAACGTATAACGTATAACGTATAACGTATAAGGTGTAACGTATAACGCATAACGTATAACGTATAACGTATAACGTATAACGTATAACGTATAACGTATAACGCATAACGCATAACGTATAACGTATAACGTATAACGTATAACGTATAACGTATAACGTATAACGCATAACGCATAACGTATAACGTATAACGTATAACGTATAACGTATAACGCATAACGTATAACGCATAACGTATAACGTATAACGCATAACGTATAACGTATAACGTATAATTTGTAACGTATAACGCATAACGTATAACGCATAACGTATAACGTATAACGCATAACGTATAACGTATAACGTATAATTTGTAACGTATAACGCATAACGTATAACGAATAACGTATAACGTATAAGGTGTAACGTATAACGCATAACGTATAACGTATAACGTATAAGGTGTAACGTATAACGCATAACGTATAACGTATAACGTATAACGTATAAGGTGTAACGTATAACGCATAACGTATAAGGTGTAACGTATAACGCATGACGTATAACGTATAACGTATAACGTATAACGTATAAGGTGTAACGTATAACGCATAACGTATAACGTATAACGTATAACGTATAACGTATAACGTATAACGTATAACGTATAACGCATAACCCATAACGTATAACGTATAACGTATAACGTATAACGTATAACGCATAACGTATAACGCATAACGTATAACGTATAACGCATAACGTATAACGTATAACGTATAATTTGTAACGTATAACGTATAACGTATAACGAATAACGTATAACGTATAACGTATAACGTATAACGTATAACGTATAACGTATAACGTATAACGTATAACGTTTAACGTATAACGCATAACGTATAACGTACAACGTATAACGTATAAGGTGTAACGTATAACGCATAACGCATAACGTATAACGTATAACGTATAACGTATAAGGTGTAACATATAACGCATAACGTATAACGTATAACGTATAACGTATAACGTATAACGTATAACGTATAACGTATAACGCATAACATATAACGTATAACGTATAACGTATAACGCATAACGTATAACGTATAACGTATAACGTATAAGGTGTAACGTATAACGTATAACGTATAACGTATAACGTATAACGTATAACGTATAACGTATAACGTATAACGTATAACGTATAACGTATAACGTATAACGTATAACGTATAACGTATAACGTATAACGTATAACGTATAACGTATAACGTATAACGTATAACGCATAACGCATAACGTATAACGTATAACGTATAACGTATAACGTATAACGTATAACGTATAACGCATAACGCATAACGTATAACGTATAACGTATAACGTATAACGTATAACGCATAACGTATAACGCATAACGTATAACGTATAACGCATAACGTATAACGTATAACGTATAATTTGTAACGTATAACGCATAACGTATAACGCATAACGTATAACGTATAACGCATAACGTATAACGTATAACGTATAATTTGTAACGTATAACGCATAACGTATAACGAATAACGTATAACGTATAAGGTGTAACGTATAACGCATAACGTATAACGTATAACGTATAAGGTGTAACGTATAACGCATAACGTATAAGGTGTAACGTATAACGCATGACGTATAACGTATAACGTATAACGTATAACGTATAAGGTGTAACGTATAACGCATAACGTATAACGTATAACGTATAACGTATAACGTATAACGTATAACGTATAACGTATAACGCATAACCCATAACGTATAACGTATAACGTATAACGTATAACGTATAACGCATAACGTATAACGCATAACGTATAACGTATAACGCATAACGTATAACGTATAACGTATAATTTGTAACGTATAACGTATAACGTATAACGTATAACGTATAACGTATAACGTATAACGTATAACGTATAACGTATAACGTATAACGTATAACGTATAACGTTTAACGTATAACATATAACGTATAACGTATAACGTATAACGTATAAGGTGTAACGTATAACGCATAACGTATAACATATAACGTATAACGTATAACGTATAAGGTGTAACGTATAACGCATAACGTATAACGTATAACGTATAACGTATAACGTATAACGTATAACGTATAACGTATAACGCATAACATATAACGTATAAGGTGTAACGTATAACGCATAACGTATAACGTATAACGTATAACGTATAAGGTGTAACGTATAACGCATAACGAATAACGTATAACGTATAACGTATAAGGTGTAACGTATAACGCATAACGTATAACGTATAACGTATAACGTATAACGTATAACGTATAACGTATAACGTATAACGTATAACGTATAACGTATAACGTATAACGTATAACGTATAACGTATAACGTATAACGTATAACGTATAACGCATAACATATAACGTATAAGGTGTAACGTATAACGCATAACGTATAACGTATAACGTATAACGTATAAGGTGTAACGTATAACGCATAACGAATAACGTATAACGCATAACGTATAAGGTGTAACGTATAACGCATAACGTATAACGTATAACGTATAACGTATAACGTATAACGTATAACGTATAACGTATAACGTATAACGTATAACGTATAACGTATAACGTATAACGTATAACGTATAACGTATAAAGTATAACGTATAACGCATAACATATAACGTATATTGTGTAACGTATAACGCATAAAGTATAACGTATAACGTATAACGTATAAGGTGTAACGTATAACGCATAACGTATAACATATAACGTATAACTTATAACGTATAAGGTGGAACGTATAACGCATAACGTATAACGTATAACGTATAACGTATAACGTATAACGTATAACGTATAACGTATAACGTATAACGTATAGCGTATAACGTATAACGTATAACGTATAACGTATAACGTATAACGTATAACGTATAACGTATAACGTATAACGTATAACGTATAACGTATAACGTATAACGTATAACGTATAACGTATAACGTATAACGTATAACGTATAACGTATAACGTATAACGTATAACGTATAACGTATAACGTATAACGTATAACGTATAAGGTGTAACGTATAACGCATAACGTATAACGTATAACGTATAACGTATAACGTATAACGTATAACGCATAACGCATAACGTATAACGTATAACGTATAACGTATAACGTATAACGTATAACGTATAACGCATAACGCATAACGTATAACGTATAACGTATAACGTATAACGTATAACGCATAACGCATAACGTATAACGTATAACGTATAACGTATAACGTATAACGTATAACGTATAACGCATAACGCATAACGTATAACGTATAACGTATAACGTATAACGTATAACGTATAACGCATAACGTATAACGCATAACGTATAACGTATAACGCATAACGTATAACGTATAACGTATAATTTGTAACGTATAACGCATAACGTATAACGCATAACGTATAACGTATAACGCATAACGTATAACGTATAACGTATAATTTGTAACGTATAACGCATAACGTATAACGAATAACATATAACGTATAAGGTGTAACGTATAACGCATAACGTATAACGTATAACGTATAAGGTGTAACGTATAACGCATAACGTATAACGTATAACGTATAACGTATAAGGTGTAACGTATAACGCATAACGTATAAGGTGTAACGTATAACGCATAACGTATAACGTATAACGTATAAGGTGTAACGTATAACGCATAACGTATAACGTATAACGTATAACGTATAAGGTGTAACGTATAACGCATAACGTATAAGGTGTAACGTATAATAACGTATAACGTATAACGTATAACGTATAACGTATAACGTATAACGTATAACGTATAACGTATAACGTATAACGTATAACGTATAACGTATAACGTATAAGGTGTAACGTATAACGTATAACGTATAACGTATAACGTATAACGTATAACGTATAACGTATAACGTATAACGTATAACGTATAACGTATAACGTATAACGTATAACGTATAACGTATAACGTATAACGTATAACGTATAACGTATAACGTATAACGTATAACGTATAACGTATAACGTATAACGTATAACGTATAACGTATAACGTATAACGTATAACGTATAACGTATAACGTATAACGTATAACGTATAACGTATAACGTATAACGCATAACCCATAACGTATAACGTATAACGTATAACGTATAACGTATAACGTATAACGTATAACGTATAACGTATAACGTATAACGTATAACGTATAACGTATAACGTATAACGTATAACGTATAAGGTGTAACGTATAACGCATAACGTATAACGTATAACGTATAAGGTGTAACGTATAACGCATAACGTATAACGTATAATGTATAACGTATAACGTATAACGTATAACGTATAACGTATAACGTATAACGTATAACGTATAACGTATAACGTATAACGTATAACGTATAACGTATAACGTATAACGTATAACGTATAACGTATAACGTATAACGTATAACGTATAACGTATAACGTATAACGTATAACGTATAACGTATAACGTATAACGTATAACGTATAACGTATAACGTATAACGTATAACGTATAACGTATAACGTATAACGCATAACGTATAACGTATAACGTATAAGGTGTAACGTATAACGCATAACGTATAACGTATAACGTATAACGTATAACGTATAACGTATAACGTATAACGTATAACGTATAACGTATAACGTATAACGTATAACGTATAACGTATAACGTATAACGTATAACGTATAACGTATAACGTATAACGTATAACGTATAACGTATAACGTATAACGTATAACGTATAACGTATAACGTATAACGTATAACGTATAACGTATAACGTATAACGTATAACGTATAACGTATAACGTATAACGTATAACGTATAACGTATAACGTATAACGTATAACGTATAACGTATAACGTATAACGTATAACGTATAACGTATAACGTATAACGTATAACGTATAACGTATAACGTATAACGTATAACGTATAACGTATAACGTATAACGTATAACGTATAACGTATAACGTATAACGTATAACGTATAACGTATAACGTATAACGTATAACGTATAACGTATAACGTATAACGTATAACGTATAACGTATAACGTATAACGTATAACGTATAACGTATAACGTATAACGTATAACGTATAACGTATAACGTATAACGTATATCGTATAACGTATAACGTATAACGTATAACGTTTAACGTATAACATATAACGTATAACGTATAACGTATAACGTATAAGGTGTAACGTATAACGCATAACGTATAACATATAACGTATAACGTATAACGTATAAGGTGTAACGTATAACGCATAACGTATAACGTATAACGTATAACGTATAACGTATAAGGTGTAACGTATAACGCATAACGTATAACATATAACGTATAACGTATAACGTATAAGGTGGAACGTATAACGCATAACGTATAACGTATAACGTATAACGTATAACGTATAACGTATAACGTATAACGTATAACGTATAACGTATAACGTATAACGTATAACGTATAACGTATAACGTATAACGTATAACGTATAACGTATAACGTATAACGTATAACGTATAACGTATAACGTATAACGTATAACGTATAACGTATAACGTATAACGTATAACGTATAACGTATAACGTATAACGTATAAAGTATAACGTATAACGTATAACATATAACGCGTAACATATAACGTATAACGTGTAAAGTATAACGCATAACGTATAACGAATAACGTATAACGTATAAGGTGTAACGTATAACGCATAACGTATAACGTATAACGTATAACGTATAAGGTGTAACGTATAACGCATAACGTATAACGTATAACGTATAACGTATAACGTATAACGTATAACGTATAACGTATAACGTATAACGTATAACGCATAACGCATAACGTATAACGTATAACGTATAACGTATAACGTATAACGCATAACGTATAACGCATAACGTATAACGTATATCGCATAACGTATAACGTATAACGTATAACGTATAACGTATAACGTATAACGCATAACGTATAACGAATAACGTATAACGTATAAGGTGTAACGTATAACGCATAACGTATAACGCATAACGTATAACGTATAACGTATAAGGTGTAACGTATAACGCATAACGTATAACGTATAACGTATAACGTATAACGTATAACGCATAACGTATAACGCATAACGTATAACGTATATCGCATAACGTATAACGTATAACGTATAACGTATAACGTATAACGCATAACGTATAACGAATAACGTATAACGTATAAGGTGTAACGTATAACGCATAACGTATAACGTATAACGTATAACGTATAAGGTGTAACGTATAACGCATAACGTATAACGTATAACGTATAAGGTGTAACGTATAACGCATAACGTATAACGTATAACGTATAACGTATAACGTATAACGTATAACGTATAACGTATAACGTATAACGTATAACGTATAACGTATAACGTATAACGTATAACGTATAACGTATAACGTATAACGTATAACGTATAACGTATAACGTATAACGTATAACGTATAACGTATAACGTATAACGTATAACGTATAACGTATAACGTATAAGGTGTAACGTATAACGTATAACGTATAACGCATAACGTATAACGTATAACGTATAAGGTGTAACGTATAACGCATAACGTATAACGTATAACGTATAACGTATAACGTATAACGTATAACGTATAACGTATAACGTATAACGTATAACGTATAACGTATAACGTATAACGTATAACGTATAACGTATAACGTATAACGTATAACGTATAACGTATAACGTATAACGTATAACGTATAACGTATAACGTATAACGTATAACGTATAACGTATAACGTATAACGTATAACGTATAACGTATAACGTATAACGTATAACGTATAACGTATAACGTATAACGTATAACGTATAACGTATAACGTATAACGTATAACGTATAACGTATAACGTATAACGTATAACGTATAACGTATAACGTATAACGTATAACGTATAACGTATAACGTATAACGTATAACGTATAACGCATAACGTATAACGTATAACGTATAAGGTGTAACGTATAACGCATAACGTATAACGTATAACGTATAACGTATAACGTATAACGTATAACGTATAACGTATAACGTATAACGTATAACGTATAACGTATAACGTATAACGTATAACGTATAACGTATAACGTATAACGTATAACGTATAACGTATAACGTATAACGTATAACGTATAACGTATAACGTATAACGTATAACGTATAACGTTTAACGTATAACGTATAACGTATAACGTATAACGTATAACGTATAACGTATAACGTATAACGTATAACGTATAACGTATAACGTATAACGTATAACGTATAACGTATAACGTATAACGTATAACGTATAACGTATAACGTATAACGTATAACGTATAACGTATAACGTATAACGTATAACGTATAACGTATAACGTATAACGTATAACGTATAACGTATAACGTATAACGTATAACGTATAACGTATAACGTATAACGTATAACGTATAACGTATAACGTATAACGTATAACGTATAACGTATAACGTATAACGTATATCGTATAACGTATAACGTATAACGTATAACGTTTAACGTATAACATATAACGTATAACGTATAACGTATAACGTATAAGGTGTAACGTATAACGCATAACGTATAACATATAACGTATAACGTATAACGTATAAGGTGTAACGTATAACGCATAACGTATAACGTATAACGTATAACGTATAACGTATAAGGTGTAACGTATAACGCATAACGTATAACATATAACGTATAACGTATAACGTATAAGGTGGAACGTATAACGCATAACGTATAACGTATAACGTATAACGTATAACGTATAACGTATAACGTATAACGTATAACGTATAACGTATAACGTATAACGTATAACGTATAACGTATAACGTATAACGTATAACGTATAACGTATAACGTATAACGTATAACGTATAACGTATAACGTATAACGTATAACGTATAACGTATAACGTATAACGTATAACGTATAACGTATAACGTATAACGTATAACGTATAACGTATAACATATAACGCGTAACATATAACGTATAACGTGTAAAGTATAACGTATAACGTATAACGTATAACGTATAACGTATAAGGTGTAACGTATAACGTATAACGTATAACGTATAACGTATAACGTATAACGTATAACGTATAACGTATAACGCATAACGTATAACGTATAACGTATAAGGTGTAACGTATAACGTATAACGTATAACGTATAACGTATAACGTATAACGTATAACGTATAACGTATAACGTATAACGTATAACGTATAACGTATAACGTATAACGTATAACGTATAACGTATAACGTATAACGTATAACGTATAACGTATAACGTATAACGTATAACGTATAACGTATAACGTATAACGTATAACGTATAACGTATAACGTATAACGTTTAACGTATAACGTATAACGTATAACGTATAACGTATAACGTATAACGTATAACGCATAACGTATAACGTATAACGTATAACGTATAACGTATAACGTATAACGTATAACGTATAACGTATAACGTATAACGTATAACGTATAACGTATAACGTATAACGTATAACGTATAACGTATAACGTATAACGTATAACGTATAACGTATAACGTATAACGTATAACGTATAACGTATAACGTATAACGTATAACGTATAACGTATAACGTATAACGTATAACGTATAACGTATAACGTATAAGGTGTAACGTATAACGCATAACGTATAACGTATAACGTATAAGGTGTAACGTATAACGCATAACGTATAACGTATAACGTATAACGTATAACGTATAACGTATAACGTATAACGTATAACGTATAACGTATAACGTATAACGTATAACGTATAACGTATAACGTATAACGTATAACGTATAACGTATAACGTATAACGTATAACGTATAACGTATAACGTATAACGTATAACGTATAACGTATAACGTATAACGTATAACGTATAACGTATAACGTATAACGTATAACGTATAACGTATAACGTATAACGCATAACGTATAACGTATAACGTATAAGGTGTAACGTATAACGCATAACGTATAACGTATAACGTATAACGTATAACGTATAACGTATAACGTATAACGTATAACGTATAACGTATAACGTATAACGTATAACGTATAACGTATAACGTATAACGTATAACGTATAACGTATAACGTATAACGTATAACGTATAACGTATAACGTATAACGTATAACGTATAACGTATAACGTATAACGTATAACGTATAACGTATAACGTATAACGTATAACGTATAACGTATAACGTATAACGTATAACGTATAACGTATAACGTATAACGTATAACGTATAACGTATAACGTATAACGTATAACGTATAACGTATAACGTAATAACGTATAACGTATAACGTATAACGTATAACGTATAACGTATAACGTATAACGTATAACGTATAACGTATAACGTATAACGTATAACGTATAACGTATACGTATAACGTATAACGTATAACGTATAACGTATAACGTATAACGTATAACGTATAACGTATAACGTATAACGTATAACGTATAACGTATAACGTTTAACGTATAACATATAACGTATAACGTATAACGTATAACGTATAAGGTGTAACGTATAACGCATAACGTATAACATATAACGTATAACGTATAACGTATAAGGTGTAACGTATAACGCATAACGTATAACGTATAACGTATAACGTATAACGTATAACGTATAACGCATAACATATAACGTATAAGGTGTAACGTATAACGCATAACGTATAACGTATAACGTATAACGTATAAGGTGTAACGTATAACGCATAACGAATAACGTATAACGTATAACGTATAAGGTGTAACGTATAACGCATAACGTATAACGTATAACGTATAACGTATAACGTATAACGTATAACGTATAACGTATAACGTATAACGTATAACGTATAACGTATAACGTATAACGTATAACGTATAACGTATAACGTATAACATATAACGTATAACATATAACGTATAACGCATAACGTATAACGTATAACGCATAACGTATAACGCATAACGTATAACGTATAACGTATAACGTATAACGTATAACGTATAAGGCATAACATATAACGTATAAGGTGTAACGTATAACGCATAACGTATAACGTATAACGTATAACGTATAACGTATAACGTATAACGTATAACGTATAACGTATAACGTATAACGTATAACGTATAACGTATAACGTATAACGTATAACGTATAACGTATAACGTATAACGTATAACGTATAACGTATAACGTATAACGTATAACGTATAACGTATAACGTATAACGTATAACGTATAACGTATAACGTATAACGTATAACGTATAACGTATAACGTATAACGTATAACGTATAACGTATAACGTATAACGTATAACGTATAACGTATAACGTATAACGTATAACGTATAACGTATAACGTATAACGTATAACGTATAACGTATAACGTATAACGTATAACGTATAACGTATAACGTATAACGTATAACGTATAACGTATAACGTATAACGTATAACGTATAACGTATAACGTATAACGTATAACGTATAACGTATAACGTATAACGTATAACGTATAACGTATAACGTATAACGTATAACGTATAACGTATAACGTATAACGTATAACGTATAACGTATAACGTATAACGTATAACGTATAACGTATAACGTTTAACGTATAACATATAACGTATAACGTATAACGTATAACGTATAACGTATAACGTATACGTATAACGTATAACGTATAACGTATAACGTATAACGTATAACGTATAACGTATAACGTATAACGTATAACGTATAACGTATAACGTATAACGTATAACGTATAACGTATAACGTATAACGTATAACGTATAACGTATAACGTATAACGTATAACGTATAACGTATAACGTATAACGTATAACGTATAACGTATAACGTATAACGTATAACGTATAACGTATAACGTATAACGTATAACGTATAACGTATAACGTATAACGTATAACGTATAACGTATAACGTATAACGTATAACGTATAACGTATAACGTATAACGCATAACGTATAACGTATAACGTATAAGGTGTAACGTATAACGCATAACGTATAACGTATAACGTATAACGTATAACGTATAACGTATAACGTATAACGTATAACGTATAACGTATAACGTATAACGTATAACGTATAACGTATAACGTATAACGTATAACGTATAACGTATAACGTATACTAACGTATAACGTATAACGTATAACGTATAACGTATAACGTATAACGTATAACGTATAACGTATAACGTATAACGTATAACGTATAACGTATAACGTATAACGTATAACGTATAACGTATAACGTATAACGTATAACGTATAACGTATAACGTATAACGTATAACGTATAACGTATAACGTATAACGTATAACGTATAACGTATAACGTATAACGTATAACGTATAACGTATAACGTATAACGTATAACGTTTAACGTATAACATATAACGTATAACGTATAACGTATAACGTATAAGGTGTAACGTATAACGCATAACGTATAACATATAACGTATAACGTATAACGTATAAGGTGTAACGTATAACGCATAACGTATAACGTATAACGTATAACGTATAACGTATAACGTATAACGCATAACATATAACGTATAAGGTGTAACGTATAACGCATAACGTATAACGTATAACGTATAACGTATAAGGTGTAACGTATAACGCATAACGAATAACGTATAACGTATAACGTATAAGGTGTAACGTATAACGCATAACGTATAACGTATAACGTATAACGTATAACGTATAACGTATAACGTATAACGTATAACGTATAACGTATAACGTATAACGTATAACGTATAACGTATAACGTATAACGTATAACGTATAACATATAACGTATAACATATAACGTATAACGCATAACGTATAACGTATAACGCATAACGTATAACGCATAACGTATAACGTATAACGTATAACGTATAACGTATAACGTATAAGGCATAACATATAACGTATAAGGTGTAACGTATAACGCATAACGTATAACGTATAACGTATAACGTATAACGTATAACGTATAACGTATAACGTATAACGTATAACGTATAACGTATAACGTATAACGTATAACGTATAACGTATAACGTATAACGTATAACGTATAACGTATAACGTATAACGTATAACGTATAACGTATAACGTATAACGTATAACGTATAACGTATAACGTATAACGTATAACGTATAACGTATAACGTATAACGTATAACGTATAACGTATAACGTATAACGTATAACGTATAACGTATAACGTATAACGTATAACGTATAACGTATAACGTATAACGTATAACGTATAACGTATAACGTATAACGTATAACGTATAACGTATAACGAATAACGTATAACGTATAACGTATAACGTATAACGTATAACGTATAACGTATAACGTATAACGTATAACGTATAACGTATAACGTATAACGTATAACGTATAACGTATAACGTATAACGTATAACGTATAACGTATAACGTATAACGTATAACGTATAACGTATAACGTATAACGTATAACGTATAACGTATAACGTATAACGTATAACGTATAACGTATAACGTATAACGTATAACGTATAACGTATAACGTATAACGTATAACGTATAACGTATAACGTATAACGTATAACGTATAACGTATAACGTATAACGTATAACGTATAACGTATAACGTATAACGTATAACGTATAACGTATAACGTATAACGTATAACGTATAACGTATAACGTATAACGTATAACGTATAACGTATAACGTATAACGTATAACGTATAACGTATAACGTATAACGTATAACGTATAACGTATAACGTATAACGTATAACGTATAACGTATAACGTATAACGTATAACGTATAACGTATAACGTATAACGTATAACGTATAACGTATAACGTATAACGTATAACGTATAACGTATAACGTATAACGTATAACGTATAACGTATAACGTATAACGTATAACGTAATAACGTATAACGTATAACGTATAACGTATAACGTATAACGTATAACGTATAACGTATAACGTATAACGTATAACGTATAACGTATAACGTATAACGTATAACGTATAACGTATAACGTATAACGTATAACGTATAACGTATAACGTATAACGTATAACGTATAACGTATAACGTATAACGTATAACGTATAACGTATAACGTATAACGTATAACGTATAACGTATAACGTATAACGTATAACGTATAACGTATAACGTATAACGTATAACGTACAACGTATAACGTATAACGTAAACGTATAACGTATAACGTATAACGTATAACGTATAACGTATAACGTATAACGTATAACGTATAACGTATAACGTATAACGTATAACGTATAACGTATAACGTATAACGTATAACGTATAACGTATAACGTATAACGTATAACGTATAACGTATAACGTATAACGTATAACGTATAACGTATAACGTATAACGTATAACGTATAACGTATATAACGTATAACGTATAACGTATAACGTATAACGTATAACGTATAACGTATAACGTATAACGTATAACGTATAACGTATAACGTATAACGTATAACGTATAACGTATAACGTATAACGTATAACGTATAACGTATAACGTATAACGTATAACGTATAACGTATAACGTATAACGTATAACGTATAACGTATAACGTATAACGTATAACGTATAACGTATATAACGTATAACGTATAACGTATAACGTATAACGTATAACGTATAACGTATAACGTATAACGTATAACGTATAACGTATAACGTATAACGTATAACGTATAACGTATAACGTATAACGTATAACGTATAACGTATAACGTATAACGTATAACGTATAACGTATAACGTATAACGTATAACGTATAACGTATAACGTATAACGTATAACGTATAACGTATAA
Organism: Lasioglossum calceatum; assembly: GCA_963966675.1. Taxonomy (NCBI): domain Eukaryota; kingdom Metazoa; phylum Arthropoda; class Insecta; order Hymenoptera; family Halictidae; genus Lasioglossum; species Lasioglossum calceatum. The sequence continues at coordinate 301,029 of CAXAAD010000065.1, read as the reverse complement.
CGTATAACGTATAACGTATAACGTATAACGTATAACGTATAACGTATAACGTATAACGTATAACGTATAACGTATAACGTATAACGTATAACGTATAACGTATAACGTATAACGTATAACGTATAACGTATAACGTATAACGTATAACGTATAACGTATAACGTATAACGTATAACGCATAACGTATAACGCATAACGTATAACGTATAACGTATAAGGTGTAACGTATAACGCATAACGTATAACGTATAACGTATAACGTATAACGTATAACGTATAACGTATAACGTATAACGTATAACATATAACGCATAACGCATAACGTATAACGTATAACGTATAACGTATAACGTATAACGTATAACGCATAACGTATAACGCATAACGTATAACGTATAACGCATAACGTATAACGTATAACGTATAATTTGTAACGTATAACGCATAACGTATAACGAATAACGTATAACGTATAAGGTGTAACGTATAACGCATAACGTATAACGTATAACGTATAAGGTGTAACGTATAACGCATAACGTATAACGTATAACGTATAACGTATAAGGTGTAAAGTATAACGCATAACGTATAACGAATAACGTATAACGTATAAGGTGTAACCTATAACGCATAACGTATAACGTATAACGTATAAGGTGTAACGTATAACGCATAACGTATAACGTATAACGTATAACATATAACGCATAACGCATAACGTATAACGTATAACGTATAACGTATAACGTATAACGCATAACGTATAACGCATAACGTATAACGTATAACGCATAACGTATAACGTATAACGTATAATTTGTAACGTATAACGCATAACGTATAACGAATAACGTATAACGTATAAGGTGTAACGTATAACGCATAACGTATAACGTATAACGTATAAGGTGTAACGTATAACGCATAACGTATAACGTATAACGTATAACGTATAAGGTGTAACGTATAACGCATAACGTATAACGTATAAGGTGTAACGTATAACGCATAACGTATAACGTATAACGTATAACGTATAACGTATAAGGTGTAACATATAACGCATAACGTATAACGTATAACGTATAACGTATAACGTATAACGTATAACGTATAACGTATAACGTATAACGTATAACGTATAACGTATAACGTATAACGTATAACGTATAACGTATAACGTATAACGTATAACGTATAACGTATAACGTATAACGTATAACGTATAACGTATAACGTATAACGTATAACGTATAACGTATAAGGTGTAACGTATAACGCATAACGTATAACGTATAACGTATAACGTATAACGCATAACGCATAACGTATAACGTATAACGTATAACGTATAACGTATAACGTATAACGTATAACGCATAACGCATAACGTATAACGTATAACGTATAACGTATAACGTATAACGCATAACGTATAACGCATAACGTATAACGTATAACGCATAACGTATAACGTATAACGTATAACATATAACGTATAACGCATAACGTATAACGTATAACGCATAACGTATAACGCATAACGTATAACGTATAACGTATAACGTATAACGTATAACGTATAACGCATAACATATAACGTATAAGGTGTAACGTATAACGCATAACGTATAACGTATAACGTATAACGTATAAGGTGTAACGTATAACGCATAACGAATAACGTATAACGTATAACGTATAAGGTGTAACGTATAACGCATAACGTATAACGTATAACGCATAACGTATAACGCATAACGTATAACGTATAACGTATAACGTATAACGTATAACGTATAACGTATAACGCATAACATATAACGTATAAGGTGTAACGTATAACGCATAACGTATAACGTATAACGTATAACGTATAAGGTGTAACGTATAACGCATAACGAATAACGTATAACGTATAACGTATAAGGTGTAACGTATAACGCATAACGTATAACGCATAACGTATAACGTATAACGTATAACGTATAAGGTGTAACGTATAACGCATAACGTATAACGTATAACGTATAACGTATAAGGTGTAACGTATAACGCATAACGAATAACGTATAACGTATAACGTAAGAGGTGTAACGTATAACGCATAACGTATAACGTATAACGTATAACGTATAACGTATAACGTATAACGTATAACGTATAACGTATAACGTATAACGTATAACGTATAACGTATAACGTATAACGTATAACGTATAACGTATAACGTATAACGTATAACGTATAACGTATAACGTATAACGTATAACGTATAACGTATAACGTATAACGTATAACGTATAACGTATAACGTATAACGTATAACGTATAACGTATAACGTATAACGTATAACGTATAACGTATAACGTATAACGTATAACGTATAACGTATAACGTATAACGTATAACGTATAACGTATAACGTATAACGTATAACGTATAACGTATAACGTATAACGTATAACGTATAACGTATAACGTATAACGTATAACGTATAACGTATAACGTATAACGTATAACGTATAACGTATAACGTATAACGTATAACGTATAACGTATAACGTATAACGTATAACGTATAACGTATAACGTATAACGTATAACGTATAACGTATAACGTATAACGTATAACGTATAACGTATAACGTATAACGTATAACGTATAACGTATAACGTATAACGTATAACGTATAACGTATAACGTATAACGTATAACGTATAACGTATAACGTATAACGTATAACGTATAACGTATAACGTATAACGTATAACGTATAACGTATAACGTATAACGTATAACGTATAACGTATAACGTATAACGTATAACGTATAACGTATAACGTATAACGTATAACGTATAACGTATAACGTATAACGTATAACGTATAACGCATAACGTATAACGTATAACGTATAACGTATAACGTATAACGCATAACATATAACGTATAAGGTGTAACGTATAACGCATAACGTATAACGTATAACGTATAACGTAGAAGGTGTAACGTATAACGCATAACGAATAACGTATAACGTATAACGTATAAGGTGTAACGTATAACGCATAACGTATAACGTATAACGTATAACGTATAACGTATAACGTATAACGTATAAGGTGTAAAGTATAACGCATAACGTATAACGAATAACGTATAACGTATAAGGTGTAACGTATAACGCATAACGTATAACGTATAACGTATAACGTATAAGGTGTAACGTATAACGCATAACGTATAACGTATAAGGTGTAACGTATAACGCATAACGTATAACGTATAACGTATAAGGTGTAACGTATAACGCATAACGTATAACGTATAAAGTATAACGTATAACGTATAACGTATAACGTATAACGTATACCGTATAATGTATAACGTATAACATATAACGTATAACATATAACGTATAACGTATAACGTATAACGCATAACATATAACGAATAGGTGTAACGTATAACGCATAACGTATATCGTATAACGTATAACGTATAAGGTGTAACCTATAACGCATAACGTATAACGTATAACGTATAACGAATAACGTATAACCGATAACGAATAACGCATAACGAATATCGTTTAAGGTGTAACATATAACGTATAAGGTGTAAAGTATAACGTATAACGTATAACGTATAACGTACAACATATAACGCATAACGCATAACGTATAACGTATAACGTATAACGTATAACGTATAACGTATAACGTATAACGCATAACGTATAACGCATAACGTATAACGTATAACGCATAACGTATAACGTATAACGTATAATTTGTAACGTATAACGCATAACGTATAACGAATAACGTATAACGTATAAGGTGTAACGTATAACGCATAACGTATAACGTATAACGTATAAGGTGTAACGTATAACGCATAACGTATAACGTATAACGTATAACGTATAAGGTGTAAAGTATAACGCATAACGTATAACGAATAACGTATAACGTATAAGGTGTAACGTATAACGCATAACGTATAACGTATAACGTATAACGTATAACGTATAAGGTGTAACGTATAACGCATAACGTATAACGTATAAGGTGTAACGTATAACGCATAACGTATAACGTATAACGTATAACGTATAAGGTGTAACATATAACGCATAACGTATAACGTATAACGTATAACGTATAACGTATAACGTATAACGTATAACGTATAACGTATAACGTATAACGTATAACGTATAACGTATAACGTATAACGTATAACGTATAACGTATAACGTATAACGTATAACGTATAACGTATAACGTATAACGTATAACGTATAACGTATAACGTATAACGTATAACGTATAACGTATAACGTATAACGTATAACGTATAACGTATAACGTATAAGGTGTAACGTATAACGCATAACGTATAACGCATAACGTATAACGTATATCGCATAACGTATAACGTATAACGTATAACGTATAACGCATAACGTATAACGAATAACGTATAACGTATAAGGTGTAACGTATAACCCATAACGTATAACGTATAACGTATAAGGTGTAACGTATAACGCATAACGTATAACGTATAACGTATAACGTATAACGTATAACGCATAACGTATAACGCATAACGTATAACGTATATCGCATAACGTATAACGTATAACGTATAACGTATAACGCATAACGTATAACGAATAACGTATAACGTATAAGGTGTAACGTATAACGCATAACGTATAACGTATAACGTATAAGGTGTAACGTATAACGCATAACGTATAACGTATAACGTATAACGTATAACGTATAACGTATAACGTATAACGTATAACGTATAACGTATAACGCATAACGTATAACGTATAACGTATAACGTATAACGTATAACGTATAACGTATAACGTATAACGTATAACGTATAACGTATAACGTATAACGTATAACGTATAACGTATAACGTATAACGTATAACGAAAAACGTATAACGTATAACGTATAACGTATAACGTATAACGTATAACGTATAACGTATAACGTATAACGTATAACGTATAACGTATAACGTATAACGTATAACGTATAACGTATAACGTATAACGTATAACGTATAACGTATAACGTATAACGTATAACGTATAACGTATAACGTATAACGTATAACGTATAAGGTGTAACGTATAACGCATAACGTATAACGTATAACGTATAACGTATAACGTATAACGTATAACGTATAACGTATAACATATAACGCATAACGCATAACGTATAACGTATAACGTATAACGTATAACGTATAACGTATAACGCATAACGTATAACGCATAACGTATAACGTATAACGCATAACGTATAACGTATAACGTATAATTTGTAACGTATAACGCATAACGTATAACGAGTAACGTATAACGTATAAGGTGTAACGTATAACGCATAACGCATAACGTATAACGTATAAGGTGTAACGTATAACGCATAACGTATAACGTATAACGTATAACGTATAAGGTGTAAAGTATAACGCATAACGTATAACGAATAACGTATAACGTATAAGGTGTAACGTATAACGCATAACGTATAACGTATAACGTATAAGGTGTAACGTATAACGCATAACGTATAACGTATAACGTATAACATATAACGCATAACGCATAACGTATAACGTATAACGTATAACGTATAACGTATAACGCATAACGTATAACGCATAACGTATAACGTATAACGCATAACGTATAACGTATAACGTATAATTTGTAACGTATAACGCATAACGTATAACGAATAACGTTTAACGTATAAGGTGTAACGTATAACGCATAACGTATAACGTATAACGTATAAGGTGTAACGTATAACGCATAACGTATAACGTATAACGTATAACGTATAAGGTGTAACGTATAACGCATAACGTATAACGTATAAGGTGTAACGTATAACGCATAACGTATAACGTATAACGTATAACGTATAACGTATAAGGTGTAACATATAACGCATAACGTATAACGTATAACGTATAACGTATAACGTATAACGTATAACGTATAACGTATAACGTATAACGTATAACGTATAACGTATAACGTATAACGTATAACGTATAACGTATAACGTATAACGTATAACGTATAACGTATAACGTATAACGTATAACGTATAACGTATAACGTATAACGTATAACGTATAACGTATAACGTATAACGTATAACGTATAACGTATAACGTATAACGTATAAGGTGTAACGTATAACGCATAACGTATAACGTATAACGTATAACGTATAACGTATAACGTATAACGCATAACGCATAACGTATAACGTATAACGTATAACGTATAACGTATAACGTATAACGTATAACGCATAACGCATAACGTATAACGTATAACGTATAACGTATAACGTATAACGCATAACGTATAACGCATAACGTATAACGTATAACGCATAACGTATAACGTATAACGTATAACATATAACGTATAACGCATAACGTATAACGTATAACGCATAACGTATAACGCATAACGTATAACGTATAACGTATAACGTATAACGTATAACGTATAACGCATAACATATAACGTATAAGGTGTAACGTATAACGCATAACGTATAACGTATAACGTATAACGTATAAGGTGTAACGTATAACGCATAACGAATAACGTATAACGTATAACGTATAAGGTGTAACGTATAACGCATAACGTATAACGTATAACGCATAACGTATAACGCATAACGTATAACGTATAACGTATAACGTATAACGTATAACGTATAACGCATAACATATAACGTATAAGGTGTAACGTATAACGCATAACGAATAACGTATAACGTATAACGTATAAGGTGTAACGTATAACGCATAACGTATAACGCATAACGTATAACGTATAACGTATAACGTATAAGGTGTAACGTATAACGCATAACGTATAACGTATAACGTATAACGTATAAGGTGTAACGTATAACGCATAACGAATAACGTATAACGTATAACGTATAAGGTGTAACGTATAACGCATAACGTATAACGTATAACGTATAACGTATAACGTATAACGTATAACGTATAACGTATAACGTATAACGTATAAAGTATAACGTATAACGCATAACATATAACGTATATTGTGTAACGTATAACGCATAAAGTATAACGTATAACGTATAACGTATAAGGTGTAACGTATAACGCATAACGTATAACATATAACGTATAACGTATAACGTATAACGTATAACGTATAACGTATAACGTATAACGTATAACGTATAACGTATAACGTATAACGTATAAAGTATAACGTATAACGTATAACATATAACGTATAACATATAACGTATAAGGTGTAAAGTATAACGCATAACGTATAACGAATAACGTATAACGTATAAGGTGTAACGTATAACGCATAACGTATAACGTATAACGTATAAGGTGTAACGTATAACGCATAACGTATAACGTATAACGTATAACGTATAACGTATAACGTATAACGTATAACGTATAACGTATAACGTATAACGTATAACGTATAACGTATAACGTATAACGTATAACGCATAACGCATAACGTATAACGTATAACGTATAACGTATAACGTATAACGCATAACGTATAACGCATAACGTATAACGTATATCGCATAACGTATAACGTATAACGTATAACGTATAACGCATAACGAATAACGTATAACGTATAAGGTGTAACGTATAACGCATAACGTATAACGTATAACGTATAAGGTGTAACGTATAACGCATAACGTATAACGTATAACGTATAACGTATAACGTATAACGTATAACGCATAACGTATAACGCATAACGTATAACGTATATCGCATAACGTATAACGTATAACGTATAACGTATAACGTATAACGCATAACGTATAACGAATAACGTATAACGTATAAGGTGTAACGTATAACGCATAACGTATAACGTATAACGTATAAGGTGTAACGTATAACGCATAACGTATAACGTATAACGTATAAGGTGTAACGTATAACGCATAACGTATAACGTATAACGTATAACGTATAACGTATAACGTATAACGTATAACGTATAACGTATAACGTATAACGTATAACGTATAACGTATAACGTATAACGTATAACGTATAACGTATAACGTATAACGTATAACGTATAACGTATAACGTATAACGTATAACGTATAACGTATAACGTATAACGTATAACGTATAACGTATAACGTATAACGTATAACGTATAACGTATAACGTATAACGTATAACGTATAACGTATAACGTATAACGTATAACGTATAACGTATAACGTATAACGTATAACGTATAACGTATAACGTATAACGTATAACGTATAACGTATAACGTATAACGTATAACGTATAACGTATAACGTATAACGTATAACGTATAACGTATAACGTATAACGTATAACGTATAACGTATAACGTATAACGTATAACGTATAACGTATAACGTATAACGTATAACGTATAACGTATAACGTATAACGTATAACGTATAACGTATAACGTATAACGTATAACGTATAACGTATAACGTATAACGTATAACGTATAACGTATAACGTATAACGTATAACGTATAACGTATAACGTATAACGTATAACGTATAACGTATAACGTATAACGTATAACGTATAACGTATAACGTATAACGTATAACGTATAACGTATAACGTATAACGTATAACGTATAACGTATAACGTATAACGTATAACGTATAACGTATAACGTATAACGTATAACGTATAACGTATAACGTATAACGTATAACGTATAACGTATAACGTATAACGTATAACGTATAACGTATAACGTATAACGTATAACGTATAACGTATAACGTATAACGTATAACGTATAACGTATAACGTATAACGTATAACGTATAACGTATAACGTATAACGTATAACGTATAACGTATAACGTATAACGTATAACGTATAACGTATAACGTATAACGTATAACGTATAACGTATAACGTATAACGTATAACGTATAACGTATAACGTATAACGTATAACGTATAACGTATAACGTATAACGTATAACGTATAACGTATAACGTATAACGTATAACGTATAACGTATAACGTATAACGTATAACGTATAACGTATAACGTATAACGTATAACGTATAACGTATAACGTATAACGTATAACGTATAACGTATAACGTATAACGTATAACGTATAACGTATAACGTATAACGTATAACGTATAACGTATAACGTATAACGTATAACGTATAACGTATAACGTATAACGTATAACGTATAACGTATAACGTATAACGTATAACGTATAACGTATAACGTATAACGTATAACGTATAACGTATAACGTATAACGTATAACGTATAACGTATAACGTATAACGTATAACGTATAACGTATAACGTATAACGTATAACGTATAACGTATAACGTATAACGTATAACGTATAACGTATAACGTATAACGTATAACGTATAACGTATAACGTATAACGTATAACGTATAACGTATAACGTATAACGTATAACGTATAACGTATAACGTATAACGTATAACGTATAACGTATAACGTATAACGTATAACGTATAACGTATAACGTATAACGTATAACGTATAACGTATAACGTATAACGTATAACGTATAACGTATAACGTATAACGTATAACGTATAACGTATAACGTATAACGTATAACGTATAACGTATAACGTATAACGTATAACGTATAACGTATAACGTATAACGTATAACGTATAACGTATAACGTATAACGTATAACGTATAACGTATAACGTATAACGTATAACGTATAACGTATAACGTATAACGTATAACGTATAACGTATAACGTATAACGTATAACGTATAACGTATAACGTATAACGTATAACGTATAACGTATAACGTATAACGTATAACGTATAACGTATAACGTATAACGTATAACGTATAACGTATAACGTATAAGGTGTAACGTATAACGTATAACGTATAACGTATAACGTATAACGTATAACGTATAACGTATAACGTATAACGTATAACGTATAACGTATAACGTATAACGTATAACGTATAACGTATAACGTATAACGTATAACGTATAACGTATAACGTATAACGTATAACGTATAACGTATAACGTATAACGTATAACGTATAACGTATAACGTATAACGTATAACGTATAACGTATAACGTATAACGTATAACGTATAACGTATAACGTATAACGTATAACGTATAACGTATAACGTATAACGTATAACGTATAACGTATAACGTATAACGTATAACGTATAACGTATAACGTATAACGTATAACGTATAACGTATAACGCATAACGTATAACGTATAACGTATAACGTATAACGCATAACGTATAACGTATAACGTATAACGTATAACGTATAACGTATAACGCATAACGTATAACGTATAACGTATAACGTATAACGCATAACGTATAACGTATAACGTATAACGTATAACGTATAACGTATAACGCATAACATATAACGTATAAGGTGTAACGTATAACGCATAACGTATAACGTATAACGTATAACGTAGAAGGTGTAACGTATAACGCATAACGAATAACGTATAACGTATAACGTATAAGGTGTAACGTATAACGCATAACGTATAACGTATAACGTATAACGTATAACGTATAACGTATAAGGTGTAAAGTATAACGCATAACGTATAACGAATAACGTATAACGTATAAGGTGTAACGTATAACGCATAACGTATAACGTATAACGTATAACGTATAAGGTGTAACGTATAACGCATAACGTATAACGTATAAGGTGTAACGTATAACGCATAACGTATAACGTATAACGTATAACGTATAAGGTGTAACGTATAACGCATAACGTATAACGTATAAAGTATAACGTATAACGTATAACGTATAACGTATAACGTATAACGTATACCGTATAATGTATAACGTATAACATATAACGTATAACATATAACGTATAACGTATAACGTATAACGCATAACATATAACGAATAGGTGTAACGTATAACGCATAACGTATATCGTATAACGTATAACGTATAAGGTGTAACCTATAACGCATAACGTATAACGTATAACGTATAACGAATAACGTATAACCGATAACGAATAACGCATAACGAATATCGTTTAAGGTGTAACATATAACGTATAAGGTGTAAAGTATAACGCATAACGTATAACGAATAACGTATAACGTATAAGGTGTAACGTATAACGCATAACGTATAACGTATAACGTATAAGGTGTAACGTATAACGCATAACGTATAACGTATAACGTATAACGTATAACGTATAACGTATAACGTATAACGTATAACGTATAACGCATAACGCATAACGTATAACGTATAACGTATAACGTATAACGTATAACGTATAACGCATAACGTATAACGCATAACGTATAACGTATAACGCATAACGTATAACGTATAACGTATAATTTGTAACGTATAACGCATAACGTATAACGAATAACGTATAACGTATAAGGTGTAACGTATAACGCATAACGTATAACGTATAACGTATAAGGTGTAACGTATAACGCATAACGTATAACGTATAACGTATAACGTATAACGTATAAGGTGTAAAGTATAACGCATAACGTATAACGAATAACATATAACGTATAAGGTGTAACGTATAACGCATAACGTATAACGTATAACGTATAAGGTGTAACGTATAACGCATAACGTATAACGTATAACGTATAACGTATAACGTATAACATATAACGCATAACGCATAACGTATAACGTATAACGTATAACGTATAACGTATAACGCATAACGTATAACGCATAACGTATAACGTATAACGCATAACGTATAACGTATAACGTATAATTTGTAACGTATAACGCATAACGTATAACGAATAACGTATAACGTATAAGGTGTAACGTATAACGCATAACGTATAACGTATAACGTATAAGGTGTAACGTATAACGCATAACGTATAACGTATAACGTATAACGTATAAGGTGTAACGTATAACGCATAACGTATAACGTATAAGGTGTAACGTATAACGCATAACGTATAACGTATAACGTATAACGTATAAGGTGTAACATATAACGCATAACGTATAACGTATAACGTATAACGTATAACGTATAACGTATAACGTATAACGTATAACGTATAACGTATAACGTATAACGTATAACGTATAACGTATAACGTATAACGTATAACGTATAACGTATAACGTATAACGTATAACGTATAACGTATAACGTATAACGTATAACGTATAACGTATAACGTATAACGTATAACGTATAACGTATAAGGTGTAACGTATAACGCATAACGTATAACGTATAACGTATAACGTATAACGCATAACGCATAACGTATAACGTATAACGTATAACGTATAACGTATAACGTATAACGTATAACGCATAACGCATGACGTATAACGTATAACGTATAACGTATAACGTATAACGCATAACGTATAACGCATAACGTATAACGTATAACGCATAACGTATAACGTATAACGTATAACATATAACGTATAACGCATAACGTATAACGTATAACGCATAACGTATAACGCATAACGTATAACGTATAACGTATAACGTATAACGTATAACGTATAACGCATAACATATAACGTATAAGGTGTAACGTATAACGCATAACGTATAACGTATAACGTATAACGTATAAGGTGTAACATATAACGCATAACGAATAACGTATAACGTATAACGTATAAGGTGTAACGTATAACGCATAACGTATAACGTATAACGCATAACGTATAACGCATAACGTATAACGTATAACGTATAACGTATAACGTATAACGTATAACGTATAACGCATAACATATAACGTATAAGGTGTAACGTATAACGCATAACGTATAACGTATAACGTATAACGTATAAGGTGTAACGTATAACGCATAACGAATAACGTATAACGTATAACGTATAAGGTGTAACGTATAACGCATAACGTATAACGCATAACGTATAACGTATAACGTATAACGTATAAGGTGTAACGTATAACGCATAATGTATAACGTATAACGTATAACGTATAAGGTGTAACGTATAACGCATAACGAATAACGTATAACGTATAACGTATAAGGTGTAACGTATAACGCATAACGTATAACGTATAACGTATAACGTATAACGTATAACGTATAACGTATAACGTATAACGTATATCGCATAACGTATAACGTATAACGTATAACGTATAACGCATAACGTATAACGAATAACGTATAACGTATAAGGTGTAACGTATAACGCATAACGTATAACGTATAACGTATAAGGTGTAACGTATAACGCATAACGTATAACGTATAACGTATAACGTATAACGTATAACGTATAACGTATAACGCATAACGTATAACGTATAACGCATAACGTATAACGTATAACGTATAACGTATAACGTATAACGTATAACGTATAAAGTATAACGTATAACGCATAACATATAACGTATATTGTGTAACGTATAACGCATAAAGTATAACGTATAACGTATAACGTATAAGGTGTAACGTATAACGCATAACGTATAACATATAACGTATAACGTATAACGTATAACGTATAACGTATAACGTATAACGTATAACGTATAACGTATAACGTATAACGTATAACGTATAAAGTATAACGTATAACGTATAACATATAACGTATAACATATAACGTATAAGGTGTAAAGTATAACGCATAACGTATAACGAATAACGTATAACGTATAAGGTGTAACGTATAACGCATAACGTATAACGTATAACGTATAACGTATAAGGTGTAACGTATAACGCATAACGAATAACGTATAACGTATAACGTATAAGGTGTAACGTATAACGCATAACGTATAACGTATAACGTATAACGTATAACGTATAACGTATAACGTATAACGTATAACGTATATCGCATAACGTATAACGTATAACGTATAACGTATAACGCATAACGTATAACGAATAACGTATAACGTATAAGGTGTAACGTATAACGCATAACGTATAACGTATAACGTATAAGGTGTAACGTATAACGCATAACGTATAACGTATAACGTATAACGTATAACGTATAACGTATAACGCATAACGTATAACGTATAACGCATAACGTATAACGTATAACGTATAACGTATAACGTATAACGTATAACGTATAAAGTATAACGTATAACGCATAACATATAACGTATATTGTGTAACGTATAACGCATAAAGTATAACGTATAACGTATAACGTATAAGGTGTAACGTATAACGCATAACGTATAACATATAACGTATAACGTATAACGTATAACGTATAACGTATAACGTATAACGTATAACGTATAACGTATAACGTATAACGTATAACGTATAAAGTATAACGTATAACGTATAACATATAACGTATAACATATAACGTATAAGGTGTAAAGTATAACGCATAACGTATAACGAATAACGTATAACGTATAAGGTGTAACGTATAACGCATAACGTATAACGTATAACGTATAACGTATAAGGTGTAACGTATAACGCATAACGTATAACGTATAACGTATAACGTATAACGTATAACGTATAACGCATAACGCATAACGTATAACGTATAACGTATAACGTATAACGTATAACGCATAACGTATAACGCATAACGTATAACGTATATCGCATAACGTATAACGTATAACGTATAACGTATAACGCATAACGTATAACGAATAACGTATAACGTATAAGGTGTAACGTATAACGCATAACGTATAACGTATAACGTATAAGGTGTAACGTATAACGCATAACGTATAACGTATAACGTATAACGTATAACGTATAACGTATAACGCATAACGTATAACGTATAACGCATAACGTATAACGTATAACGTATAACGAAAAACGTATAACGTATAACGTATAACGTATAACGTATAACGTATAACGTATAAGGTGTAACGTATAACGCATAACGTATAACATATAACGTATAACGTATAACGTATAACGTATAACGTATAACGTATAACGTATAACGTATAACGTATAACGTATAACGTATAACGTATAACGTATAACGTATAACGCATAACGTATAACGTATAACGCATAACGTATAACGTATAACGTATAACGTATAACGTATAACGTATAACGTATAACGTATAACGTATAACGTATAACGTATAACGTATAACGTATAACGTATAACGCATAACGCATAACGTATAACGTATAACGTATAACGTATAACGTATAACGCATAACGTATAACGCATAACGTATAACGTATATCGCATAACGTATAACGTATAACGTATAACGTATAACGTATAACGCATAACGTATAACGAATAACGTATAACGTATAAGGTGTAACGTATAACGCATAACGTATAACGTATAACGTATAAGGTGTAACGTATAACGCATAACGTATAACGTATAACGTATAACGTATAACGTATAACGTATAACGCATAACGTATAACGTATAACGCATAACGTATAACGTATAACGTATAACGAAAAACGTATAACGTATAACGTATAACGTATAACGTATAACGTATAACGTATAACGTATAACGAAAAACGTATAACGTATAACGTATAACGTATAACGTATAACGTATAACGTATAACGTATAACGTATAACGTATAACGTATAACGTATAACGTATAACGTATAACGTATAACGTATAACGTATAACGTATAACGTATAACGTATAACGTATAACGTATAACGTATAACGTATAACGTATAACGTATAAGGTGTAACGTATAACGCATAACGTATAACGCATAACGTATAACGTATAACGTATAACGTATAACGCATAACGTATAACGTATAACGTATAACGTATAACGCATAACGTATAACGTATAACGTATAACGTATAACGTATAACGTATAACGTATAACGTATAACGTATAACGTATAACGTATAACGTATAACGTATAAGGTGTAACGTATAACGTATAACGTATAACGTATAACGTATAACGTATAAGGTGTAACGTATAACGTATAACGTATAACGTATAACGTATAACGTATAACGTATAACGTATAACGTATAACGTATAACGTATAACGTATAACGTATAACGTATAACGTATAACGTATAACGTATAACGTATAACGTATAACGTATAACGTATAACGTATAACGTATAACGTATAACGTATAACGTATAACGTATAACGTATAACGTATAACGTATAACGTATAACGTATAACGTATAACGTATAACGTATAACGTATAACGTATAACGTATAACGTATAACGTATAACGTATAACGTATAACGTATAACGTATAACGTATAACGTATAACGTATAACGTATAACGTATAACGTATAACGTATAACGTATAACGTATAACGTATAACGTATAACGTATAACGTATAACGTATAACGTATAACGTATAACGTATAACGTATAACGTATAACGTATAACGTATAACGTATAACGTATAACGTATAACGTATAACGTATAACGTATAACGTATAACGTATAACGTATAACGTATAACGTATAACGTATAACGTATAACGTATAACGTATAACGTATAACGTATAACGTATAACGTATAACGTATAACGTATAACGTATAACGTATAACGTATAACGTATAACGTATAACGTATAACGTATAACGTATAACGTATAACGTATAACGTATAACGTATAACGTATAACGTATAACGTATAACGTATAACGTATAACGTATAACGTATAACGTATAACGTATAACGTATAACGTATAACGTATAACGTATAACGTATAACGTATAACGTATAACGTATAACGTATAACGTATAACGTATAACGTATAACGTATAACGTATAACGTATAACGTATAACGTATAACGTATAACGTATAACGTATAACGTATAACGTATAACGTATAACGTATAACGTATAACGTATAACGTATAACGTATAACGTATAACGTATAACGTATAACGTATAACGTATAACGTATAACGTATAACGTATAACGTATAACGTATAACGTATAACGTATAACGTATAACGTATAAGGTGTAACGTATAACGTATAACGTATAAGGTGTAACGTATAACGTATAACGTATAACGTATAACGTATAACGTATAACGTATAACGTATAACGTATAACGTATAACGTATAACGTATAACGTATAACGTATAACGTATAACGTATAACGTATAACGTATAACGTATAACGTATAACGTATAACGTATAACGTATAACGTATAACGTATAACGTATAACGTATAACGTATAACGTATAACGTATAACGTATAACGTATAACGTATAACGTATAACGTATAACGTATAACGTATAACGTATAACGTATAACGTATAACGTATAACGTATAACGTATAACGTATAACGTATAACGTATAACGTATAACGTATAACGTATAACGTATAACGTATAACGTATAACGTATAAGGTGTAACGTATAACGCATAACGTATAACGCATAACGCATAACGTATAACGTATAACCTATAACGCATAACGTATAACGTATAACGCATAACGTATAACGTATAACGTATAACGTATAACGTATAACGTATAACGTATAACGTATAACGTATAACGTATAACGTATAACGTATAACGTATAACGTATAACGTATAACGTATAACGTATAACGTATAACGTATAACGTATAACGTATAACGTATAACGTATAACGTATAACGTATAACGTATAACGTATAACGTATAACGTATAACGTATAACGTATAACGTATAACGTATAACGTATAACGTATAACGTATAACGTATAACGTATAACGTATAACGTATAACGTATAACGTATAACGTATAACGTATAACGTATAACGTATAACGTATAACGTATAAGGTGTAACGTATAACGTATAACGTATAACGTATAACGTATAACGTATAACGTATAACGTATAACGTATAACGTATAACGTATAACGTATAACGTATAACGTATAACGTATAACGTATAACGTATAACGTATAACGTATAACGTATAACGTATAACGTATAACGTATAACGTATAACGTATAACGTATAACGTATAACGTATAACGTATAACGTATAACGTATAACGTATAACGTATAACGTATAACGTATAACGTATAACGTATAACGTATAACGTATAACGTATAACGTATAACGTATAACGTATAACGTATAACGTATAACGTATAACGTATAACGTATAACGTATAACGTATAACGTATAACGTATAACGTATAACGTATAACGTATAACGTATAACGTATAACGTATAACGTATAACGTATAACGTATAACGTATAACGTATAACGTATAACGTATAACGTATAACGTATAACGTATAACGTATAACGTATAACGTATAACGTATAACGTATAACGTATAACGTATAACGTATAACGTATAACGTATAACGTATAACGTATAACGTATAACGTATAACGTATAACGTATAACGTATAACGTATAACGTATAACGTATAACGTATAACGTATAACGTATAACGTATAACGTATAACGTATAACGTATAACGTATAACGTATAACGTATAACGTATAACGTATAACGTATAACGTATAACGTATAACGTATAACGTATAACGTATAACGTATAACGTATAACGTATAACGTATAACGTATAACGTATAACGTATAACGTATAACGTATAACGTATAACGTATAAGGTGTAACGTATAACGTATAACGTATAACGTATAACGTATAACGTATAACGTATAACGTATAACGTATAACGTATAACGTATAACGTATAACGTATAAACGTATAACGTATAACGTATAACGTATAACGTATAACGTATAACGTATAACGTATAACGTATAACGTATAACGTATAACGTATAACGTATAACGTATAACGTATAACGTATAACGTATAACGTATAACGTATAACGTATAACGTATAACGTATAACGTATAACGTATAACGTATAACGTATAACGTATAACGTATAACGTATAACGTATAACGTATAACGCATAACGTATAACGTATAACGTATAACGTAGAAGGTGTAACGTATAACGCATAACGAATAACGTATAGCGTATAACGTATAAGGTGTAACGTATAACGCATAACGTATAACGTATAACGTATAACGTATAACGTATAACGTATAACGTATAACGTATAACGTATAAGGTGTAACGTATAACGCATAACGTATAACGTATAACGTATAACGTATAAGGTGTAACGTATAACGCATAACGTATAACGTATAAGGTGTAACGTATAACGCATAACGTATAACGTATAACGTATAACGTATAAGGTGTAACGTATAACGCATAACGTATAACGTATAAAGTATAACGTATAACGTATAACGTATACCGTATAATGTATAACGTATAACATATAACGTATAACATATAACGTATAACGTATAACGTATAACGCATAACATATAACGAATAGGTGTAACGTATAACGCATAACGTATATCGTATAACGTATAACGTATAAGGTGTAACCTATAACGCATAACGTATAACGTATAACGTATAACGAATAACGTATAACCGATAACGAATAACGCATAACGAATATCGTTTAAGGTGTAACATATAACGTATAAGGTGTAAAGTATAACGCATAACGTATAACGAATAACGTATAACGTATAAGGTGTAACGTATAACGCATAACGTATAACGTATAACGTATAAGGTGTAACGTATAACGCATAACGTATAACGTATAACGTATAACGTATAACGTATAACATATAACGCATAACGCATAACGTATAACGTATAACGTATAACGTATAACGTATAACGCATAACGTATAACGCATAACGTATAACGTATAACGCATAACGTATAACGTATAACGTATAATTTGTAACGTATAACGCATAACGTATAACGAATAACGTATAACGTATAAGGTGTAACGTATAACGCATAACGTATAACGTATAACGTATAAGGTGTAACGTATAACGCATAACGTATAACGTATAACGTATAACGTATAAGGTGTAAAGTATAACGCATAACGTATAACGAATAACGTATAACGTATAAGGTGTAACGTATAACGCATAACGTATAACGTATAACGTATAAGGTGTAACGTATAACGCATAACGTATAACGTATAACGTATAACGTATAACGTATAACATATAACGCATAACGCATAACGTATAACGTATAACGTATAACGTATAACGTATAACGCATAACGTATAACGCATAACGTATAACGTATAACGCATAACGTATAACGTATAACGTATAATTTGTAACGTATAACGTATAACGTATAACGTATAACGTATAACGTATAACGTATAACGTATAACGTATAACGTATAACGTATAACGTATAACGTATAACGTATAACGTATAACGTATAACGTATAACGTATAACGTATAACGTATAACGTATAACGTATAACGTATAACGTATAACGTATAACGTATAACGTATAACGTATAACGTATAACGTATAACGTATAACGTATAACGTATAACGTATAACGTATAACGTATAACGCATAACGTATAACGTATAACGTATAACGTAGAAGGTGTAACGTATAACGCATAACGAATAACGTATAACGTATAACGTATAAGGTGTAACGTATTATGCATAACGTATAACGTATAACGTATAACGTATAACGTATAACGTATAACGTATAACGTATAACGTATAAGGTGTAACGTATAACGCATAACGTATAACGTATAACGTATAACGTATAAGGTGTAACGTATAACGCATAACGTATAACGTATAAGGTGTAACGTATAACACATAACGTATAACGTATAACGTATAACGTATAAGGTGTAACGTATAACGCATAACGTATAACGTATAAAGTATAACGTATAACGTATAACGTATAACGTATAACGTATACCGTATAATGTATAACGTATAACATATAACGTATAACATATAACGTATAACGTATAACGTATAACGCATAACATATAACGAATAGGTGTAACGTATAACGCATAACGTATATCGTATAACGTATAACGTATAAGGTGTAACCTATAACGCATAACGTATAACGTATAACGTATAACGAATAACGTATAACCGATAACGAATAACGCATAACGAATATCGTTTAAGGTGTAACATATAACGTATAAGGTGTAAAGTATAACGCATAACGTATAACGAATAACGTATAACGTATAAGGTGTAACGTATAACGCATAACGTATAACGTATAACGTATAAGGTGTAACGTATAACGCATAACGTATAACGTATAACGTATAACGTATAACGTATAACATATAACGCATAACGCATAACGTATAACGTATAACGTATAACGTATAACGTATAACGCATAACGTATAACGAATAACGTATAACGTATAAGGTGTAACGTATAACGCATAACGTATAACGTATAACGTATAAGGTGTAACGTATAACGCATAACGTATAACGTATAACGTATAACGTATAAGGTGTAAAGTATAACGCATAACGTATAACGAATAACGTATAACGTATAAGGTGTAACGTATAACGCATAACGTATAACGTATAACGTATAAGGTGTAACGTATAACGCATAACGTATAACGTATAACGTATAACGTATAACGTATAACATATAACGCATAACGCATAACGTATAACGTATAACGTATAACGTATAACGTATAACGCATAACGTATAACGCATAACGTATAACGTATAACGCATAACGTATAACGTATAACGTATAATTTGTAACGTATAACGTATAACGTATAACGTATAACGTATAACGTATAACGTATAACGTATAACGTATAACGTATAACGTATAACGTATAACGTATAACGTATAACGTATAACGTATAACGTATAACGTATAACGTATAACGTATAACGTATAACGTATAACGTATAACGCATAACGTATAACGTATAACGTATAACGTATAACGTATAACGTATAACGCATAACATATAACGTATAATGTGTAACGTATAACGCATAAAGTATAACGTATAACGTATAACGTATAAGGTGTAACGTATAACGCATAACGTATAACATATAACGTATAACGTATAACGTATAAGGTGTAACGTATAACGCATAACGTATAACGTATAACGTATAACGTATAACGTATAACGTATAACGCATAACATATAACGTATAAGGTGTAACGTATAACGCATAACGTATAACGTATAACGTATAACGTAGAAGGTGTAACGTATAACGCATAACGAATAACGTATAACGTATAACGTATAAGGTGTAACGTATAACGCATAACGTATAACGTATAACGTATAACGTATAACGTATAACGTATAACGTATAACGTATAACGTATAAGGTGTAAAGTATAACGCATAACGTATAACGAATAACGTATAACGTATAAGGTGTAACGTATAACGCATAACGTATAACGTATAACGTATAACGTATAAGGTGTAACGTATAACGCATAACGTATAACGTATAAGGTGTAACGTATAACGCATAACGTATAACGTATAACGTATAACGTATAAGGTGTAACGTATAACGCATAACGTATAACGTATAAAGTATAACGTATAACGTATAACGTATAACGTATACCGTATAATGTATAACGTATAACATATAACGTATAACATATAACGTATAACGTATAACGTATAACGCATAACATATAACGAATAGGTGTAACGTATAACGCATAACGTATATCGTATAACGTATAACGTATAAGGTGTAACCTATAACGCATAACGTATAACGTATAACGTATAACGAATAACGTATAACCGATAACGAATAACGCATAACGAATATCGTTTAAGGTGTAACATATAACGTATAAGGTGTAAAGTATAACGCATAACGTATAACGAATAACGTATAACGTATAAGGTGCAACGTATAACGCATAACGTATAAGGTGTAACGTATAACGCATAACGTATAACGTATAACGTATAACGTATAACGTATAACATATAACGCATAACGCATAACGTATAACGTATAACGTATAACGTATAACGTATAACGCATAACGTATAACGCATAACGTATAACGTATAACGCATAACGTATAACGTATAACGTATAATTTGTAACGTATAACGCATAACGTATAACGAATAACGTATAACGTATAAGGTGTAACGTATAACGCATAACGTATAACGTATAACGTATAAGGTGTAACGTATAACGCATAACGTATAACGTATAACGTATAACGTATAAGGTGTAAAGTATAACGCATAACGTATAACGAATAACGTATAACGTATAAGGTGTAACGTATAACGCATAACGTATAACGTATAACGTATAAGGTGTAACGTATAACGCATAACGTATAACGTATAACGTATAACGTATAACGTATAACGTATAACATATAACGCATAACGCATAACGTATAACGTATAACGTATAACGTATAACGTATAACGTATAACGCATAACGTATAACGCATAACGTATAACGTATAACGCATAACGTATAACGTATAACGTATAATTTGTAACGTATAACGCATAACGTATAACGAATAACGTATAACGTATAACGTATAACGTATAAGGTGTAACGTATAACGCATAATGTATAACGTATAACGTATAACGTATAACGTATAACGTATAACGCATAACGCATAACGTATAACGTATAACGTATAACGTATAACGCATAACGTATAACGCATAACGTATAACGTATAACGCATAACGTATAACGTATAACGTATAATTTGTAACGTATAACGCATAACGTATAACGAATAACGTATAACGTATAAGGTGTAACGTATAACGCATAACGTATAACGTATAACGTATAACGAATAACGTATAACCGATAACGAATAACGCATAACGAATATCGTTTAAGGTGTAACATATAACGTATAAGGTGTAAAGTATAACGCATAACGTATAACGAATAACGTATAACGTATAAGGTGTAACGTATAACGCATAACGTATAACGTATAACGTATAAGGTGTAACGTATAACGCATAACGTATAACGTATAACGTATAACGTATAACGTATAACGTATAACGTATAACGTATAACATATAACGCATAACGCATAACGTATAACGTATAACGTATAACGTATAACGTATAACGTATAACGCATAACGTATAACGCATAACGTATAACGTATAACGCATAACGTATAACGTATAACGTATAATTTGTAACGTATAACGCATAACGTATAACGAATAACGTATAACGTATAAGGTGTAACGTATAACGCATAACGTATAACGTATAACGTATAAGGTGTAACGTATAACGCATAACGTATAACGTATAACGTATAACGTATAAGGTGTAAAGTATAACGCATAACGTATAACGAATAACGTATAACGTATAAGGTGTAACGTATAACGCATAACGTATAACGTATAACGTATAAGGTGTAACGTATAACCCATAACGTATAACGTATAACGTATAACGTATAACGTATAACATATAACGCATAACGCATAACGTATAACGTATAACGTATAACGTATAACGTATAACGCATAACGTATAACGCATAACGTATAACGTATAACGCATAACGTATAACGTATAACGTATAATTTGTAACGTATAACGCATAACGTATAACGAATAACGTATAACGCATAACGTATAACGAATAACGTATAACGTATAAGGTGTAACGTATAACGCATAACGTATAACGTATAACGTATAAGGTGTAACGTATAACGCATAACGTATAACGTATAACGTATAACGTATAAGGTGTAACGTATAACGCATAACGTATAACGTATAAGGTGTAACGTATAACGCATAACGTATAACGTATAACGTATAACGTATAACGTATAAGGTGTAACATATAACGCATAACGTATAACGTATAACGTATAACGTATAACGTATAACGTATAACGTATAACGTATAACGTATAACGTATAACGTATAACGTATAACGTATAACGTATAACGTATAACGTATAACGTATAACGTATAACGTATAACGTATAACGTATAACGTATAACGTATAACGTATAACGTATAACGTATAACGTATAACGTATAACGTATAACGTATAACGTATAACGTATAAGGTGTAACGTATAACGCATAACGTATAACGTATAACGTATAACGTATAACGTATAAGGTGTAACATATAACGCATAACGTATAACGTATAACGTATAACGTATAACGTATAACGTATAACGTATAACGTATAACGTATAACGTATAACGTATAACGTATAACGCATAACGCATAACGTATAACGTATAACGTATAACGTATAACGTATAACGCATAACGTATAACGCATAACGTATAACGTATAACGCATAACGTATAACGTATAACGTATAACATATAACGTATAACGCATAACGTATAACGTATAACGCATAACGTATAACGCATAACGTATAACGTATAACGTATAACGTATAACGCATAACATATAACGTATAAGGTGTAACGTATAACGCATAACGTATAACGTATAACGTATAACGTATAAGGTGTAACATATAACGCATAACGAATAACGTATAACGTATAACGTATAAGGTGTAACGTATAACGCATAACGTATAACGTATAACGCATAACGTATAACGCATAACGTATAACGTATAACGTATAACGTATAACGTATAACGTATAACGCATAACATATAACGTATAAGGTGTAACGTATAACGCATAACGTATAACGTATAACGTATAACGTATAAGGTGTAACGTATAACGCATAACGAATAACGTATAACGTATAACGTATAAGGTGTAACGTATAACGCATAACGTATAACGCATAACGTATAACGTATAACGTATAACGTATAAGGTGTAACGTGTAACGCATAACGTATAACGTATAACGTATAACGTATAAGGTGTAACGTATAACGCATAACGAATAACGTATAACGTATAACGTATAAGATGTAACGTATAACGCATAACGTATAACGTATAACGTATAACGTATAACGTATAACGTATAACGTATAACGTATAACGTATAACGTATAACGAATAACATATAACGTATAACATATAACGTATAACGCATAACGTATAACGTATAACGCATAACGTATAACGCATAACGTATAACGTATAACGTATAACGTATAACGTATAACGTATAACGCATAACATATAACGTATAAGGTGTAACGTATAACGCATAACGTATAACGTATAACGTATAACGTATAAGGTGTAACGTATAACGCATAACGAATAACGTATAACGTATAACGTATAAGGTGTAACGTATAACGCATAACGTATAACGTATAACGTATAACGTATAACGTATAACGTATAACGTATAACGTATAACGTATAACGTATAACGTATAACGTATAACGTATAACGTATAACGTATAACGTATAACGTATAAAGTATAACGTATAACGCATAACATATAACGTATATTGTGTAACGTATAACGCATAAAGTATAACGTATAACGTATAACGTATAAGGTGTAACGTATAACGCATAACGTATAACATATAACGTATAACGTATAACGTATAACGTATAACGTATAACGTATAACGTATAACGTATAACGTATAACGTATAAAGTATAACGTATAACGTATAACATATAACGTATAACATATAACGTATAAGGTGTAAAGTATAACGCATAACGTATAACGAATAACGTATAACGTATAAGGTGTAACGTATAACGCATAACGTATAACGTATAACGTATAACGTATAAGGTGTAACGTATAACGCATAACGTATAACGTATAACGTATAACGTATAACGTATAACGTATAACGTATAACGTATAACGTATAACGTATAACGTATAACGTATAACGTATAACGTATAACGTATAACGTATAACGTATAACGCATAACGCATAACGTATAACGTATAACGTATAACGTATAACGTATAACGCATAACGTATAACGCATAACGTATAACGTATATCGCATAACGTATAACGTATAACGTATAACGTATAACGCATAACGTATAACGAATAACGTATAACGTATAAGGTGTAACGTATAACGCATAACGTATAACGTATAACGTATAAGGTGTAACGTATAACGCATAACGTATAACGTATAACGTATAACGTATAACGTATAACGCATAACGTATAACGTATAACGCATAACGTATAACGTATATCGCATAACGTATAACGTATAACGTATAACGTATAACGCATAACGTATAACGAATAACGTATAACGTATAAGGTGTAACGTATAACGCATAACGTATAACGTATAACGTATAAGGTGTAACGTATAACGCATAACGTATAACGTATAACGTATAACGTATAACGTATAACGCATAACGTATAACGTATAACGTATAACGTATAACGTATAACGTATAACGTATAACGTATAACGTATAACGTATAACGTATAACGTATAACGTATAACGTATAACGTATAACGTATAACGTATAACGTATAACGTATAACGTATAACGTATAACGTATAACGTATAACGTATAACGTATAACGTATAACGTATAACGTATAACGTATAACGTATAACGTATAACGTATAACGAAAAACGTATAACGTATAACGTATAACGTATAACGTATAACGTATAACGTATAACGTATAACGTATAACGTATAACGTATAACGTATAACGTATAACGTATAACGTATAACGTATAAACGTATAACGTATAACGTATAACGTATAACGTATAACGTATAACGTATAAGGTGTAACGTATAACGTATAACGTATAACGTATAACGTATAACGTATAACGTATAACGTATAACGTATAACGTATAACGTATAACGTATAACGTATAACGTATAACGTATAACGTATAACGTATAACGTATAACGTATAACGTATAACGTATAACGTATAACGTATAACGTATAACGTATAACGTATAACGTATAACGTATAACGTATAACGTATAACGTATAACGTATAACGTATAACGTATAAGGTGTAACGTATAACGTATAACGTATAACGTATAACGTATAACGTATAACGTATAACGTATAACGTATAACGTATAACGTATAACGTATAACGTATAACGTATAAGATGTAACGTATAACGTATAACGTATAACGTATAACGTATAACGTATAACGTATAACGTATAACGTATAACGTATAACGTATAACGTATAACGTATAACGTATAACGTATAACGTATAACGTATAACGTATAACGTATAACGTATAACGTATAACGTATAACGTATAACGTATAACGTATAACGTATAACGTATAACGTATAACGTATAACGTATAACGTATAACGTATAACGTATAACGTATAACGTATAACGTATAACGTATAACGTATAACGTATAACGTATAACGTATAACGTATAACGTATAACGTATAACGTATAACGTACAACGTATAACGTATAACGTATAACGTATAACGTATAACGTATAACGTATAACGTATAACGTATAACGTATAACGTATAACGTATAACGTATAACGTATAACGTATAACGTATAACGTATAACGTATAACGTATAACGTATAACGTATAACGTATAACGTTAAGGTGTAACGTATAACGCATAACGTATAACGCATAACGTATAACGCATAACGTATAACGTATAACGTATAACGTATAACGTATAACGTATAACGTATAACGTATAACGTATAACGTATAACGTATAACGTATAACGTATAACGTATAACGTATAACGTATAACGTATAACGTATAACGTATAACGTATAACGTATAACGTATAACGTATAACGTATAACGTATAACGTATAACGTATAACGTATAACGTATAACGTATAACGTATAACGTATAACGTATAACGTATAACGTATAACGTATAACGTATAACGTATAACGTATAACGTATAACGTATAACGTATAACGTATAACGTATAACGTATAACGTATAACGTATAACGTATAACGTATAACGTATAACGTATAACGTATAACGTATAACGTATAACGTATAACGTATAACGTATAACGTATAACGTATAACGTATAACGTATAACGTATAAGGTGTAACGTATAACGTATAAGGTGTAACGTATAACGTATAACGTATAACGTATAACGTATAACGTATAACGTATAACGTATAACGTATAACGTATAACGTATAACGTATAACGTATAACGTATAACGTATAACGTATAACGTATAACGTATAACGTATAACGTATAACGTATAACGTATAACGTATAACGTATAACGTATAACGTATAACGTATAACGTATAACGTATAACGTATAACGTATAACGTATAACGTATAACGTATAACGTATAACGTATAACGTATAACGTATAACGTATAACGTATAACGCATAACGTATAACGTATAACGTATAACGTAGAAGGTGTAACGTATAACGCATAACGAATAACGTATAACGTATAACGTATAAGGTGTAACGTATAACGCATAACGTATAACGTATAACGTATAACGTATAACGTATAACGTATAACGTATAACGTATAACGTATAACGTATAAGGTGTAACGTATAACGCATAACGTATAACGTATAACGTATAACGTATAAGGTGTAACGTATAACGCATAACGTATAACGTATAAGGTGTAACGTATAAACGCATAACGTATAACGTATAACGTATAACGTATAAGGTGTAACGTATAACGCATAACGTATAACGTATAAAGTATAACGTATAACGTATAACGTATAACGTATAACGTATACCGTATAATGTATAACGTATAACATATAACGTATAACATATAACGTATAACGTATAACGTATAACGCATAACATATAACGAATAGGTGTAACGTATAACGCATAACGTATATCGTATAACGTATAACGTATAAGGTGTAACCTATAACGCATAACGTATAACGTATAACGTATAACGAATAACGTATAACCGATAACGAATAACGCATAACGAATATCGTTTAAGGTGTAACATATAACGTATAAGGTGTAAAGTATAACGCATAACGTATAACGAATAACGTATAACGTATAAGGTGTAACGTATAACGCATAACGTAAAACGTATAACGTATAAGGTGTAACGTATAACGCATAACGTATAACGTATAACGTATAACGTATAACGTATAACATATAACGCATAACGCATAACGTATAACGTATAACGTATAACGTATAACGTATAACGCATAACGTATAACGCATAACGTATAACGTATAACGCATAACGTATAACGTATAACGTATAATTTGTAACGTATAACGCATAACGTATAACGAATAACGTATAACGTATAAGGTGTAACGTATAACGCATAACGTATAACGTATAACGTATAAGGTGTAACGTATAACGCATAACGTATAACGTATAACGTATAACGTATAAGGTGTAAAGTATAACGCATAACGTATAACGAATAACGTATAACGTATAAGGTGTAACGTATAACGCATAACGTATAACGTATAACGTATAAGGTGTAACGTATAACGCATAACGTATAACGTATAACGTATAACGTATAACGTATAACATATAACGCATAACGCATAACGTATAACGTATAACGTATAACGTATAACGTATAACGCATAACGTATAACGCATAACGTATAACGTATAACGCATAACGTATAACGTATAACGTATAATTTGTAACGTATAACGTATAACGTATAACGTATAACGTATAACGTATAACGTATAACGTATAACGTATAACGTATAACGTATAACGTATAACGTATAACGTATAACGTATAACGTATAACGTATAACGTATAACGTATAACGTATAACGTATAACGCATAACGTATAACGTATAACGTATAACGTATAACGTATAACGTATAACGCATAACATATAACGTATAATGTGTAACGTATAACGCATAAAGTATAACGTATAACGTATAACGTATAAGGTGTAACGTATAACGCATAACGTATAACATATAACGTATAACGTATAACGTATAAGGTGTAACGTATAACGCATAACGTATAACGTATAACGTATAACGTATAACGTATAACGTATAACGCATAACATATAACGTATAAGGTGTAACGTATAACGCATAACGTATAACGTATAACGTATAACGTAGAAGGTGTAACGTATAACGCATAACGAATAACGTATAACGTATAACGTATAAGGTGTAACGTATAACGCATAACGTATAACGTATAACGTATAACGTATAACGTATAACGTATAACGTATAACGTATAACGTATAAGGTGTAAAGTATAACGCATAACGTATAACGAATAACGTATAACGTATAAGGTGTAACGTATAACGCATAACGTATAACGTATAACGTATAACGTATAAGGTGTAACGTATAACGCATAACGTATAACGTATAAGGTGTAACGTATAACGCATAACGTATAACGTATAACGTATAACGTATAAGGTGTAACGTATAACGCATAACGTATAACGTATAAAGTATAACGTATAACGTATAACGTATAACGTATAACGTATACCGTATAATGTATAACGTATAACATATAACGTATAACATATAACGTATAACGTATAACGTATAACGCATAACATATAACGAATAGGTGTAACGTATAACGCATAACGTATATCGTATAACGTATAACGTATAAGGTGTAACCTATAACGCATAACGTATAACGTATAACGTATAACGAATAACGTATAACCGATAACGAATAACGCATAACGAATATCGTTTAAGGTGTAACATATAACGTATAAGGTGTAAAGTATAACGCATAACGTATAACGAATAACGTATAACGTATAAGGTGCAACGTATAACGCATAACGTATAAGGTGTAACGTATAACGCATAACGTATAACGTATAACGTATAACGTATAACGTATAACATATAACGCATAACGCATAACGTATAACGTATAACGTATAACGTATAACGTATAACGCATAACGTATAACGCATAACGTATAACGTATAACGCATAACGTATAACGTATAACGTATAATTTGTAACGTATAACGCATAACGTATAACGAATAACGTATAACGTATAAGGTGTAACGTATAACGCATAACGTATAACGTATAACGTATAAGGTGTAACGTATAACGCATAACGTATAACGTATAACGTATAACGTATAAGGTGTAACGTATAACGCATAACGTATAAGGTGTAACGTATAACGCATAACGTATAACGTATAACGTATAACGTATAACGTATAACGTATAACGTATAACGTATAACGTATAACGTATAACGTATAACGTATAACGTATAACGTATAACGTATAACGTATAACGTATAACGTATAACGTATAACGTATAAGGTGTAAAGTATAACGCATAACGTATAACGAATAACGTATAACGTATAAGGTGTAACGTATAACGCATAACGTATAACGTATAACGTATAAGGTGTAACGTATAACGCATAACGTATAACGTATAACGTATAACGTATAACGTATAACGTATAACATATAACGCATAACGCATAACGTATAACGTATAACGTATAACGTATAACGTATAACGCATAACGTATAACGCATAACGTATAACGTATAACGCATAACGTATAACGTATAACGTATAATTTGTAACGTATAACGCATAACGTATAACGAATAACGTATAACGTATAAGGTGTAACGTATAACGCATAACGTATAACGTATAACGTATAAGGTGTAACGTATAACGCATAACGTATAACGTATAACGTATAACGTATAAGGTGTAAAGTATAACGCATAACGTATAACGAATAACGTATAACGTATAAGGTGTAACGTATAACGCATAACGTATAACGTATAACGTATAAGGTGTAAAGTATAACGCATAACGTATAACGAATAACGTATAACGTATAAGGTGTAACGTATAACGCATAACGTATAACGTATAACGTATAAGGTGTAACGTATAACGCATAACGTATAACGTATAACGTATAACGCATGACGTATAACATATAACGCATAACGCATAACGTATAACGCATAACGTATAACGAATAACGTATAACGTATAAGGTGTAACGTATAACGCATAACGTATAACGTATAACGTATAAGGTGTAACGTATAACGCATAACGTATAACGTATAACGTATAACGTATAAGGTGTAAAGTATAACGCATAACGTATAACGTATAACGTATAACGTATAAGGTGTAACGTATAACGCATAACGTATAACGTATAAGGTGTAACGTATAACGCATAACGTATAACGTATAACGTGTAACGTATAACGTATAACGTATAACGTATAAGGTGTAACGTATAACGCATAATGTATAACGTATAACGTATAACGTATAACGTATAACGTATAACGTATAACGTATAACGTATAACGTATAACGTATAACGTATAACGTATAACGTATAACGTATAACGTATAACGTATAACGTATAACGTATAACGTATAACGTATAACGTATAACGTATAACGTATAACGTATAACGTATAACGTATAACGTATAACGTATAACGCATAACGTATAACGTATAACGTATAACGTATAACGTATAACGTATAACGCATAACATATAACGTATAATGTGTAACGTATAACGCATAAAGTATAACGTATAACGTATAACGTATAAGGTGTAACGTATAACGCATAACGTATAACATATAACGTATAACGTATAACGTATAAGGTGTAACGTATAACGCATAACGTATAACGTATAACGTATAACGTATAACGTATAACGTATAACGTATAACGCATAACATATAACGTATAAGGTGTAACGTATAACGCATAACGTATAACGTATAACGTATAACGTAGAAGGTGTAACGTATAACGCATAACGAATAACGTATAACGTATAACGTATAAGGTGTAACGTATAACGCATAACGTATAACGTATAACGTATAACGTATAACGTATAACGTATAAGGTGTAAAGTATAACGCATAACGTATAACGAATAACGTATAACGTATAAGGTGTAACGTATAACGCATAACGTATAACGTATAACGTATAACGTAGAAGGTGTAACGTATAACGCATAACGAATAACGTATAACGTATAACGTATAAGGTGTAACGTATAACGCATAACGTATAACGCATAACGTATAACGTATAACGCATAACGTATAACGTATAACGTATAATTTGTAACGTATAACGCATAACGTATAACGAATAACGTATAACGTATAAGGTGTAACGTATAACGCATAACGCATAACGTATAACGTATAACGTATAATTTGTAACGTATAACGTATAACGTATAACGTATAACGTATAACGTATAACGCATAACGTATAACGCATAACGTATAACGTATAACGCATAACGTATAACGTATAAGGTGTAACGTATAACGCATAACGTATAACGTATAAGGTATAACGTATAACGTATAACGTATAACGTATAACGTATAACGTATAACGTATAACGTATAACGTATAACGTATAACGTATAACGTATAACGTATAACGTATAACGTATAACGTATAACGTATAACGTATAACGTATAACGTATAACGTATAACGTATAACGTATAACGTATAACGTATAACGTATAACGTATAACGTATAACGTATAACGTATAACGTATAACGTATAACGTATAACGTGTAACGTATAACGTATAACGTATAACGTATAACGTATAACGTATAACGTATAACGTATAACGTATAACGTATAACGTATAACGTATAACGTATAACGTATAACGTATAACGTATAACGTATAACGTATAACGTATAACGTATAACGTATAACGTATAACGTATAACGCATAACGCATAACGTATAACGTATAACGTATAACGTATAACGTATAACGCATAACATATAACATATAACGTATAATGTGTAACGTATAACGCATAAAGTATAACGTATAACGTATAACGTATAAGGTGTAACGTATAACGCATAACGTATAACATATAACGTATAACGTATAACGTATAAGGTGTAACGTATAACGCATAACGTATAACGTATAACGTATGACGTATAACGTATAACGTATAACGCATAACATATAACGTATAAGGTGTAACGTATAACGCATAACGTATAACGTATAACGTATAACGTAGAAGGTGTAACGTATAACGCATAACGAATAACGTATAACGTATAACGTATAAGGTGTAACGTATAACGCATAACGTATAACGTATAACGTATAACGTATAACGTATAACGTATAACGTATAAGGTGTAAAGTATAACGCATAACGTATAACGAATAACGTATAACGTATAAGGTGTAACGTATAACGCATAACGTATAACGTATAACGTATAACGTATAAGGTGTAACGTATAACGCATAACGTATAACGTATAACGTATAACGTATAACGCATAACGTATAACGCATAACGTATAACGTATAACGCATAACGTATAACGTATAACGTATAATTTGTAACGTATAACGCATAACGTATAACGAATAACGTATAACGTATAAGGTGTAACGTATAACGCATAACGTATAACGTATAACGTATAAGGTGTAACGTATAACGCATAACGTATAACGTATAACGTATAACGTATAAGGTGTAAAGTATAACGCATAACGTATAACGAATAACGTATAACGTATAAGGTGTAAAGTATAACGCATAACGTATAACGAATAACGTATAACGTATAAGGTGTAACGTATAACGCATAACGTATAACGTATAACGTATAACATATAACGCATAACGCATAACGTATAACGTATAACGTATAACGTATAACGTATAACGCATAACGTATAACGCATAACGTATAACGTATAACGCATAACGTATAACGTATAACGTATAATTTGTAACGTATAACGCATAACGTATAACGAATAACGTATAACGTATAAGGTGTAACGTATAACGCATAACGTATAACGTATAACGTATAAGGTGTAACGTATAACGCATAACGTATAACGTATAACGTATAACGTATAAGGTGTAAAGTATAACGCATAACGTATAACGAATAACGTATAACGTATAAGGTGTAACGTATAACGCATAACGTATAACGTATAACGTATAAGGTGTAACGTATAACGCATAACGTATAACGTATAACGTATAACGTATAACGTATAACATATAACGCATAACGCATAACGTATAACGTATAACGTATAACGTATAACGTATAACGCATAACGTATAACGCATAACGTATAACGTATAACGCATAACGTATAACGTATAACGTATAATTTGTAACGTATAACGTATAACGTATAACGTATAACGTATAACGTATAACGTATAACGTATAACGTATAACGTATAACGTATAACGTATAACGTATAACGTATAACGTATAACGTATAACGTATAACGTATAACGCATAACGTATAACGTATAACGTATAACGTATAACGTATAACGTATAACGCATAACATATAACGTATAATGTGTAACGTATAACGCATAAAGTATAACGTATAACGTATAACGTATAAGGTGTAACGTATAACGCATAACGTATAACATATAACGTATAACGTATAACGTATAAGGTGTAACGTATAACGCATAACGTATAACGTATAACGTATAACGTATAACGTATAACGTATAACGTATAACGTATAACGCATAACATATAACGTATAAGGTGTAACGTATAACGCATAACGTATAACGTATAACGTATAACGTAGAAGGTGTAACGTATAACGCATAACGAATAACGTATAACGTATAACGTATAAGGTGTAACGTATAACGCATAACGTATAACGTATAACGTATAACGTATAACGTATAACGTATAACGTATAACGTATAACGTATAAGGTGTAAAGTATAACGCATAACGTATAACGAATAACGTATAACGTATAAGGTGTAACGTATAACGCATAACGTATAACGTATAACGTATAACGTATAAGGTGTAACGTATAACGCATAACGTATAACGTATAAGGTGTAACGTATAACGCATAACGTATAACGTATAACGTATAACGTATAAGGTGTAACGTATAACGCATAACGTATAACGTATAAAGTATAACGTATAACGTATAACGTATAACGTATAACGTATACCGTATAATGTATAACGTATAACATATAACGTATAACATATAACGTATAACGTATAACGTATAACGCATAACATATAACGAATAGGTGTAACGTATAACGCATAACGTATATCGTATAACGTATAACGTATAAGGTGTAACCTATAACGCATAACGTATAACGTATAACGTATAACGAATAACGTATAACCGATAACGAATAACGCATAACGAATATCGTTTAAGGTGTAACATATAACGTATAAGGTGTAAAGTATAACGCATAACGTATAACGAATAACGTATAACGTATAAGGTGCAACGTATAACGCATAACGTATAAGGTGTAACGTATAACGCATAACGTATAACGTATAACGTATAACGTATAACGTATAACATATAACGCATAACGCATAACGTATAACGTATAACGTATAACGTATAACGTATAACGTATAACGTATAACGCATAACGTATAACGCATAACGTATAACGTATAACGCATAACGTATAACGTATAACGTATAACGTATAATTTGTAACGTATAACGCATAACGTATAACGAATAACGTATAACGTATAAGGTGTAACGTATAACGCATAACGTATAACGTATAACGTATAAGGTGTAACGTATAACGCATAACGTATAACGTATAACGTATAACGTATAAGGTGTAACGTATAACGCATAACGTATAAGGTGTAACGTATAACGCATAACGTATAACGTATAACGTATAACGTATAACGTATAACGTATAACGTATAACGTATAACGTATAACGTATAACGTATAACGTATAACGTATAACGTATAACGTATAACGTATAACGTATAACGTATAACGTATAACGTATAACGTATAACGTATAACGTATAACGTATAACGTATAAGGTGTAAAGTATAACGCATAACGTATAAGGTGTAACGTATAACGCATAACGTATAACGTATAACGTATAAGGTGTAACGTATAACGCATAACGTATAACGTATAACGTATAACGTATAACGTATAACGTATAACATATAACGCATAACGCATAACGTATAACGTATAACGTATAACGTATAACGTATAACGCATAACGTATAACGCATAACGTATAACGTATAACGCATAACGTATAACGTATAACGTATAATTTGTAACGTATAACGCATAACGTATAACGTATAACGTATAACGTATAACGTATAACGTATAACGTATAACGTATAACGTATAACGTATAACGTATAACGTATAACGTATAACGTATAACGTATAACGTATAACGTATAACGTATAACGTATAACGTATAACGTATAACGTATAACGTATAACGTATAACGTATAACGTATAACGTATAACGTATAACGTATAACGTATAACGTATAACGTATAACGTATAACGTATAACGTATAACGTATAACGTATAACGTATAACGTATAACGTATAACGTATAACGTGTAACGTATAACGTATAACGTATAACGTATAACGTATAACGTATAACGTATAACGTATAACGTATAACGTATAACGTATAACGTATAACGTATAACGTATAACGTATAACGTATAACGTATAACGTATAACGTATAACGTATAACGTATAACGCATAACGCATAACGTATAACGTATAACGTATAACGTATAACGTATAACGCATAACATATAACATATAACGTATAATGTGTAACGTATAACGCATAAAGTATAACGTATATCGTATAACGTATAAGGTGTAACGTATAACGCATAACGTATAACATATAACGTATAACGTATAACGTATAAGGTGTAACGTATAACGCATAACGTATAACGTATAACGTATGACGTATAACGTATAACGTATAACGCATAACATATAACGTATAAGGTGTAACGTATAACGCATAACGTATAACGTATAACGTATAACGTAGAAGGTGTAACGTATAACGCATAACGAATAACGTATAACGTATAACGTATAAGGTGTAACGTATAACGCATAACGTATAACGTATAACGTATAACGTATAACGTATAACGTATAACGCATAACATATAACATATAACGTATAATGTGTAACGTATAACGCATAAAGTATAACGTATAACGTATAACGTATAAGGTGTAACGTATAACGCATAACGTATAACATATAACGTATAACGTATAACGTATAAGGTGTAAAGTATAACGCATAACGTATAACGAATAACGTATAACGTATAAGGTGTAACGTATAACGCATAACGTATAACGTATAACGTATAACGTATAAGGTGTAACGTATAACGCATAACGTATAACGTATAACGTATAACGTATAACGCATAACGTATAACGCATAACGTATAACGTATAACGCATAACGTATAACGTATAACGTATAATTTGTAACGTATAACGCATAACGTATAACGAATAACGTATAACGTATAAGGTGTAACGTATAACGCATAACGTATAACGTATAACGTATAAGGTGTAACGTATAACGCATAACGTATAACGTATAACGTATAACGTATAAGGTGTAAAGTATAACGCATAACGTATAACGAATAACGTATAACGTATAAGGTGTAAAGTATAACGCATAACGTATAACGAATAACGTATAACGTATAAGGTGTAACGTATAACGCATAACGTATAACGTATAACGTATAACATATAACGCATAACGCATAACGTATAACGTATAACGTATAACGTATAACGTATAACGCATAACGTATAACGCATAACGTATAACGTATAACGCATAACGTATAACGTATAACGTATAATTTGTAACGTATAACGCATAACGTATAACGAATAACGTATAACGTATAAGGTGTAACGTATAACGCATAACGTATAACGTATAACGTATAAGGTGTAACGTATAACGCATAACGTATAACGTATAACGTATAACGTATAAGGTGTAAAGTATAACGCATAACGTATAACGAATAACGTATAACGTATAAGGTGTAACGTATAACGCATAACGTATAACGTATAACGTATAAGGTGTAACGTATAACGCATAACGTATAACGTATAACGTATAACGTATAACGTATAACATATAACGCATAACGCATAACGTATAACGTATAACGTATAACGTATAACGTATAACGCATAACGTATAACGCATAACGTATAACGTATAACGCATAACGTATAACGTATAACGTATAATTTGTAACGTATAACGTATAACGTATAACGTATAACGTATAACGTATAACGTATAACGTATAACGTATAACGTATAACGTATAACGTATAACGTATAACGTATAACGTATAACGTATAACGTATAACGCATAACGTATAACGTATAACGTATAACGTATAACGTATAACGTATAACGCATAACATATAACGTATAATGTGTAACGTATAACGCATAAAGTATAACGTATAACGTATAACGTATAAGGTGTAACGTATAACGCATAACGTATAACATATAACGTATAACGTATAACGTATAAGGTGTAACGTATAACGCATAACGTATAACGTATAACGTATAACGTATAACGTATAACGTATAACGTATAACGTATAACGTATAACGTATAACGCATAACATATAACGTATAAGGTGTAACGTATAACGCATAACGTATAACGTATAACGTATAACGTAGAAGGTGTAACGTATAACGCATAACGAATAACGTATAACGTATAACGTATAAGGTGTAACGTATAACGCATAACGTATAACGTATAACGTATAACGTATAACGTATAACGTATAACGTATAACGTATAACGTATAACGTATAAGGTGTAAAGTATAACGCATAACGTATAACGAATAACGTATAACGTATAAGGTGTAACGTATAACGCATAACGTATAACGTATAACGTATAACGTATAAGGTGTAACGTATAACGCATAACGTATAACGTATAAGGTGTAACGTATAACGCATAACGTATAACGTATAACGTATAACGTATAAGGTGTAACGTATAACGCATAACGTATAACGTATAAAGTATAACGTATAACGTATAACGTATAACGTATAACGTATACCGTATAATGTATAACGTATAACATATAACGTATAACATATAACGTATAACGTATAACGTATAACGCATAACATATAACGAATAGGTGTAACGTATAACGCATAACGTATATCGTATAACGTATAACGTATAAGGTGTAACCTATAACGCATAACGTATAACGTATAACGTATAACGAATAACGTATAACCGATAACGAATAACGCATAACGAATATCGTTTAAGGTGTAACATATAACGTATAAGGTGTAAAGTATAACGCATAACGTATAACGAATAACGTATAACGTATAAGGTGCAACGTATAACGCATAACGTATAAGGTGTAACGTATAACGCATAACGTATAACGTATAACGTATAACGTATAACGTATAACATATAACGCATAACGCATAACGTATAACGTATAACGTATAACGTATAACGTATAACGCATAACGTATAACGCATAACGTATAACGTATAACGCATAACGTATAACGTATAACGTATAATTTGTAACGTATAACGCATAACGTATAACGAATAACGTATAACGTATAAGGTGTAACGTATAACGCATAACGTATAACGTATAACGTATAAGGTGTAACGTATAACGCATAACGTATAACGTATAACGTATAACGTATAAGGTGTAACGTATAACGCATAACGTATAAGGTGTAACGTATAACGCATAACGTATAACGTATAACGTATAACGTATAACGTATAACGTATAACGTATAACGTATAACGTATAACGTATAACGTATAACGTATAACGTATAACGTATAACGTATAACGTATAACGTATAACGTATAACGTATAACGTATAACGTATAACGTATAACGTATAACGTATAAGGTGTAAAGTATAACGCATAACGTATAACGAATAACGTATAACGTATAAGGTGTAACGTATAACGCATAACGTATAACGTATAACGTATAAGGTGTAACGTATAACGCATAACGTATAACGTATAACGTATAACGTATAACGTATAACGTATAACATATAACGCATAACGCATAACGTATAACGTATAACGTATAACGTATAACGTATAACGCATAACGTATAACGCATAACGTATAACGTATAACGCATAACGTATAACGTATAACGTATAATTTGTAACGTATAACGCATAACGTATAACGAATAACGTATAACGTATAAGGTGTAACGTATAACGCATAACGTATAACGTATAACGTATAAGGTGTAACGTATAACGCATAACGTATAACGTATAACGTATAACGTATAAGGTGTAAAGTATAACGCATAACGTATAACGAATAACGTATAACGTATAAGGTGTAACGTATAACGCATAACGTATAACGTATAACGTATAAGGTGTAACGTATAACGCATAACGTATAACGTATAACGTATAACGCATGACGTATAACATATAACGCATAACGCATAACGTATAACGTATAACGTATAACGTATAACGTATAACGTATAACGTATAACGCATAACGTATAACGCATAACGTATAACGTATAACGCATAACGTATAACGTATAACGTATAATTTGTAACGTATAACGCATAACGTATAACGAATAACGTATAACGTATAAGGTGTAACGTATAACGCATAACGTATAACGTATAACGTATAAGGTGTAACGTATAACGCATAACGTATAACGTATAACGTATAACGTATAAGGTGTAAAGTATAACGCATAACGTATAACGTATAACGTATAACGTATAAGGTGTAACGTATAACGCATAACGTATAACGTATAAGGTGTAACGTATAACGCATAACGTATAACGTATAACGTGTAACGTATAACGTATAACGTATAACGTATAAGGTGTAACGTATAACGCATAATGTATAACGTATAACGTATAACGTATAACGTATAACGTATAACGTATAACGTATAACGTATAACGTATAACGTATAACGTATAACGTATAACGTATAACGTATAACGTATAACGTATAACGTATAACGTATAACGTATAACGTATAACGTATAACGTATAACGTATAACGTATAACGCATAACGTATAACGTATAACGTATAACGTATAACGTATAACGTATAACGTATAACGCATAACATATAACGTATAATGTGTAACGTATAACGCATAAAGTATAACGTATAACGTATAACGTATAAGGTGTAACGTATAACGCATAACGTATAACATATAACGTATAACGTATAACGTATAAGGTGTAACGTATAACGCATAACGTATAACGTATAACGTATAACGTATAACGTATAACGTATAACGCATAACATATAACGTATAAGGTGTAACGTATAACGCATAACGTATAACGTATAACGTATAACGTAGAAGGTGTAACGTATAACGCATAACGAATAACGTATAACGTATAACGTATAAGGTGTAACGTATAACGCATAACGTATAACGTATAACGTATAACGTATAACGTATAACGTATAACGTATAAGGTGTAAAGTATAACGCATAACGTATAACGAATAACGTATAACGTATAAGGTGTAACGTATAACGCATAACGTATAACGTATAACGTATAACGTAGAAGGTGTAACGTATAACGCATAACGAATAACGTATAACGTATAACGTATAAGGTGTAACGTATAACGCATAACGTATAACGCATAACGTATAACGTATAACGCATAACGTATAACGTATAACGTATAATTTGTAACGTATAACGCATAACGTATAACGAATAACGTATAACGTATAAGGTGTAACGTATAACGCATAACGTATAACGTATAACGTATAACGTATAACGTATAACGTATAACGTATAACGTATAACGTATAACGTATAACGTATAACGTATAACGTATAACGTATAACGTATAACGTATAACGTATAACGTATAACGTATAACGTATAACGTATAACGTATAACGTATAACGTATAACGTATAACGTATAACGTATAACGTATAACGTATAACGTATAACGTATAACGT
Organism: Lasioglossum calceatum; assembly: GCA_963966675.1. Taxonomy (NCBI): domain Eukaryota; kingdom Metazoa; phylum Arthropoda; class Insecta; order Hymenoptera; family Halictidae; genus Lasioglossum; species Lasioglossum calceatum. The sequence goes on along the minus strand of CAXAAD010000065.1, from coordinate 256,632 downwards.
ATAACGTATAACGTATAACGTATAACGTATAACGTATAACGTATAACGTATAACGTATAACGTATAACGTATAACGTATAACGTATAACGTATAACGTATAACGTATAACGTGTAACGTATAACGTATAACGTATAACGTATAACGTATAACGTATAACGTATAACGTATAACGTATAACGTATAACGTATAACGTATAACGTATAACGTATAACGTATAACGTATAACGTATAACGTATAACGTATAACGTATAACGTATAACGCATAACGCATAACGTATAACGTATAACGTATAACGTATAACGTATAACGCATAACATATAACATATAACGTATAATGTGTAACGTATAACGCATAAAGTATAACGTATAACGTATAACGTATAAGGTGTAACGTATAACGCATAACGTATAACATATAACGTATAACGTATAACGTATAAGGTGTAACGTATAACGCATAACGTATAACGTATAACGTATGACGTATAACGTATAACGTATAACGCATAACATATAACGTATAAGTTGTAACGTATAACGCATAACGTATAACGTATAACGTATAACGTAGAAGGTGTAACGTATAACGCATAACGAATAACGTATAACGTATAACGTATAAGGTGTAACGTATAACGCATAACGTATAACGTATAACGTATAACGTATAACGTATAACGTATAAGGTGTAAAGTATAACGCATAACGTATAACGAATAACGTATAACGTATAAGGTGTAACGTATAACGCATAACGTATAACGTATAACGTATAACGTATAAGGTGTAACGTATAACGCATAACGTATAACGTATAAAGTATAACGTATAACATATAACGTATACCGTATAACGTATAACGCATAACATATAACGAATAGGTGTAACGTATAACGCATAACGTATATCGTATAACGTATAACTTATAAGGTGTAACCTATAACGCATAACGTATAACGTATAACGTATAACGAATAACGTATAACCGATAACGAATAACGCATAACGAATATCGTTTAAGGTGTAACATATAACGTATAAGGTGTAAAGTATAACGCATAACGTATAATGAATAACGTATAACGTATAAGGTGTAACGTATAACGCATAACGTATAACGTATAACGCATAACGTATAACGTATAACGTATAACGTATAACGTATAACGCATAACGCATAACGTATAACGTATAACGTATAACGTATAACGTATAACGTATAACGTATAACGCATAACGCATAACGTATAACGTATAACGTATAACGTATAACGTATAACGTATAACGTATAACGTATAACGTATAACGTATAACGTATAACGTATAACGTATAACGTATAACGTATAACGTGTAACGTATAACGTATAACGTATAACGTATAACGTATAACGTATAACGTATAACGTATAACGTATAACGTATAACGTATAACGTATAACGTATAACGTATAACGTATAACGTATAACGTATAACGTATAACGTATAACGTATAACGCATAACGCATAACGTATAACGTATAACGTATAACGTATAACGTATAACGCATAACATATAACATATAACGTATAAGGTGTAACGTATAACGCATAACGTATAACATATAACGTATAACGTATAACGTATAAGGTGTAACGTATAACGCATAACGTATAACGTATAACGTATAACGTATAACGTATAACGCATAACATATAACGTATAAGGTGTAACGTATAACGCATAACGTATAACGTATAACGTATAACGTAGAAGGTGTAACGTATAACGCATAACGAATAACGTATAACGTATAACGTATAAGGTGTAACGTATAACGCATAACGTATAACGTATAACGTATAACGTATAACGTATAACGTATAACGTATAAGGTGTAAAGTATAAGGTGTAAAGTATAACGCATAACGTATAACGAATAACGTATAACGTATAAGGTGTAACGTATAACGCATAACGTATAACGTATAACGTATAACGTATAAGGTGTAACGTATAACGCATAACGTATAACGTATAACGTATAACGTATAAGGTGTAACGTATAACGCATAACGTATAAGGTGTAACGTATAACGCATGACGTATAACGTATAACGTATAACGTATAACGTATAAGGTGTAACGTATAACGCATAACGTATAACGTATAACGTATAACGTATAACGTATAACGTATAACGTATAACGTATAACGTATAACGTATAACGTATAACGTATAACGTATAACGCATAACGCATAACGTATAACGTATAACGTATAACGTATAACGTATAACGTATAACGCATAACGTATAACGCATAACGTATAACGTATAACGCATAACGTATAACGTATAACGTATAATTTGTAACGTATAACGCATAACGTATAACGAATAACGTATAACGTATAAGGTGTAACGTATAACGCATAACGCATAACGTATAACGTATAACGTATAATTTGTAACGTATAACGCATAACGTATAACGAATAACGTATAACGTATAAGGTGTAACGTATAACGCATAACGTATAACGTATAACGTATAACGTATAACGTATAACGTATAACGTATAACGTATAACGTATAACGTATAACGTATAACGTATAACGTATAACGTATAACGTATAACGTATAACGTATAACGTATAACGTATAACGTATAACGTATAACGTATAACGTATAACGTATAACGTATAACGTATAACGTATAACGTATAACGTATAAGGTGTAACGTATAACGCATAACGTATAACATATAACGTATAACGCATAACGTATAACGAATGACGTATAACGTAAAAGGTGTAACGTATAACGCATAACGTATAACGTATAACGTATAACGTATAAGGTGTAACGTATAACGCATAACGTATAACGCATAACGTATAACGTATAATTTGTAACGTATAACGCATAACGTATAACGAATAACGTATAACGTATAACGTATAAAGTATAACGTATAACGCATAACATATAACGTATAAGGTGTAACGTATAACGCATAACGTATAACGTATAACGTATAACGTATAATTTGTAACGTATAACGCATAACGTATAACGAATAACGTATAACGTATAAGGTGTAACGTATAACGCATAACGTATAACGTATAACGTATAAGGTGTAACGTATAACGCATAACGTATAACGTATAAGGTGTAACGTATAACGCATAACGTATAACGTATAACGTATAAGGTGTAACGTATAACGCATAACGTATAACGTATAAGGTGTAACGTATAACGCATAACGTATTACGTATAACGTATAACGTATAAGGTGTAACGTATAACGCATAACGTATAACATATAACGTATAACGTATAACGTATAAGGTGTAACGTATAACGCATAACGTATAACGTATAACGCATAAAGTATAACGTATAACGTATAACGTATAAGGTGTAACGTATAACGCATAACGTATAACATATAACGTATAACGTATAACGTATAAGGTGGAACGTATAACGCATAACGTATAACGTATAACGTATAACGTATAACGCATAACGTATAACGCATAACGTATAACGTATAACGTATAACGCATAACGTATAACGTATAACGTATAACGTATAATTTGTAACGTATAACGCATAACGTATAACGAATAACGTATAACGTATAACGTATAAAGTATAACGTATAACGCATAACATATAACGTATAAGGTGTAACGTATAACGCATAACGTATAACGTATAACGTATAACGTATAACGCATAACGCATAACGTATAACGTATAACGTATAACGTATAACGTATAACGCATAACGTATAACGCATAACGTATAACGTATAACGCATAACGTATAACGTATAACGTATAATTTGTAACGTATAACGCATAACGTATAACGCATAACGTATAACGTATAACGCATAACGTATAACGTATAACGTATAATTTGTAACATATAACGCATAACGTATAACGAATAACGTATAACGTATAAGGTGTAACGTATAACGCATAACGTATAACGTATAACGTATAAGGTGTAACGTATAACGCATAACGTATAACGTATAACGTATAACGTATAAGGTGTAACGTATAACGCATAACGTATAAGGTGTAACGTATAACGCATGACGTATAACGTATAACGTATAACGTATAACGTATAAGGTGTAACGTATAACGCATAACGTATAACGTATAACGTATAACGTATAACGTATAACGTATAACGTATAACGTATAACGTATAACGCATAACGCATAACGTATAACGTATAACGTATAACGTATAACGTATAACGTATAACGCATAACGTATAACGCATAACGTATAACGTATAACGCATAACGTATAACGTATAACGTATAATTTGTAACGTATAACGCATAACGTATAACGAATAACGTATAACGTATAAGGTGTAACGTATAACGCATAACGCATAACGTATAACGTATAACGTATAATTTGTAACCTATAACGCATAACGTATAACGAATAACGTATAACGTATAAGGTGTAACGTATAACGCATAACGTATAACGTATAACGTATAACGTATAACGTATAACGTATAACGTATAACGTATAACGTATAACGTATAACGTATAACGTATAACGTATAACGTATAACGTATAACGTATAACGTATAACGTATAACGTATAACGTATAACGTATAACGTATAACGTATAACGTATAACGTATAACGTATAACGTATAACGTATAACGTATAACGTATAACGTATAACGTATAACGTATAACGTATAACGTATAACGTATAACGTATAACGTATAACGTATAACGTATAACGTATAACGTATAACGTATAACGTATAACGTATAACGTATAACGTATAACGTATAACGTATAACGTATAACGTATAACGTATAACGTATAACGTATAACGTATAACGTATAACGTATAACGTATAAGGTGTAACGTATAACGCATAACGTATAACATATAACGTATAACGCATAACGTATAACGAATGACGTATAACGTAAAAGGTGTAACGTATAACGCATAACGTATAACGTATAACGTATAACGTATAACGTATAAGGTGTAACGTATAACGCATAACGTATAACGCATAACGTATAACGTATAACGTATAACGCATAACGTATAACGTATAACGTATAACGTATAATTTGTAACGTATAACGCATAACGTATAACGAATAACGTATAACGTATAACGTATAAAGTATAACGTATAACGCATAACATATAACGTATAAGGTGTAACGTATAACGCATAACGTATAACGTATAACGCATAAAGTATAACGTATAACGTATAACGTATAAGGTGTAACGTATAACGCATAACGTATAACATATAACGTATAACGTATAACGTATAAGGTGGAACGTATAACGCATAACCTATAACGTATAACGTATAAGGTGTAACGTATAACGCATAACGTATAACGTATAAGGTGTAACGTATAACGCATAACGTATAACGTATAACGTATAAGGTGTAACGTATAACGCATAACGTATAACGTATAAGGTGTAACGTATAACGCATAACGTATAACGTATAACGTATAACGTATAAGGTGTAACGTATAACGCATAACGTATAACATATAACGTATAACGTATAACGTATAAGGTGTAACGTATAACGCATAACGTATAACGTATAACGCATAAAGTATAACGTATAACGTATAACGTATAAGGTGTAACGTATAACGCATAACGTATAACATATAACGTATAACGTATAACGTATAAGGTGGAACGTATAACGCATAACGTATAACGTATAACGTATAACGTATAACGCATAACGTATAACGCATAACGTATAACGTATAACGTATAACGCATAACGTATAACGTATAACGTATAACGTATAATTTGTAACGTATAACGCATAACGTATAACGAATAACGTATAACGTATAACGTATAAAGTATAACGTATAACGCATAACATATAACGTATAAGGTGTAACGTATAACGCATAACGTATAACGTATAACGTATAACGTATAAGGTGTAACGTATAACGCATAACGTATAACGTATAACGTATAACGTATAAGGTGTAACGTATAACGCATAACGTATAACGTATAACGTATAACGTATAAGGTGTAACGTATAACGCATAACGTATAACGTATAACGTATAACGTATAACGTATAACGTATAACGTATAACGTATAACGTATAACGTATAACGTATAACGTATAACGTATAACGTATAACGTATAACGTATAACGTATAACGTATAACGTATAACGTATAACGTATAACGTATAACGTATAACGTATAACGTATAACGTATAACGTATAACGTATAACGTATAACGTATAACGTATAACGTATAACGTACAACGCATAACATATAACGTATAAGGTGTAACGTATAACGCATAACGTATAACGTATAACGTATAACGTAGAAGGTGTAACGTATAACGCATAACGAATAACGTGTAACGTATAACGTATAAGGTGTAACGTATAACGCATAACGTATAACGTATAACGTATAACGTATAACGTATAACGTATAAGGTGTAAAGTATAAGGTGTAAAGTATAACGCATAACGTATAACGAATAACGTATAACGTATAAGGTGTAACGTATAACGCATAACGTATAACGTATAAGGTGTAACGTATAACGCATAACGTATAACGTATAACGTATAACGTATAACGTATAACGTATAACGTATAACGTATAACGTATAACGTATAACGTATAACGTATAACGTATAACGCATAACGCATAACGTATAACGTATAACGTATAACGTATAACGTATAACGTATAACGCATAACGTATAACGCATAACGTATAACGTATAACGCATAACGTATAACGTATAACGTATAATTTGTAACGTATAACGCATAACGTATAACGAATAACGTATAACGTATAAGGTGTAACGTATAACGCATAACGCATAACGTATAACGTATAACGTATAATTTGTAACGTATAACGCATAACGTATAACGAATAACGTATAACGTATAAGGTGTAACGTATAACGCATAACGTATAACGTATAACGTATAACGTATAACGTATAACGTATAACGTATAACGTATAACGTATAACGTATAACGTATAACGTATAACGTATAACGTATAACGTATAACGTATAACGTATAACGTATAACGTATAACGTATAACGTATAACGTATAACGTATAACGTATAACGTATAACGTATAACGTATAACGTATAACGTATAAGGTGTAACGTATAACGCATAACGTATAACATATAACGTATAACGCATAACGTATAACGAATGACGTATAACGTAAAAGGTGTAACGTATAACGCATAACGTATAACGTATAACGTATAACGTATAAGGTGTAACGTATAACGCATAACGTATAACGCATAACGTATAACGTATAATTTGTAACGTATAACGCATAACGTATAACGAATAACGTATAACGTATAACGTATAAAGTATAACGTATAACGCATAACATATAACGTATAAGGTGTAACGTATAACGCATAACGTATAACGTATAACGTATAACGTATAATTTGTAACGTATAACGCATAACGTATAACGAATAACGTATAACGTATAAGGTGTAACGTATAACGCATAACGTATAACGTATAACGTATAAGGTGTAACGTATAACGCATAACGTATAACGTATAAGGTGTAACGTATAACGCATAACGTATAACGTATAACGTATAAGGTGTAACGTATAACGCATAACGTATAACGTATAAGGTGTAACGTATAACGCATAACGTATTACGTATAACGTATAACGTATAAGGTGTAACGTATAACGCATAACGTATAACATATAACGTATAACGTATAACGTATAAGGTGTAACGTATAACGCATAACGTATAACGTATAACGCATAAAGTATAACGTATAACGTATAACGTATAAGGTGTAACGTATAACGCATAACGTATAACATATAACGTATAACGTATAACGTATAAGGTGGAACGTATAACGCATAACGTATAACGTATAACGTATAACGTATAACGCATAACGTATAACGCATAACGTATAACGTATAACGTATAACGCATAACGTATAACGTATAACGTATAACGTATAATTTGTAACGTATAACGCATAACGTATAACGAATAACGTATAACGTATAACGTATAAAGTATAACGTATAACGCATAACATATAACGTATAAGGTGTAACGTATAACGCATAACGTATAACGTATAACGTATAACGTATAACGCATAACGCATAACGTATAACGTATAACGTATAACGTATAACGTATAACGCATAACGTATAACGCATAACGTATAACGTATAACGCATAACGTATAACGTATAACGTATAATTTGTAACGTATAACGCATAACGTATAACGCATAACGTATAACGTATAACGCATAACGTATAACGTATAACGTATAATTTGTAACATATAACGCATAACGTATAACGAATAACGTATAACGTATAAGGTGTAACGTATAACGCATAACGTATAACGTATAACGTATAAGGTGTAACGTATAACGCATAACGTATAACGTATAACGTATAACGTATAAGGTGTAACGTATAACGCATAACGTATAAGGTGTAACGTATAACGCATGACGTATAACGTATAACGTATAACGTATAACGTATAAGGTGTAACGTATAACGCATAACGTATAACGAATAACGTATAACGTATAAGGTGTAACGTATAACGCATAACGTATAACGTATAACGTATAAGGTGTAACGTATAACGCATAACGTATAACGTATAACGTATAACGTATAAGGTGTAACGTATAACGCATAACGTATAAGGTGTAACGTATAACGCATGACGTATAACGTATAACGTATAACGTATAACGTATAAGGTGTAACGTATAACGCATAACGTATAACGTATAACGTATAACGTATAACGTATAACGTATAACGTATAACGTATAACGTATAACGCATAACGCATAACGTATAACGTATAACGTATAACGTATAACGTATAACGTATAACGCATAACGTATAACGCATAACGTATAACGTATAACGCATAACGTATAACGTATAACGTATAATTTGTAACGTATAACGCATAACGTATAACGAATAACGTATAACGTATAAGGTGTAACGTATAACGCATAACGCATAACGTATAACGTATAACGTATAATTTGTAACCTATAACGCATAACGTATAACGAATAACGTATAACGTATAAGGTGTAACGTATAACGCATAACGTATAACGTATAACGTATAACGTATAACGTATAACGTATAACGTATAACGTATAACGTATAACGTATAACGTATAACGTATAACGTATAACGTATAACGTATAACGTATAACGTATAACGTATAACGTATAACGTATAACGTATAACGTATAACGTATAACGTATAACGTATAACGTATAACGTATAACGTATAACGTATAACGTATAACGTATAACGTATAACGTATAACGTATAACGTATAACGTATAACGTATAACGTATAACGTATAACGTATAACGTATAACGTATAACGTATAACGTATAACGTATAACGTATAACGTATAACGTATAACGTATAACGTATAACGTATAACGTATAACGTATAACGTATAACGTATAACGTATAACGTATAACGTATAACGTATAAGGTGTAACGTATAACGCATAACGTATAACATATAACGTATAACGCATAACGTATAACGAATGACGTATAACGTAAAAGGTGTAACGTATAACGCATAACGTATAACGTATAACGTATAACGTATAACGTATAAGGTGTAACGTATAACGCATAACGTATAACGCATAACGTATAACGTATAACGTATAACGCATAACGTATAACGTATAACGTATAACGTATAATTTGTAACGTATAACGCATAACGTATAACGAATAACGTATAACGTATAACGTATAAAGTATAACGTATAACGCATAACATATAACGTATAAGGTGTAACGTATAACGCATAACGTATAACGTATAACGCATAAAGTATAACGTATAACGTATAACGTATAAGGTGTAACGTATAACGCATAACGTATAACATATAACGTATAACGTATAACGTATAAGGTGGAACGTATAACGCATAACCTATAACGTATAACGTATAAGGTGTAACGTATAACGCATAACGTATAACGTATAAGGTGTAACGTATAACGCATAACGTATAACGTATAACGTATAAGGTGTAACGTATAACGCATAACGTATAACGTATAAGGTGTAACGTATAACGCATAACGTATAACGTATAACGTATAACGTATAAGGTGTAACGTATAACGCATAACGTATAACATATAACGTATAACGTATAACGTATAAGGTGTAACGTATAACGCATAACGTATAACGTATAACGCATAAAGTATAACGTATAACGTATAACGTATAAGGTGTAACGTATAACGCATAACGTATAACATATAACGTATAACGTATAACGTATAAGGTGGAACGTATAACGCATAACGTATAACGTATAACGTATAACGTATAACGCATAACGTATAACGCATAACGTATAACGTATAACGTATAACGCATAACGTATAACGTATAACGTATAACGTATAATTTGTAACGTATAACGCATAACGTATAACGAATAACGTATAACGTATAACGTATAAAGTATAACGTATAACGCATAACATATAACGTATAAGGTGTAACGTATAACGCATAACGTATAACGTATAACGTATAACGTATAAGGTGTAACGTATAACGCATAACGTATAACGTATAACGTATAACGTATAAGGTGTAACGTATAACGCATAACGTATAACGTATAACGTATAACGTATAAGGTGTAACGTATAACGCATAACGTATAACGTATAACGTATAACGTATAACGTATAACGTATAACGTATAACGTATAACGTATAACGTATAACGTATAACGTATAACGTATAACGTATAACGTATAACGTATAACGTATAACGTATAACGTATAACGTATAACGTATAACGTATAACGTATAACGTATAACGTATAACGTATAACGTATAACGTATAACGTATAACGTATAACGTATAACGTATAACGTACAACGCATAACATATAACGTATAAGGTGTAACGTATAACGCATAACGTATAACGTATAACGTATAACGTAGAAGGTGTAACGTATAACGCATAACGAATAACGTGTAACGTATAACGTATAAGGTGTAACGTATAACGCATAACGTATAACGTATAACGTATAACGTATAACGTATAACGTATAAGGTGTAAAGTATAAGGTGTAAAGTATAACGCATAACGTATAACGAATAACGTATAACGTATAAGGTGTAACGTATAACGCATAACGTATAACGTATAACGTATAACGTATAAGGTGTAACGTATAACGCATAACGTATAACGTATAAAGTATAACGTATAACATATAACGTATAACGTATAACGTATAACGCATAACATATAACGAATAGGTGTAACGTATAACGCATAACGTATATCGTATAACGTATAACTTATAAGGTGTAACCTATAACGCATAACGTATAACGTATAACGTATAACGAATAACGTATAACCGATAACGAATAACGCATAACGAATATCGTTTAAGGTGTAACATATAACGTATAAGGTGTAAAGTATAACGCATAACGTATAACGAATAACGTATAACGTATAAGGTGTAACGTATAACGCATAACGTATAACGTATAACGTATAAGGTGTAACGTATAACGCATAACGTATAACGTATAACGTATAACGTATAACGTATAACGTATAACGCATAACGCATAACGTATAACGTATAACGTATAACGTATAACGTATAACGTATAACGTATAACGCATAACGCATAACGTATAACGTATAACGTATAACGTATAACGTATAACGCATAACGTATAACGCATAACGTATAACGTATAACGCATAACGTATAACGTATAACGTATAATTTGTAACGTATAACGCATAACGTATAACGCATAACGTATAACGTATAACGCATAACGTATAACGTATAACGTATAATTTGTAACGTATAACGCATAACGTATAACGAATAACGTATAACGTATAAGGTGTAACGCATAACGTATAACGAATAACGTATAACGTATAAGGTGTAACGTATAACGCATAACGTATAACGTATAACGTATAAGGTGTAACGTATAACGCATAACGTATAACGTATAACGCATAAAGTATAACGTATAACGTATAACGTATAAGGTGTAACGTATAACGCATAACGTATAACATATAACGTATAACGTATAACGTATAAGGTGGAACGTATAACGCATAACGTATAACGTATAACGTATAACGTATAACGCATAACGTATAACGCATAACGTATAACGTATAACGTATAACGCATAACGTATAACGTATAACGTATAACGTATAATTTGTAACGTATAACGCATAACGTATAACGAATAACGTATAACGTATAACGTATAAAGTATAACGTATAACGCATAACATATAACGTATAAGGTGTAACGTATAACGCATAACGTATAACGTATAACGTATAACGTATAACGCATAACGCATAACGTATAACGTATAACGTATAACGTATAACGTATAACGCATAACGTATAACGCATAACGTATAACGTATAACGCATAACGTATAACGTATAACGTATAATTTGTAACGTATAACGCATAACGTATAACGCATAACGTATAACGTATAACGCATAACGTATAACGTATAACGTATAATTTGTAACATATAACGCATAACGTATAACGAATAACGTATAACGTATAAGGTGTAACGTATAACGCATAACGTATAACGTATAACGTATAAGGTGTAACGTATAACGCATAACGTATAACGTATAACGTATAACGTATAAGGTGTAACGTATAACGCATAACGTATAAGGTGTAACGTATAACGCATGACGTATAACGTATAACGTATAACGTATAACGTATAAGGTGTAACGTATAACGCATAACGTATAACGTATAACGTATAACGTATAACGTATAACGTATAACGTATAACGTATAACGTATAACGCATAACGCATAACGTATAACGTATAACGTATAACGTATAACGTATAACGTATAACGCATAACGTATAACGCATAACGTATAACGTATAACGCATAACGTATAACGTATAACGTATAATTTGTAACGTATAACGCATAACGTATAACGAATAACGTATAACGTATAAGGTGTAACGTATAACGCATAACGCATAACGTATAACGTATAACGTATAATTTGTAACCTATAACGCATAACGTATAACGAATAACGTATAACGTATAAGGTGTAACGTATAACGCATAACGTATAACGTATAACGTATAACGTATAACGTATAACGTATAACGTATAACGTATAACGTATAACGTATAACGTATAACGTATAACGTATAACGTATAACGTATAACGTATAACGTATAACGTATAACGTATAACGTATAACGTATAACGTATAACGTATAACGTATAACGTATAACGTATAACGTATAACGTATAACGTATAACGTATAACGTATAACGTATAACGTATAACGTATAACGTATAACGTATAACGTATAACGTATAACGTATAACGTATAACGTATAACGTATAACGTATAACGTATAACGTATAACGTATAACGTATAACGTATAACGTATAACGTATAACGTATAACGTATAACGTATAACGTATAACGTATAACGTATAACGTATAACGTATAACGTATAACGTATAAGGTGTAACGTATAACGCATAACGTATAACATATAACGTATAACGCATAACGTATAACGAATGACGTATAACGTAAAAGGTGTAACGTATAACGCATAACGTATAACGTATAACGTATAACGTATAACGTATAAGGTGTAACGTATAACGCATAACGTATAACGCATAACGTATAACGTATAACGTATAACGCATAACGTATAACGTATAACGTATAACGTATAATTTGTAACGTATAACGCATAACGTATAACGAATAACGTATAACGTATAACGTATAAAGTATAACGTATAACGCATAACATATAACGTATAAGGTGTAACGTATAACGCATAACGTATAACGTATAACGCATAAAGTATAACGTATAACGTATAACGTATAAGGTGTAACGTATAACGCATAACGTATAACATATAACGTATAACGTATAACGTATAAGGTGGAACGTATAACGCATAACCTATAACGTATAACGTATAAGGTGTAACGTATAACGCATAACGTATAACGTATAAGGTGTAACGTATAACGCATAACGTATAACGTATAACGTATAAGGTGTAACGTATAACGCATAACGTATAACGTATAAGGTGTAACGTATAACGCATAACGTATAACGTATAACGTATAACGTATAAGGTGTAACGTATAACGCATAACGTATAACATATAACGTATAACGTATAACGTATAAGGTGTAACGTATAACGCATAACGTATAACGTATAACGCATAAAGTATAACGTATAACGTATAACGTATAAGGTGTAACGTATAACGCATAACGTATAACATATAACGTATAACGTATAACGTATAAGGTGGAACGTATAACGCATAACGTATAACGTATAACGTATAACGTATAACGCATAACGTATAACGCATAACGTATAACGTATAACGTATAACGCATAACGTATAACGTATAACGTATAACGTATAATTTGTAACGTATAACGCATAACGTATAACGAATAACGTATAACGTATAACGTATAAAGTATAACGTATAACGCATAACATATAACGTATAAGGTGTAACGTATAACGCATAACGTATAACGTATAACGTATAACGTATAAGGTGTAACGTATAACGCATAACGTATAACGTATAACGTATAACGTATAAGGTGTAACGTATAACGCATAACGTATAACGTATAACGTATAACGTATAAGGTGTAACGTATAACGCATAACGTATAACGTATAACGTATAACGTATAACGTATAACGTATAACGTATAACGTATAACGTATAACGTATAACGTATAACGTATAACGTATAACGTATAACGTATAACGTATAACGTATAACGTATAACGTATAACGTATAACGTATAACGTATAACGTATAACGTATAACGTATAACGTATAACGTATAACGTATAACGTATAACGTATAACGTATAACGTACAACGCATAACATATAACGTATAAGGTGTAACGTATAACGCATAACGTATAACGTATAACGTATAACGTAGAAGGTGTAACGTATAACGCATAACGAATAACGTGTAACGTATAACGTATAAGGTGTAACGTATAACGCATAACGTATAACGTATAACGTATAACGTATAACGTATAACGTATAAGGTGTAAAGTATAAGGTGTAAAGTATAACGCATAACGTATAACGAATAACGTATAACGTATAAGGTGTAACGTATAACGCATAACGTATAACGTATAACGTATAACGTATAAGGTGTAACGTATAACGCATAACGTATAACGTATAAAGTATAACGTATAACATATAACGTATAACGTATAACGTATAACGCATAACATATAACGAATAGGTGTAACGTATAACGCATAACGTATATCGTATAACGTATAACTTATAAGGTGTAACCTATAACGCATAACGTATAACGTATAACGTATAACGAATAACGTATAACCGATAACGAATAACGCATAACGAATATCGTTTAAGGTGTAACATATAACGTATAAGGTGTAAAGTATAACGCATAACGTATAACGAATAACGTATAACGTATAAGGTGTAACGTATAACGCATAACGTATAACGTATAACGTATAAGGTGTAACGTATAACGCATAACGTATAACGTATAACGTATAACGTATAACGTATAACGTATAACGCATAACGCATAACGTATAACGTATAACGTATAACGTATAACGTATAACGTATAACGTATAACGCATAACGCATAACGTATAACGTATAACGTATAACGTATAACGTATAACGCATAACGTATAACGCATAACGTATAACGTATAACGCATAACGTATAACGTATAACGTATAATTTGTAACGTATAACGCATAACGTATAACGCATAACGTATAACGTATAACGCATAACGTATAACGTATAACGTATAATTTGTAACGTATAACGCATAACGTATAACGAATAACGTATAACGTATAAGGTGTAACGCATAACGTATAACGAATAACGTATAACGTATAAGGTGTAACGTATAACGCATAACGTATAACGTATAACGTATAAGGTGTAACGTATAACGCATAACGTATAACGTATAACGTATAACGCATAACGTATAACATATAACGCATAACGCATAACGTATAACGTATAACGTATAACGTATAACGTATAACGTATAACGTATAACGCATAACGTATAACGCATAACGTATAACGAATAACGTATAACGTATAAGGTGTAACGTATAACGCATAACGTATAACGTATAACGTATAAGGTGTAACGTATAACGCATAACGTATAACGTATAACGCATAACGTATAACGTATAACGTATAATTTGTAACATATAACGCATAACGTATAACGAATAACGTATAACGTATAAGGTGTAACGTATAACGCATAACGTATAACGTATAACGTATAAGGTGTAACGTATAACGCATAACGTATAACGTATAACGTATAACGTATAAGGTGTAACGTATAACGCATAACGTATAAGGTGTAACGTATAACGCATGACGTATAACGTATAACGTATAACGTATAACGTATAAGGTGTAACGTATAACGCATAACGTATAACGTATAACGTATAACGTATAACGTATAATTTGTAACCTATAACGCATAACGTATAACGAATAACGTATAACGTATAAGGTGTAACGTATAACGCATAACGTATAACGTATAACGTATAACGTATAACGTATAACGTATAACGTATAACGTATAACGTATAACGTATAACGTATAACGTATAACGTATAACGTATAACGTATAACGTATAACGTATAACGTATAACGTATAACGTATAACGTATAACGTATAACGTATAACGTATAACGTATAACGTATAACGTATAACGTATAACGTATAACGTATAACGTATAACGTATAACGTATAACGTATAACGTATAACGTATAACGTATAACGTATAACGTATAACGTATAACGTATAACGTATAACGTATAACGTATAACGTATAACGTATAACGTATAACGTATAACGTATAACGTATAACGTATAACGTATAACGTATAACGTATAAGGTGTAACGTATAACGCATAACGTATAACATATAACGTATAACGCATAACGTATAACGAATGACGTATAACGTAAAAGGTGTAACGTATAACGCATAACGTATAACGTATAACGTATAACGTATAACGTATAAGGTGTAACGTATAACGCATAACGTATAACGCATAACGTATAACGTATAACGTATAACGCATAACGTATAACGTATAACGTATAACGTATAATTTGTAACGTATAACGCATAACGTATAACGAATAACGTATAACGTATAACGTATAAAGTATAACGTATAACGCATAACATATAACGTATAAGGTGTAACGTATAACGCATAACGTATAACGTATAACGCATAAAGTATAACGTATAACGTATAACGTATAAGGTGTAACGTATAACGCATAACGTATAACATATAACGTATAACGTATAACGTATAAGGTGGAACGTATAACGCATAACCTATAACGTATAACGTATAAGGTGTAACGTATAACGCATAACGTATAACGTATAAGGTGTAACGTATAACGCATAACGTATAACGTATAACGTATAAGGTGTAACGTATAACGCATAACGTATAACGTATAAGGTGTAACGTATAACGCATAACGTATAACGTATAACGTATAACGTATAAGGTGTAACGTATAACGCATAACGTATAACATATAACGTATAACGTATAACGTATAAGGTGTAACGTATAACGCATAACGTATAACGTATAACGCATAAAGTATAACGTATAACGTATAACGTATAAGGTGTAACGTATAACGCATAACGTATAACATATAACGTATAACGTATAACGTATAAGGTGGAACGTATAACGCATAACGTATAACGTATAACGTATAACGTATAACGCATAACGTATAACGCATAACGTATAACGTATAACGTATAACGCATAACGTATAACGTATAACGTATAACGTATAATTTGTAACGTATAACGCATAACGTATAACGAATAACGTATAACGTATAACGTATAAAGTATAACGTATAACGCATAACATATAACGTATAAGGTGTAACGTATAACGCATAACGTATAACGTATAACGTATAACGTATAAGGTGTAACGTATAACGCATAACGTATAACGTATAACGTATAACGTATAAGGTGTAACGTATAACGCATAACGTATAACGTATAACGTATAACGTATAAGGTGTAACGTATAACGCATAACGTATAACGTATAACGTATAACGTATAACGTATAACGTATAACGTATAACGTATAACGTATAACGTATAACGTATAACGTATAACGTATAACGTATAACGTATAACGTATAACGTATAACGTATAACGTATAACGTATAACGTATAACGTATAACGTAGAAGGTGTAACGTATAACGCATAACGAATAACGTGTAACGTATAACGTATAAGGTGTAACGTATAACGCATAACGTATAACGTATAACGTATAACGTATAACGTATAACGTATAAGGTGTAAAGTATAAGGTGTAAAGTATAACGCATAACGTATAACGAATAACGTATAACGTATAAGGTGTAACGTATAACGCATAACGTATAACGTATAACGTATAACGTATAAGGTGTAACGTATAACGCATAACGTATAACGTATAAAGTATAACGTATAACATATAACGTATAACGTATAACGTATAACGCATAACATATAACGAATAGGTGTAACGTATAACGCATAACGTATATCGTATAACGTATAACTTATAAGGTGTAACCTATAACGCATAACGTATAACGTATAACGTATAACGAATAACGTATAACCGATAACGAATAACGCATAACGAATATCGTTTAAGGTGTAACATATAACGTATAAGGTGTAAAGTATAACGCATAACGTATAACGAATAACGTATAACGTATAAGGTGTAACGTATAACGCATAACGTATAACGTATAACGTATAAGGTGTAACGTATAACGCATAACGTATAACGTATAACGTATAACGAATAACGTATAACGTATAACGCATAACGCATAACGTATAACGTATAACGTATAACGTATAACGTATAACGTATAACGTATAACGCATAACGCATAACGTATAACGTATAACGTATAACGTATAACGTATAACGCATAACGTATAACGCATAACGTATAACGTATAACGCATAACGTATAACGTATAACGTATAATTTGTAACGTATAACGCATAACGTATAACGCATAACGTATAACGTATAACGCATAACGTATAACGTATAACGTATAATTTGTAACGTATAACGCATAACGTATAACGAATAACGTATAACGTATAAGGTGTAACGCATAACGTATAACGAATAACGTATAACGTATAAGGTGTAACGTATAACGCATAACGTATAACGTATAACGTATAAGGTGTAACGTATAACGCATAACGTATAACGTATAACGTATAACGCATAACGTATAACATATAACGCATAACGCATAACGTATAACGTATAACGTATAACGTATAACGTATAACGTATAACGTATAACGCATAACGTATAACGCATAACGTATAACGTATAACGCATAACGTATAACGTATAATTTGTAACGTATAACGCATAACGTATAACGAATAACGTATAACGTATAAGGTGTAACGTATAACGCATAACGTATAACGTATAACGTATAAGGTGTAACGTATAACGCATAACGTATAACGTATAACGTATAACGTATAAGGTGTAAAGTATAACGCATAACGTATAACGTATAACGTATAACGTATAAGGTGTAACGTATAACGCATAACGTATAACGTATAAGGTGTAACGTATAACGCATAACGTATAACGTATAACGTATAACGTATAACGTATAAGGTGTAACGTATAACGCATAATGTATAACGTATAACGTATAACGTATAACGTATAACGTATAACGTATAACGTATAACGTATAACGTATAACGTATAACGTATAACGTATAACGTATAACGTATAACGTATAACGTATAACGTATAACGTATAACGTATAACGTATAACGTATAACGTATAACGTATAACGTATAACGTATAACGCATAACGTATAACGTATAACGTATAACGTATAACGTATAACGTATAACGCATAACATATAACGTATAATGTGTAACGTATAACGCATAAAGTATAACGTATAACGTATAACGTATAAGGTGTAACGTATAACGCATAACGTATAACATATAACGTATAACGTATAACGTATAAGGTGTAACGTATAACGCATAACGTATAACGTATAACGTATAACGTATAACGTATAACGCATAACATATAACGTATAAGGTGTAACGTATAACGCATAACGTATAACGTATAACGTATAACGTAGAAGGTGTAACGTATAACGCATAACGAATAACGTATAACGTATAACGTATAAGGTGTAACGTATAACGCATAACGTATAACGTATAACGTATAACGTATAACGTATAACGTATAAGGTGTAAAGTATAACGCATAACGTATAACGAATAACGTATAACGTATAAGGTGTAACGTATAACGCATAACGTATAACGTATAACGTATAACGTAGAAGGTGTAACGTATAACGCATAACGAATAACGTATAACGTATAACGTATAAGGTGTAACGTATAACGCATAACGTATAACGCATAACGTATAACGTATAACGCATAACGTATAACGTATAACGTATAATTTGTAACGTATAACGCATAACGTATAACGAATAACGTATAACGTATAAGGTGTAACGTATAACGCATAACGCATAACGTATAACGTATAACGTATAATTTGTAACGTATAACGTATAACGTATAACGTATAACGTATAACGTATAACGCATAACGTATAACGCATAACGTATAACGTATAACGCATAACGTATAACGTATAAGGTGTAACGTATAACGCATAACGTATAACGTATAAGGTATAACGTATAACGTATAACGTATAACGTATAACGTATAACGTATAACGTATAACGTATAACGTATAACGTATAACGTATAACGTATAACGTATAACGTATAACGTATAACGTATAACGTATAACGTATAACGTATAACGTATAACGTATAACGTATAACGTATAACGTATAACGTATAACGTATAACGTATAACGTATAACGTATAACGTATAACGTATAACGTATAACGTATAACGTATAACGTATAACGTATAACGTATAACGTATAACGTATAACGTATAACGTATAACGTATAACGTATAACGTATAACGTATGACGTATAACGTATAACGTATAACGTATAACGTGTAACGTATAACGTATAACGTATAACGTATAACGTATAACGTATAACGTATAACGTATAACGTATAACGTATAACGTATAACGTATAACGTATAACGTATAACGTATAACGTATAACGTATAACGTATAACGTATAACGTATAACGTATAACGCATAACGCATAACGTATAACGTATAACGTATAACGTATAACGTATAACGCATAACATATAACATATAACGTATAATGTGTAACGTATAACGCATAAAGTATAACGTATAACGTATAACGTATAAGGTGTAACGTGTAACGCATAACGTATAACATATAACGTATAACGTATAACGTATAAGGTGTAACGTATAACGCATAACGTATAACGTATAACGTATAACGTAGAAGGTGTAACGTATAACGCATAACGAATAACGTATAACGTATAACGTAAAAGGTGTAACGTATAACGCATAACGTATAACGTATAACGTATAACGTATAACGTATAACGTATAAGGTGTAAAGTATAACGCATAACGTATAACGAATAACGTATAACGTATAAGGTGTAACGTATAACGCATAACGTATAACGTATAACGTATAACGTATAAGGTGTAACGTATAACGCATAACGTATAACGTATAAAGTATAACGTATAACATATAACGTATAACGTATAACGTATAACGCATAACATATAACGAATAGGTGTAACGTATAACGCATAACGTATATCGTATAACGTATAACTTATAAGGTGTAACCTATAACGCATAACGTATAACGTATAACGTATAACGAATAACGTATAACCGATAACGAATAACGCATAACGAATATCGTTTAAGGTGTAACATATAACGTATAAGGTGTAAAGTATAACGCATAACGTATAACGAATAACGTATAACGTATAAGGTGTAACGTATAACGCATAACGTATAACGTATAACGTATAAGGTGTAACGTATAACGCATAACGTATAACGTATAACGTATAACGTATAACGTATAACGCATAACGCATAACGTATAACGTATAACGTATAACGTATAACGTATAACGTATAACGTATAACGCATAACGCATAACGTATAACGTATAACGTATAACGTATAACGTATAACGTATAACGTATAACGTATAACGTATAACGTATAACGTATAACGTATAACGTATAACGTATAACGTGTAACGTGTAACGTATAACGTATAACGTATAACGTATAACGTATAACGTATAACGTATAACGTATAACGTATAACGTATAACGTATAACGCATAACGCATAACGTATAACGTATAACGTATAACGTATAACGTATAACGTATAACGTATAACGTATAACGTATAACGTATAACGTATAACGTATAACGTATAACGTGTAACGTGTAACGTATAACGTATAACGTATAACGTATAACGTATAACGCATAACGTATAACGTATAACGTATAACGTATAACGTATAACGTATAACGCATAACATATAACATATAACGTATAATGTGTAACGTATAACGCATAAAGTATAACGTATAACGTATAACGTATAAGGTGTAACGTATAACGCATAACGTATAACATATAACGTATAACGTATAACGTATAAGGTGTAACGTATAACGCATAACGTATAACGTATAACGTATAACGTATAACGTATAACGTATAACGCATAACATATAACGTATAAGGTGTAACGTATAACGCATAACGTATAACGTATAACGTATAACGTAGAAGGTGTAACGTATAACGCATAACGAATAACGTATAACGTATAACGTATAAGGTGTAACGTATAACGCATAACGTATAACGTATAACGTATAACGTATAACGTATAACGTATAACGTATAAGGTGTAAAGTATAAGGTGTAAAGTATAACGCATAACGTATAACGAATAACGTATAACGTATAAGGTGTAACGTATAACGCATAACGTATAACGTATAACGTATAACGTATAAGGTGTAACGTATAACGCATAACGTATAACGTATAACGTATAAGGTGTAACGTATAACGCATAACGTATAAGGTGTAACGTATAACGCATGACGTATAACGTATAACGTATAACGTATAACGTATAAGGTGTAACGTATAACGCATAACGTATAACGTATAACGTATAACGTATAACGTATAACGTATAACGTATAACGTATAACGTATAACGTATAACGTATAACGTATAACGTATAACGTATAACGCATAACGCATAACGTATAACGTATAACGTATAACGTATAACGTATAACGTATAACGTATAACGTATAACGCATAACGTATAACGCATAACGTATAACGTATAACGCATAACGTATAACGTATAACGTATAATTTGTAACGTATAACGCATAACGTATAACGAATAACGTATAACGTATAAGGTGTAACGTATAACGCATAACGCATAACGTATAACGTATAACGTATAATTTGTAACGTATAACGCATAACGTATAACGAATAACGTATAACGTATAAGGTGTAACGTATAACGCATAACGTATAACGTATAACGTATAACGTATAACGTATAACGTATAACGTATAACGTATAACGTATAACGTATAACGTATAACGTATAACGTATAACGTATAACGTATTACGTATAACGTATAACGTATAACGTATAACGTATAACGTATAACGTATAACGTATAACGTATAACGTATAACGTATAACGTATAACGTATAACGTATAAGGTGTAACGTATAACGCATAACGTATAACATATAACGTATAACGCATAACGTATAACGAATGACGTATAACGTAAAAGGTGTAACGTATAACGCATAACGTATAACGTATAACGTATAACGTATAAGGTGTAACGTATAACGCATAACGTATAACGCATAACGTATAACGTATAATTTGTAACGTATAACGCATAACGTATAACGCATAACGTATAACGTATAACGTATAACGTATAATTTGTAACGTATAACGCATAACGTATAACGAATAACGTATAACGTATAACGTATAAAGTATAACGTATAACGCATAACATATAACGTATAAGGTGTAACGTATAACGCATAACGTATAACGTATAACGTATAACGTATAATTTGTAACGTATAACGCATAACGTATAACGAATAACGTATAACGTATAAGGTGTAACGTATAACGCATAACGTATAACGTATAACGTATAAGGTGTAACGTATAACGCATAACGTATAACGTATAAGGTGTAACGTATAACGCATAACGTATAACGTATAACGTATAAGGTGTAACGTATAACGCATAACGTATAACGTATAAGGTGTAACGTATAACGCATAACGTATAACGTATAACGTATAACGTATAAGGTGTAACGTATAACGCATAACGTATAACATATAACGTATAACGTATAACGTATAAGGTGTAACGTATAACGCATAACGTATAACGTATAACGCATAAAGTATAACGTATAACGTATAACGTATAAGGTGTAACGTATAACGCATAACGTATAACATATAACGTATAACGTATAACGTATAAGGTGGAACGTATAACGCATAACGTATAACGTATAACGTATAACGTATAACGCATAACGTATAACGCATAACGTATAACGTATAACGTATAACGTATAACGTATAACGTATAACGTATAACGTATAACGTATAACGTATAACGTATAACGTATAACGTATAACGTATGACGTATAACGTATAACGTATAACGTATAACGTGTAACGTATAACGTATAACGTATAACGTATAACGTATAACGTATAACGTATAACGTATAACGTATAACGTATAACGTATAACGTATAACGTATAACGTATAACGTATAACGTATAACGTATAACGTATAACGTATAACGTATAACGCATAACGCATAACGTATAACGTATAACGTATAACGTATAACGTATAACGCATAACATATAACATATAACGTATAATGTGTAACGTATAACGCATAAAGTATAACGTATAACGTATAACGTATAAGGTGTAACGTATAACGCATAACGTATAACATATAACGTATAACGTATAACGTATAAGGTGTAACGTATAACGCATAACGTATAACGTATAACGTATGACGTATAACGTATAACGTATAACGCATAACATATAACGTATAAGGTGTAACGTATAACGCATAACGTATAACGTATAACGTATAACGTAGAAGGTGTAACGTATAACGCATAACGAATAACGTATAACGTATAACGTATAAGGTGTAACGTATAACGCATAACGTATAACGTATAACGTATAACGTATAAAGTATAACGTATAAGGTGTAAAGTATAACGCATAACGTATAACGAATAACGTATAACGTATAAGGTGTAACGTATAACGCATAACGTATAACGTATAACGTATAACGTATAAGGTGTAACGTATAACGTATAACGTATAACGTATAACGTATAACGTATAACGTATAACGTATAACGTATAACGCATAACGCATAACGTATAACGTATAACGTATAACGTATAACGTATAACGCATAACATATAACATATAACGTATAATGTGTAACGTATAACGCATAACGTGTAACGTATAACGTATAACGTATAACGTATAACGTATAACGTATAACGTATAAGGTGTAACGTATAACGTATAACGTATAACGTATAACGTATAACGTATAACGTATAACGTATAACGTATAACGTATAACGTATAACGTATAACGTATAACGTATAACGTATAACGTATAACGTATAACGTATAACGTATGACGTATAACGTATAACGTATAACGTATAACGTGTAACGTATAACGTATAACGTATAACGTATAACGTATAACGTATAACGTATAACGTATAACGTATAACGTATAACGTATAACGTATAACGTATAACGTATAACGTATAACGTATAACGTATAACGTATAACGTATAACGTATAACGTATAACGTATAACGTATAACGTATAACGCATAACGCATAACGTATAACGTATAACGTATAACGTATAACGTATAACGTATAACGTATAACGCATAACATATAACATATAACGTATAATGTGTAACGTATAACGCATAAAGTATAACGTATAACGTATAACGTATAAGGTGTAACGTATAACGCATAACGTATAACATATAACGTATAACGTATAACGTATAAGGTGTAACGTATAACGCATAACGTATAACGTATAACGTATGACGTATAACGTATAACGTATAACGCATAACATATAACGTATAAGGTGTAACGTATAACGCATAACGTATAACGTATAACGTATAACGTAGAAGGTGTAACGTATAACGCATAACGAATAACGTATAACGTATAACGTATAAGGTGTAACGTATAACGCATAACGTATAACGTATAACGCATAACGTATAACGTATAACGCATAACGTATAACGTATAACGTATAATTTGTAACGTATAACGCATAACGTATAACGAATAACGTATAACGTATAAGGTGTAACGTATAACGCATAACGCATAACGTATAACGTATAACGTATAATTTGTAACGTATAACGTATAACGTATAACGTATAACGTATAACGTATAACGCATAACGTATAACGCATAACGTATAACGTATAACGCATAACGTATAACGTATAAGGTGTAACGTATAACGCATAACGTATAACGTATAAGGTATAACGTATAACGTATAACGTATAACGTATAACGTATAACGTATAACGTATAACGTATAACGTATAACGTATAACGTATAACGTATAACGTATAACGTATAACGTATAACGTATAACGTATAACGTATAACGTATAACGTATAACGTATAACGTATAACGTATAACGTATAACGTATAACGTATAACGTATAACGTATAACGTATAACGTATAACGTATAACGTATAACGTATAACGTATAACGTATAACGTATAACGTATAACGTATAACGTATAACGTATAACGTATAACGTATAACGTATGACGTATAACGTATAACGTATAACGTATAACGTGTAACGTATAACGTATAACGTATAACGTATAACGTATAACGTATAACGTATAACGTATAACGTATAACGTATAACGTATAACGTATAACGTATAACGTATAACGTATAACGTATAACGTATAACGTATAACGTATAACGTATAACGTATAACGCATAACGCATAACGTATAACGTATAACGTATAACGTATAACGTATAACGCATAACATATAACATATAACGTATAATGTGTAACGTATAACGCATAAAGTATAACGTATAACGTATAACGTATAAGGTGTAACGTATAACGCATAACGTATAACATATAACGTATAACGTATAACGTATAAGGTGTAACGTATAACGCATAACGTATAACGTATAACGTATGACGTATAACGTATAACGTATAACGCATAACATATAACGTATAAGGTGTAACGTATAACGCATAACGTATAACGTATAACGTATAACGTAGAAGGTGTAACGTATAACGCATAACGAATAACGTATAACGTATAACGTATAAGGTGTAACGTATAACGCATAACGTATAACGTATAACGTATAACGTATAACGTATAACGTATAAGGTGTAAAGTATAACGCATAACGTATAACGAATAACGTATAACGTATAAGGTGTAACGTATAACGCATAACGTATAACGTATAACGTATAACGTATAAGGTGTAACGTATAACGCATAACGTATAACGTATAAAGTATAACGTATAACATATAACGTATAACGTATAACGTATAACGCATAACATATAACGAATAGGTGTAACGTATAACGCATAACGTATATCGTATAACGTATAACTTATAAGGTGTAACCTATAACGCATAACGTATAACGTATAACGTATAACGAATAACGTATAACCGATAACGAATAACGCATAACGAATATCGTTTAAGGTGTAACATATAACGTATAAGGTGTAAAGTATAACGCATAACGTATAACGAATAACGTATAACGTATAAGGTGTAACGTATAACGCATAACGTATAACGTATAACGTATAACGTATAACGTATAACGTATAACGTATAACGTATAACGTATAACGTATAACGTATAACGTATAACGTATAACGTATAACGTATAACGCATAACGCATAACGTATAACGTATAACGTATAACGTATAACGTATAACGTATAACGCATAACGTATAACGCATAACGTATAACGTATAACGCATAACGTATAACGTATAACGTATAATTTGTAACGTATAACGCATAACGTATAACGAATAACGTATAACGTATAAGGTGTAACGTATAACGCATAACGCATAACGTATAACGTATAACGTATAATTTGTAACGTATAACGCATAACGTATAACGAATAACGTATAACGTATAAGGTGTAACGTATAACGCATAACGTATAACGTATAACGTATAACGTATAACGTATAACGTATAACGTATAACGTATAACGTATAACGTATAACGTATAACGTATAACGTATAACGTATAACGTATAACGTATAACGTATTACGTATAACGTATAACGTATAACGTATAACGTATAACGTATAACGTATAACGTATAACGTATAACGTATAACGTATAACGTATAAGGTGTAACGTATAACGCATAACGTATAACATATAACGTATAACGCATAACGTATAACGAATGACGTATAACGTAAAAGGTGTAACGTATAACGCATAACGTATAACGTATAACGTATAACGTATAAGGTGTAACGTATAACGCATAACGTATAACGCATAACGTATAACGTATAATTTGTAACGTATAACGCATAACGTATAACGCATAACGTATAACGTATAACGTATAACGTATAATTTGTAACGTATAACGCATAACGTATAACGAATAACGTATAACGTATAACGTATAAAGTATAACGTATAACGCATAACATATAACGTATAAGGTGTAACGTATAACGCATAACGTATAACGTATAACGTATAACGTATAATTTGTAACGTATAACGCATAACGTATAACGAATAACGTATAACGTATAAGGTGTAACGTATAACGCATAACGTATAACGTATAACGTATAAGGTGTAACGTATAACGCATAACGTATAACGTATAAGGTGTAACGTATAACGCATAACGTATAACGTATAACGTATAAGGTGTAACGTATAACGCATAACGTATAACGTATAAGGTGTAACGTATAACGCATAACGTATAACGTATAACGTATAAGGTGTAACGTATAACGCATAACGTATAACATATAACGTATAACGTATAACGTATAAGGTGTAACGTATAACGCATAACGTATAACGTATAACGCATAAAGTATAACGTATAACGTATAACGTATAAGGTGTAACGTATAACGCATAACGTATAACATATAACGTATAACGTATAACGTATAAGGTGGAACGTATAACGCATAACGTATAACGTATAACGTATAACGTATAACGCATAACGTATAACGCATAACGTATAACGTATAACGTATAACGTATAACGTATAACGTATAACGTATAACGTATAACGTATAACGTATAACGTATAACGTATAACGTATAACGTATGACGTATAACGTATAACGTATAACGTATAACGTGTAACGTATAACGTATAACGTATAACGTATAACGTATAACGTATAACGTATAACGTATAACGTATAACGTATAACGTATAACGTATAACGTATAACGTATAACGTATAACGTATAACGTATAACGTATAACGTATAACGTATAACGTATAACGTATAACGTATAACGCATAACGCATAACGTATAACGTATAACGTATAACGTATAACGTATAACGCATAACATATAACATATAACGTATAATGTGTAACGTATAACGCATAAAGTATAACGTATAACGTATAACGTATAAGGTGTAACGTATAACGCATAACGTATAACATATAACGTATAACGTATAACGTATAAGGTGTAACGTATAACGCATAACGTATAACGTATAACGTATGACGTATAACGTATAACGTATAACGCATAACATATAACGTATAAGGTGTAACGTATAACGCATAACGTATAACGTATAACGTATAACGTAGAAGGTGTAACGTATAACGCATAACGAATAACGTATAACGTATAACGTATAAGGTGTAACGTATAACGCATAACGTATAACGTATAACGTATAACGTATAACGTATAACGTATAAGGTGTAAAGTATAACGCATAACGTATAACGAATAACGTATAACGTATAAGGTGTAACGTATAACGCATAACGTATAACGTATAACGTATAACGTATAAGGTGTAACGTATAACGTATAACGTATAACGTATAACGTATAACGTATAACGTATAACGTATAACGTATAACGCATAACGCATAACGTATAACGTATAACGTATAACGTATAACGTATAACGCATAACATATAACATATAACGTATAATGTGTAACGTATAACGCATAACGTGTAACGTATAACGTATAACGTATAACGTATAACGTATAACGTATAACGTATAAGGTGTAACGTATAACGTATAACGTATAACGTATAACGTATAACGTATAACGTATAACGTATAACGTATAACGTATAACGTATAACGTATAACGTATAACGTATAACGTATAACGTATAACGTATAACGTATAACGTATAACGTATGACGTATAACGTATAACGTATAACGTATAACGTGTAACGTATAACGTATAACGTATAACGTATAACGTATAACGTATAACGTATAACGTATAACGTATAACGTATAACGTATAACGTATAACGTATAACGTATAACGTATAACGTATAACGTATAACGTATAACGTATAACGTATAACGTATAACGCATAACGCATAACGTATAACGTATAACGTATAACGTATAACGTATAACGCATAACATATAACATATAACGTATAATGTGTAACGTATAACGCATAAAGTATAACGTATAACGTATAACGTATAAGGTGTAACGTATAACGCATAACGTATAACATATAACGTATAACGTATAACGTATAAGGTGTAACGTATAACGCATAACGTATAACGTATAACGTATGACGTATAACGTATAACGTATAACGCATAACATATAACGTATAAGGTGTAACGTATAACGCATAACGTATAACGTATAACGTATAACGTAGAAGGTGTAACGTATAACGCATAACGAATAACGTATAACGTATAACGTATAAGGTGTAACGTATAACGCATAACGTATAACGTATAACGCATAACGTATAACGTATAACGCATAACGTATAACGTATAACGTATAATTTGTAACGTATAACGCATAACGTATAACGAATAACGTATAACGTATAAGGTGTAACGTATAACGCATAACGCATAACGTATAACGTATAACGTATAATTTGTAACGTATAACGTATAACGTATAACGTATAACGTATAACGTATAACGCATAACGTATAACGCATAACGTATAACGTATAACGCATAACGTATAACGTATAAGGTGTAACGTATAACGCATAACGTATAACGTATAAGGTATAACGTATAACGTATAACGTATAACGTATAACGTATAACGTATAACGTATAACGTATAACGTATAACGTATAACGTATAACGTATAACGTATAACGTATAACGTATAACGTATAACGTATAACGTATAACGTATAACGTATAACGTATAACGTATAACGTATAACGTATAACGTATAACGTATAACGTATAACGTATAACGTATAACGTATAACGTATAACGTATAACGTATAACGTATAACGTATAACGTATAACGTATAACGTATAACGTATAACGTATAACGTATAACGTATAACGTATAACGTATAACGTATAACGTATGACGTATAACGTATAACGTATAACGTATAACGTATAACGTGTAACGTATAACGTATAACGTATAACGTATAACGTATAACGTATAACGTATAACGTATAACGTATAACGTATAACGTATAACGTATAACGTATAACGTATAACGTATAACGTATAACGTATAACGTATAACGTATAACGTATAACGTATAACGCATAACGCATAACGTATAACGTATAACGTATAACGTATAACGTATAACGCATAACATATAACATATAACGTATAATGTGTAACGTATAACGCATAAAGTATAACGTATAACGTATAACGTATAAGGTGTAACGTATAACGCATAACGTATAACATATAACGTATAACGTATAACGTATAAGGTGTAACGTATAACGCATAACGTATAACGTATAACGTATGACGTATAACGTATAACGTATAACGCATAACATATAACGTATAAGGTGTAACGTATAACGCATAACGTATAACGTATAACGTATAACGTAGAAGGTGTAACGTATAACGCATAACGAATAACGTATAACGTATAACGTATAAGGTGTAACGTATAACGCATAACGTATAACGTATAACGTATAACGTATAACGTATAACGTATAAGGTGTAAAGTATAACGCATAACGTATAACGAATAACGTATAACGTATAAGGTGTAACGTATAACGCATAACGTATAACGTATAACGTATAACGTATAAGGTGTAACGTATAACGCATAACGTATAACGTATAAAGTATAACGTATAACATATAACGTATAACGTATAACGTATAACGCATAACATATAACGAATAGGTGTAACGTATAACGCATAACGTATATCGTATAACGTATAACTTATAAGGTGTAACCTATAACGCATAACGTATAACGTATAACGTATAACGAATAACGTATAACCGATAACGAATAACGCATAACGAATATCGTTTAAGGTGTAACATATAACGTATAAGGTGTAAAGTATAACGCATAACGTATAACGAATAACGTATAACGTATAAGGTGTAACGTATAACGCATAACGTATAACGTATAACGTATAAGGTGTAACGTATAACGCATAACGTATAACGTATAACGTATAACGTATAACGTATAACGCATAACGCATAACGTATAACGTATAACGTATAACGTATAACGTATAACGTATAACGTATAACGCATAACGCATAACGTATAACGTATAACGTATAACGTATAACGTATAACGTATAACGTATAACGTATAACGTATAACGTATAACGTATAACGTATAACGTATAACGTATAACGTATAACGTGTAACGTGTAACGTATAACGTATAACGTATAACGTATAACGTATAACGTATAACGTATAACGTATAACGTATAACGTATAACGTATAACGTATAACGTATAACGTATAACGTATAACGCATAACGCATAACGTATAACGTATAACGTATAACGTATAACGTATAACGTATAACGTATAACGTATAACGTATAACGTATAACGTATAACGTATAACGTATAACGTATAACGTGTAACGTGTAACGTATAACGTATAACGTATAACGTATAACGTATAACGCATAACGTATAACGTATAACGTATAACGTATAACGTATAACGTATAACGCATAACATATAACATATAACGTATAATGTGTAACGTATAACGCATAAAGTATAACGTATAACGTATAACGTATAAGGTGTAACGTATAACGCATAACGTATAACATATAACGTATAACGTATAACGTATAAGGTGTAACGTATAACGCATAACGTATAACGTATAACGTATAACGTATAACGTATAACGTATAACGCATAACATATAACGTATAAGGTGTAACGTATAACGCATAACGTATAACGTATAACGTATAACGTAGAAGGTGTAACGTATAACGCATAACGAATAACGTATAACGTATAACGTATAAGGTGTAACGTATAACGCATAACGTATAACGTATAACGTATAACGTATAACGTATAACGTATAAGGTGTAAAGTATAAGGTGTAAAGTATAACGCATAACGTATAACGAATAACGTATAACGTATAAGGTGTAACGTATAACGCATAACGTATAACGTATAACGTATAACGTATAAGGTGTAACGTATAACGCATAACGTATAACGTATAACGTATAAGGTGTAACGTATAACGCATAACGTATAAGGTGTAACGTATAACGCATGACGTATAACGTATAACGTATAACGTATAACGTATAAGGTGTAACGTATAACGCATAACGTATAACGTATAACGTATAACGTATAACGTATAACGTATAACGTATAACGTATAACGTATAACGTATAACGTATAACGTATAACGTATAACGTATAACGCATAACGCATAACGTATAACGTATAACGTATAACGTATAACGTATAACGTATAACGCATAACGTATAACGCATAACGTATAACGTATAACGCATAACGTATAACGTATAACGTATAATTTGTAACGTATAACGCATAACGTATAACGAATAACGTATAACGTATAAGGTGTAACGTATAACGCATAACGCATAACGTATAACGTATAACGTATAATTTGTAACGTATAACGCATAACGTATAACGAATAACGTATAACGTATAAGGTGTAACGTATAACGCATAACGTATAACGTATAACGTATAACGTATAACGTATAACGTATAACGTATAACGTATAACGTATAACGTATAACGTATAACGTATAACGTATAACGTATAACGTATAACGTATAACGTATTACGTATAACGTATAACGTATAACGTATAACGTATAACGTATTACGTATAACGTATAACGTATAACGTATAACGTATAACGTATAAGGTGTAACGTATAACGCATAACGTATAACATATAACGTATAACGCATAACGTATAACGAATGACGTATAACGTAAAAGGTGTAACGTATAACGCATAACGTATAACGTATAACGTATAACGTATAAGGTGTAACGTATAACGCATAACGTATAACGCATAACGTATAACGTATAATTTGTAACGTATAACGCATAACGTATAACGCATAACGTATAACGTATAACGTATAACGTATAATTTGTAACGTATAACGCATAACGTATAACGAATAACGTATAACGTATAACGTATAAAGTATAACGTATAACGCATAACATATAACGTATAAGGTGTAACGTATAACGCATAACGTATAACGTATAACGTATAACGTATAATTTGTAACGTATAACGCATAACGTATAACGAATAACGTATAACGTATAAGGTGTAACGTATAACGCATAACGTATAACGTATAACGTATAAGGTGTAACGTATAACGCATAACGTATAACGTATAAGGTGTAACGTATAACGCATAACGTATAACGTATAACGTATAAGGTGTAACGTATAACGCATAACGTATAACGTATAAGGTGTAACGTATAACGCATAACGTATAACGTATAACGTATAACGTATAAGGTGTAACGTATAACGCATAACGTATAACATATAACGTATAACGTATAACGTATAAGGTGTAACGTATAACGCATAACGTATAACGTATAACGCATAAAGTATAACGTATAACGTATAACGTATAAGGTGTAACGTATAACGCATAACGTATAACATATAACGTATAACGTATAACGTATAAGGTGGAACGTATAACGCATAACGTATAACGTATAACGTATAACGTATAACGCATAACGTATAACGCATAACGTATAACGTATAACGTATAACGCATAACGTATAACGTATAACGTATAACGTATAATTTGTAACGTATAACGCATAACGTATAACGAATAACGTATAACGTATAACGTATAAAGTATAACGTATAACGCATAACATATAACGTATAAGGTGTAACGTATAACGCATAACGTATAACGTATAACGTATAACGTATAACGCATAACGCATAACGTATAACGTATAACGTATAACGTATAACGTATAACGCATAACGTATAACGCATAACGTATAACGTATAACGCATAACGTATAACGTATAACGTATAATTTGTAACGTATAACGCATAACGTATAACGCATAACGTATAACGTATAACGTATAATTTGTAACATATAACGCATAACGTATAACGAATAACGTATAACGTATAAGGTGTAACGTATAACGCATAACGTATAACGTATAACGTATAAGGTGTAACGTATAACGCATAACGTATAACGTATAACGTATAACGTATAAGGTGTAACGTATAACGCATAACGTATAAGGTGTAACGTATAACGCATGACGTATAACGTATAACGTATAACGTATAACGTATAAGGTGTAACGTATAACGCATAACGTATAACGTATAACGTATAACGTATAACGTATAACGTATAACGTATAACGTATAACGTATAACGTATAACGCATAACGCATAACGTATAACGTATAACGTATAACGTATAACGTATAACGTATAACGCATAACGTATAACGCATAACGTATAACGTATAACGCATAACGTATAACGTATAACGTATAATTTGTAACGTATAACGCATAACGTATAACGAATAACGTATAACGTATAAGGTGTAACGTATAACGCATAACGCATAACGTATAACGTATAACGTATAATTTGTAACCTATAACGCATAACGTATAACGAATAACGTATAACGTATAAGGTGTAACGTATAACGCATAACGTATAACGTATAACGTATAACGTATAACGTATAACGTATAACGTATAACGTATAACGTATAACGTATAACGTATAACGTATAACGTATAACGTATAACGTATAACGTATAACGTATAACGTATAACGTATAACGTATAACGTATAACGTATAACGTATAACGTATAACGTATAACGTATAACGTATAACGTATAACGTATAACGTATAACGTATAACGTATAACGTATAACGTATAACGTATAACGTATAACGTATAACGTATAACGTATAACGTATAAGGTGTAACGTATAACGCATAACGTATAACATATAACGTATAACGCATAACGTATAACGAATGACGTATAACGTAAAAGGTGTAACGTATAACGCATAACGTATAACGTATAACGTATAACGTATAAGGTGTAACGTATAACGCATAACGTATAACGCATAACGTATAACGTATAACGTATAACGCATATCGTATAACGTATAACGTATAACGTATAATTTGTAACGTATAACGCATAACGTATAACGAATAACGTATAACGTATAACGTATAAAGTATAACGTATAACGCATAACATATAACGTATAAGGTGTAACGTATAACGCATAACGTATAACGTATAACGTATAACGTATAATTTGTAACGTATAACGCATAACGTATAACGAATAACGTATAATGTATAAGGTGTAACGTATAACGCATAACGTATAACGTATAACGTATAAGGTGTAACGTATAACGCATAACGTATAACGTATAAGGTGTAACGTATAACGCATAACGTATAACGTATAACGTATAAGGTGTAACGTATAACGCATAACGTATAACGTATAAGGTGTAACGTATAACGCATAACGTATAACGTATAACGTATAACGTATAAGGTGTAACGTATAACGCATAACGTATAACATATAACGTATAACGTATAACGTATAAGGTGTAACGTATAACGCATAACGTATAACGTATAACGCATAAAGTATAACGTATAACGTATAACGTATAAGGTGTAACGTATAACGCATAACGTATAACATATAACGTATAACGTATAACGTATAAGGTGGAACGTATAACGCATAACGTATAACGTATAACGTATAACGTATAACGCATAACGTATAACGCATAACGTATAACGTATAACGTATAACGCATAACGTATAACGTATAACGTATAACGTATAATTTGTAACGTATAACGCATAACGTATAACGAAT
Source organism: Lasioglossum calceatum (assembly GCA_963966675.1). Taxonomy (NCBI): domain Eukaryota; kingdom Metazoa; phylum Arthropoda; class Insecta; order Hymenoptera; family Halictidae; genus Lasioglossum; species Lasioglossum calceatum. The sequence continues at coordinate 218,200 of CAXAAD010000065.1, read as the reverse complement.
AACGTATAACGTATAACGTATAAAGTATAACGTATAACGCATAACATATAACGTATAAGGTGTAACGTATAACGCATAACGTATAACGTATAACGTATAACGTATAAGGTGTAACGTATAACGCATAACGTATAACGTATAACGTATAACGTATAAGGTGTAACGTATAACGCATAACGTATAACGTATAACGTATAACGTATAAGGTGTAACGTATAACGCATAACGTATAACGTATAACGTATAACGTATAACGTATAACGTATAACGTATAACGTATAACGTATAACGTATAACGTATAACGTATAACGTATAACGTATAACGTATAACGTATAACGTATAACGTATAACGTATAACGTATAACGTATAACGTATAACGTATAACGTATAACGTATAACGTATAACGTATAACGTGTAACGTGTAACGTATAACGTGTAACGTATAACGTATAACGTATAACGTATAACGTATAACGTATAACGTATAACGTATAACGTATAACGTATAACGTATAACGTATAACGTATAACGTATAACGTATAACGTATAACGTATAACGTATAACGTATAACGTATAACGTATAACGCATAACGCATAACGTATAACGTATAACGTATAACGTATAACGTATAACGCATAACATATAACATATAACGTATAATGTGTAACGTATAACGCATAAAGTATAACGTATAACGTATAACGTATAAGGTGTAACGTATAACGCATAACGTATAACGTATAACGTATAACGTATAAGGTGTAACGTATAACGCATAACGTATAACGCATAACGTATAACGTATAACGTATAACGCATATCGTATAACGTATAACGTATAACGTATAATTTGTAACGTATAACGCATAACGTATAACGAATAACGTATAACGTATAACGTATAAAGTATAACGTATAACGCATAACATATAACGTATAAGGTGTAACGTATAACGCATAACGTATAACGTATAACGTATAACGTATAATTTGTAACGTATAACGCATAACGTATAACGAATAACGTATAATGTATAAGGTGTAACGTATAACGCATAACGTATAACGTATAACGTATAAGGTGTAACGTATAACGCATAACGTATAACGTATAAGGTGTAACGTATAACGCATAACGTATAACGTATAACGTATAAGGTGTAACGTATAACGCATAACGTATAACGTATAAGGTGTAACGTATAACGCATAACGTATAACGTATAACGTATAACGTATAAGGTGTAACGTATAACGCATAACGTATAACATATAACGTATAACGTATAACGTATAAGGTGTAACGTATAACGCATAACGTATAACGTATAACGCATAAAGTATAACGTATAACGTATAACGTATAAGGTGTAACGTATAACGCATAACGTATAACATATAACGTATAACGTATAACGTATAAGGTGGAACGTATAACGCATAACGTATAACGTATAACGTATAACGTATAACGTATAACGTATAACGCATAACATATAACATATAACGTATAATGTGTAACGTATAACGCATAAAGTATAACGTATAACGTATAACGTATAAGGTGTAACGTATAACGCATAACGTATAACATATAACGTATAACGTATAACGTATAAGGTGTAACGTATAACGCATAACGTATAACGTATAACGTATGACGTATAACGTATAACGTATAACGCATAACATATAACGTATAAGGTGTAACGTATAACGCATAACGTATAACGTATAACGTATAACGTAGAAGGTGTAACGTATAACGCATAACGAATAACGTATAACGTATAACGTATAAGGTGTAACGTATAACGCATAACGTATAACGTATAACGTATAACGTATAACGTATAACGTATAAGGTGTAAAGTATAACGCATAACGTATAACGAATAACGTATAACGTATAAGGTGTAACGTATAACGCATAACGTATAACGTATAACGTATAACGTATAAGGTGTAACGTATAACGTATAACGTATAACGTATAACGTATAACGTATAACGTATAACGTATAACGTATAACGCATAACGCATAACGTATAACGTATAACGTATAACGTATAACGTATAACGCATAACATATAACATATAACGTATAATGTGTAACGTATAACGCATAACGTGTAACGTATAACGTATAACGTATAACGTATAACGTATAACGTATAACGTATAAGGTGTAACGTATAACGTATAACGTATAACGTATAACGTATAACGTATAACGTATAACGTATAACGTATAACGTATAACGTATAACGTATAACGTATAACGTATAACGTATAACGTATAACGTATGACGTATAACGTATAACGTATAACGTATAACGTGTAACGTATAACGTATAACGTATAACGTATAACGTATAACGTATAACGTATAACGTATAACGTATAACGTATAACGTATAACGTATAACGTATAACGTATAACGTATAACGTATAACGTATAACGTATAACGTATAACGTATAACGTATAACGCATAACGCATAACGTATAACGTATAACGTATAACGTATAACGTATAACGCATAACATATAACATATAACGTATAATGTGTAACGTATAACGCATAAAGTATAACGTATAACGTATAACGTATAAGGTGTAACGTATAACGCATAACGTATAACATATAACGTATAACGTATAACGTATAAGGTGTAACGTATAACGCATAACGTATAACGTATAACGTATGACGTATAACGTATAACGTATAACGCATAACATATAACGTATAAGGTGTAACGTATAACGCATAACGTATAACGTATAACGTATAACGTAGAAGGTGTAACGTATAACGCATAACGAATAACGTATAACGTATAACGTATAAGGTGTAACGTATAACGCATAACGTATAACGTATAACGCATAACGTATAACGTATAACGCATAACGTATAACGTATAACGTATAATTTGTAACGTATAACGCATAACGTATAACGAATAACGTATAACGTATAAGGTGTAACGTATAACGCATAACGCATAACGTATAACGTATAACGTATAATTTGTAACGTATAACGTATAACGTATAACGTATAACGTATAACGTATAACGCATAACGTATAACGCATAACGTATAACGTATAACGCATAACGTATAACGTATAAGGTGTAACGTATAACGCATAACGTATAACGTATAAGGTATAACGTATAACGTATAACGTATAACGTATAACGTATAACGTATAACGTATAACGTATAACGTATAACGTATAACGTATAACGTATAACGTATAACGTATAACGTATAACGTATAACGTATAACGTATAACGTATAACGTATAACGTATAACGTATAACGTATAACGTATAACGTATAACGTATAACGTATAACGTATAACGTATAACGTATAACGTATAACGTATAACGTATAACGTATAACGTATAACGTATAACGTATAACGTATAACGTATAACGTATAACGTATAACGTATAACGTATAACGTATAACGTATAACGTATAACGTATGACGTATAACGTATAACGTATAACGTATAACGTGTAACGTATAACGTATAACGTATAACGTATAACGTATAACGTATAACGTATAACGTATAACGTATAACGTATAACGTATAACGTATAACGTATAACGTATAACGTATAACGTATAACGTATAACGTATAACGTATAACGTATAACGTATAACGTATAACGTATAACGCATAACGCATAACGTATAACGTATAACGTATAACGTATAACGTATAACGCATAACATATAACATATAACGTATAATGTGTAACGTATAACGCATAAAGTATAACGTATAACGTATAACGTATAAGGTGTAACGTATAACGCATAACGTATAACATATAACGTATAACGTATAACGTATAAGGTGTAACGTATAACGCATAACGTATAACGTATAACGTATGACGTATAACGTATAACGTATAACGCATAACATATAACGTATAAGGTGTAACGTATAACGCATAACGTATAACGTATAACGTATAACGTAGAAGGTGTAACGTATAACGCATAACGAATAACGTATAACGTATAACGTATAAGGTGTAACGTATAACGCATAACGTATAACGTATAACGTATAACGTATAACGTATAACGTATAACGTATAACGTATAAGGTGTAAAGTATAACGCATAACGTATAACGAATAACGTATAACGTATAAGGTGTAACGTATAACGCATAACGTATAACGTATAACGTATAACGTATAAGGTGTAACGTATAACGCATAACGTATAACGTATAAAGTATAACGTATAACATATAACGTATAACGTATAACGTATAACGCATAACATATAACGAATAGGTGTAACGTATAACGCATAACGTATATCGTATAACGTATAACTTATAAGGTGTAACCTATAACGCATAACATATAACGTATAAGGTGTAACGTATAACGCATAACGTATAACGTATAACGTATAACGTAGAAGGTGTAACGTATAACGCATAACGAATAACGTATAACGTATAACGTATAAGGTGTAACGTATAACGCATAACGTATAACGTATAACGTATAACGTATAACGTATAACGTATAAGGTGTAAAGTATAAGGTGTAAAGTATAACGCATAACGTATAACGAATAACGTATAACGTATAAGGTGTAACGTATAACGCATAACGTATAACGTATAACGTATAACGTATAAGGTGTAACGTATAACGCATAACGTATAACGTATAACGTATAAGGTGTAACGTATAACGCATAACGTATAAGGTGTAACGTATAACGCATGACGTATAACGTATAACGTATAACGTATAACGTATAAGGTGTAACGTATAACGCATAACGTATAACGTATAACGTATAACGTATAACGTATAACGTATAACGTATAACGTATAACGTATAACGTATAACGTATAACGTATAACGTATAACGCATAACGCATAACGTATAACGTATAACGTATAACGTATAACGTATAACGTATAACGCATAACGTATAACGCATAACGTATAACGTATAACGCATAACGTATAACGTATAACGTATAATTTGTAACGTATAACGCATAACGTATAACGAATAACGTATAACGTATAAGGTGTAACGTATAACGCATAACGCATAACGTATAACGTATAACGTATAATTTGTAACGTATAACGCATAACGTATAACGAATAACGTATAACGTATAAGGTGTAACGTATAACGCATAACGTATAACGTATAACGTATAACGTATAACGTATAACGTATAACGTATAACGTATAACGTATAACGTATAACGTATAACGTATAACGTATAACGTATAACGTATAACGTATAACGTATTACGTATAACGTATAACGTATAACGTATAACGTATAACGTATTACGTATAACGTATAACGTATAACGTATAACGTATAACGTATAAGGTGTAACGTATAACGCATAACGTATAACATATAACGTATAACGCATAACGTATAACGAATGACGTATAACGTAAAAGGTGTAACGTATAACGCATAACGTATAACGTATAACGTATAACGTATAAGGTGTAACGTATAACGCATAACGTATAACGCATAACGTATAACGTATAATTTGTAACGTATAACGCATAACGTATAACGCATAACGTATAACGTATAACGTATAACGTATAATTTGTAACGTATAACGCATAACGTATAACGAATAACGTATAACGTATAACGTATAAAGTATAACGTATAACGCATAACATATAACGTATAAGGTGTAACGTATAACGCATAACGTATAACGTATAACGTATAACGTATAATTTGTAACGTATAACGCATAACGTATAACGAATAACGTATAACGTATAAGGTGTAACGTATAACGCATAACGTATAACGTATAACGTATAAGGTGTAACGTATAACGCATAACGTATAACGTATAAGGTGTAACGTATAACGCATAACGTATAACGTATAACGTATAAGGTGTAACGTATAACGCATAACGTATAACGTATAAGGTGTAACGTATAACGCATAACGTATAACGTATAACGTATAACGTATAAGGTGTAACGTATAACGCATAACGTATAACATATAACGTATAACGTATAACGTATAAGGTGTAACGTATAACGCATAACGTATAACGTATAACGCATAAAGTATAACGTATAACGTATAACGTATAAGGTGTAACGTATAACGCATAACGTATAACATATAACGTATAACGTATAACGTATAAGGTGGAACGTATAACGCATAACGTATAACGTATAACGTATAACGTATAACGCATAACGTATAACGCATAACGTATAACGTATAACGTATAACGCATAACGTATAACGTATAACGTATAACGTATAATTTGTAACGTATAACGCATAACGTATAACGAATAACGTATAACGTATAACGTATAAAGTATAACGTATAACGCATAACATATAACGTATAAGGTGTAACGTATAACGCATAACGTATAACGTATAACGTATAACGTATAACGCATAACGCATAACGTATAACGTATAACGTATAACGTATAACGTATAACGCATAACGTATAACGCATAACGTATAACGTATAACGCATAACGTATAACGTATAACGTATAATTTGTAACGTATAACGCATAACGTATAACGCATAACGTATAACGTATAACGCATAACGTATAACGTATAACGTATAATTTGTAACATATAACGCATAACGTATAACGAATAACGTATAACGTATAAGGTGTAACGTATAACGCATAACGTATAACGTATAACGTATAAGGTGTAACGTATAACGCATAACGTATAACGTATAACGTATAACGTATAAGGTGTAACGTATAACGCATAACGTATAAGGTGTAACGTATAACGCATGACGTATAACGTATAACGTATAACGTATAACGTATAAGGTGTAACGTATAACGCATAACGTATAACGTATAACGTATAACGTATAACGTATAACGTATAACGTATAACGTATAACGTATAACGTATAACGCATAACGCATAACGTATAACGTATAACGTATAACGTATAACGTATAACGTATAACGCATAACGTATAACGCATAACGTATAACGTATAACGCATAACGTATAACGTATAACGTATAATTTGTAACGTATAACGCATAACGTATAACGAATAACGTATAACGTATAAGGTGTAACGTATAACGCATAACGCATAACGTATAACGTATAACGTATAATTTGTAACCTATAACGCATAACGTATAACGAATAACGTATAACGTATAAGGTGTAACGTATAACGCATAACGTATAACGTATAACGTATAACGTATAACGTATAACGTATAACGTATAACGTATAACGTATAACGTATAACGTATAACGTATAACGTATAACGTATAACGTATAACGTATAACGTATAACGTATAACGTATAACGTATAACGTATAACGTATAACGTATAACGTATAACGTATAACGTATAACGTATAACGTATAACGTATAACGTATAACGTATAACGTATAACGTATAACGTATAACGTATAACGTATAACGTATAACGTATAACGTATAAGGTGTAACGTATAACGCATAACGTATAACATATAACGTATAACGCATAACGTATAACGAATGACGTATAACGTAAAAGGTGTAACGTATAACGCATAACGTATAACGTATAACGTATAACGTATAAGGTGTAACGTATAACGCATAACGTATAACGCATAACGTATAACGTATAACGTATAACGCATATCGTATAACGTATAACGTATAACGTATAATTTGTAACGTATAACGCATAACGTATAACGAATAACGTATAACGTATAACGTATAAAGTATAACGTATAACGCATAACATATAACGTATAAGGTGTAACGTATAACGCATAACGTATAACGTATAACGTATAACGTATAATTTGTAACGTATAACGCATAACGTATAACGAATAACGTATAATGTATAAGGTGTAACGTATAACGCATAACGTATAACGTATAACGTATAAGGTGTAACGTATAACGCATAACGTATAACGTATAAGGTGTAACGTATAACGCATAACGTATAACGTATAACGTATAAGGTGTAACGTATAACGCATAACGTATAACGTATAAGGTGTAACGTATAACGCATAACGTATAACGTATAACGTATAACGTATAAGGTGTAACGTATAACGCATAACGTATAACATATAACGTATAACGTATAACGTATAAGGTGTAACGTATAACGCATAACGTATAACGTATAACGCATAAAGTATAACGTATAACGTATAACGTATAAGGTGTAACGTATAACGCATAACGTATAACATATAACGTATAACGTATAACGTATAAGGTGGAACGTATAACGCATAACGTATAACGTATAACGTATAACGTATAACGCATAACGTATAACGCATAACGTATAACGTATAACGTATAACGCATAACGTATAACGTATAACGTATAACGTATAATTTGTAACGTATAACGCATAACGTATAACGAATAACGTATAACGTATAACGTATAAAGTATAACGTATAACGCATAACATATAACGTATAAGGTGTAACGTATAACGCATAACGTATAACGTATAACGTATAACGTATAAGGTGTAACGTATAACGCATAACGTATAACGTATAACGTATAACGTATAAGGTGTAACGTATAACGCATAACGTATAACGTATAACGTATAACGTATAAGGTGTAACGTATAACGCATAACGTATAACGTATAACGTATAACGTATAACGTATAACGTATAACGTATAACGTATAACGTATAACGTATAACGTATAACGTATAACGTATAACGTATAACGTATAACGTATAACGTATAACGTATAACGTATAACGTATAACGTATAACGTATAACGTATAACGTATAACGTATAACGTATAACGTGTAACGTGTAACGTATAACGTGTAACGTATAACGTATAACGTATAACGTATAACGTATAACGTATAACGTATAACGTATAACGTATAACGTATAACGTATAACGTATAACGTATAACGTATAACGTATAACGTATAACGTATAACGTATAACGTATAACGTATAACGTATAACGCATAACGCATAACGTATAACGTATAACGTATAACGTATAACGTATAACGCATAACATATAACATATAACGTATAATGTGTAACGTATAACGCATAAAGTATAACGTATAACGTATAACGTATAAGGTGTAACGTATAACGCATAACGTATAACGTATAACGTATAACGTATAAGGTGTAACGTATAACGCATAACGTATAACGCATAACGTATAACGTATAACGTATAACGCATATCGTATAACGTATAACGTATAACGTATAATTTGTAACGTATAACGCATAACGTATAACGAATAACGTATAACGTATAACGTATAAAGTATAACGTATAACGCATAACATATAACGTATAAGGTGTAACGTATAACGCATAACGTATAACGTATAACGTATAACGTATAATTTGTAACGTATAACGCATAACGTATAACGAATAACGTATAATGTATAAGGTGTAACGTATAACGCATAACGTATAACGTATAACGTATAAGGTGTAACGTATAACGCATAACGTATAACGTATAAGGTGTAACGTATAACGCATAACGTATAACGTATAACGTATAAGGTGTAACGTATAACGCATAACGTATAACGTATAAGGTGTAACGTATAACGCATAACGTATAACGTATAACGTATAACGTATAAGGTGTAACGTATAACGCATAACGTATAACATATAACGTATAACGTATAACGTATAAGGTGTAACGTATAACGCATAACGTATAACGTATAACGCATAAAGTATAACGTATAACGTATAACGTATAAGGTGTAACGTATAACGCATAACGTATAACATATAACGTATAACGTATAACGTATAAGGTGGAACGTATAACGCATAACGTATAACGTATAACGTATAACGTATAACGTATAACGTATAACGCATAACATATAACATATAACGTATAATGTGTAACGTATAACGCATAAAGTATAACGTATAACGTATAACGTATAAGGTGTAACGTATAACGCATAACGTATAACATATAACGTATAACGTATAACGTATAAGGTGTAACGTATAACGCATAACGTATAACGTATAACGTATGACGTATAACGTATAACGTATAACGCATAACATATAACGTATAAGGTGTAACGTATAACGCATAACGTATAACGTATAACGTATAACGTAGAAGGTGTAACGTATAACGCATAACGAATAACGTATAACGTATAACGTATAAGGTGTAACGTATAACGCATAACGTATAACGTATAACGTATAACGTATAACGTATAACGTATAAGGTGTAAAGTATAACGCATAACGTATAACGAATAACGTATAACGTATAAGGTGTAACGTATAACGCATAACGTATAACGTATAACGTATAACGTATAAGGTGTAACGTATAACGTATAACGTATAACGTATAACGTATAACGTATAACGTATAACGTATAACGTATAACGCATAACGCATAACGTATAACGTATAACGTATAACGTATAACGTATAACGCATAACATATAACATATAACGTATAATGTGTAACGTATAACGCATAACGTGTAACGTATAACGTATAACGTATAACGTATAACGTATAACGTATAACGTATAAGGTGTAACGTATAACGTATAACGTATAACGTATAACGTATAACGTATAACGTATAACGTATAACGTATAACGTATAACGTATAACGTATAACGTATAACGTATAACGTATAACGTATAACGTATAACGTATAACGTATGACGTATAACGTATAACGTATAACGTATAACGTGTAACGTATAACGTATAACGTATAACGTATAACGTATAACGTATAACGTATAACGTATAACGTATAACGTATAACGTATAACGTATAACGTATAACGTATAACGTATAACGTATAACGTATAACGTATAACGTATAACGTATAACGTATAACGCATAACGCATAACGTATAACGTATAACGTATAACGTATAACGTATAACGCATAACATATAACATATAACGTATAATGTGTAACGTATAACGCATAAAGTATAACGTATAACGTATAACGTATAAGGTGTAACGTATAACGCATAACGTATAACATATAACGTATAACGTATAACGTATAAGGTGTAACGTATAACGCATAACGTATAACGTATAACGTATGACGTATAACGTATAACGTATAACGCATAACATATAACGTATAAGGTGTAACGTATAACGCATAACGTATAACGTATAACGTATAACGTAGAAGGTGTAACGTATAACGCATAACGAATAACGTATAACGTATAACGTATAAGGTGTAACGTATAACGCATAACGTATAACGTATAACGCATAACGTATAACGTATAACGCATAACGTATAACGTATAACGTATAATTTGTAACGTATAACGCATAACGTATAACGAATAACGTATAACGTATAAGGTGTAACGTATAACGCATAACGCATAACGTATAACGTATAACGTATAATTTGTAACGTATAACGTATAACGTATAACGTATAACGTATAACGTATAACGCATAACGTATAACGCATAACGTATAACGTATAACGCATAACGTATAACGTATAAGGTGTAACGTATAACGCATAACGTATAACGTATAAGGTATAACGTATAACGTATAACGTATAACGTATAACGTATAACGTATAACGTATAACGTATAACGTATAACGTATAACGTATAACGTATAACGTATAACGTATAACGTATAACGTATAACGTATAACGTATAACGTATAACGTATAACGTATAACGTATAACGTATAACGTATAACGTATAACGTATAACGTATAACGTATAACGTATAACGTATAACGTATAACGTATAACGTATAACGTATAACGTATAACGTATAACGTATAACGTATAACGTATAACGTATAACGTATAACGTATAACGTATAACGTATAACGTATAACGTATAACGTATGACGTATAACGTATAACGTATAACGTATAACGTGTAACGTATAACGTATAACGTATAACGTATAACGTATAACGTATAACGTATAACGTATAACGTATAACGTATAACGTATAACGTATAACGTATAACGTATAACGTATAACGTATAACGTATAACGTATAACGTATAACGTATAACGTATAACGTATAACGTATAACGCATAACGCATAACGTATAACGTATAACGTATAACGTATAACGTATAACGCATAACATATAACATATAACGTATAATGTGTAACGTATAACGCATAAAGTATAACGTATAACGTATAACGTATAAGGTGTAACGTATAACGCATAACGTATAACATATAACGTATAACGTATAACGTATAAGGTGTAACGTATAACGCATAACGTATAACGTATAACGTATGACGTATAACGTATAACGTATAACGCATAACATATAACGTATAAGGTGTAACGTATAACGCATAACGTATAACGTATAACGTATAACGTAGAAGGTGTAACGTATAACGCATAACGAATAACGTATAACGTATAACGTATAAGGTGTAACGTATAACGCATAACGTATAACGTATAACGTATAACGTATAACGTATAACGTATAACGTATAAGGTGTAAAGTATAACGCATAACGTATAACGAATAACGTATAACGTATAAGGTGTAACGTATAACGCATAACGTATAACGTATAACGTATAACGTATAAGGTGTAACGTATAACGCATAACGTATAACGTATAAAGTATAACGTATAACATATAACGTATAACGTATAACGTATAACGCATAACATATAACGAATAGGTGTAACGTATAACGCATAACGTATATCGTATAACGTATAACTTATAAGGTGTAACCTATAACGCATAACGTATAACGTATAACGTATAACGAATAACGTATAACCGATAACGAATAACGCATAACGAATATCGTTTAAGGTGTAACATATAACGTATAAGGTGTAAAGTATAACGCATAACGTATAACGAATAACGTATAACGTATAAGGTGTAACGTATAACGCATAACGTATAACGTATAACGTATAAGGTGTAACGTATAACGCATAACGTATAACGTATAACGTATAACGTATAACGTATAACGCATAACGCATAACGTATAACGTATAACGTATAACGTATAACGTATAACGTATAACGTATAACGCATAACGCATAACGTATAACGTATAACGTATAACGTATAACGTATAACGTATAACGTATAACGTATAACGTATAACGTATAACGTATAACGTATAACGTATAACGTATAACGTGTAACGTGTAACGTATAACGTATAACGTATAACGTATAACGTATAACGTATAACGTATAACGTATAACGTATAACGTATAACGTATAACGTATAACGTATAACGCATAACGCATAACGTATAACGTATAACGTATAACGTATAACGTATAACGTATAACGTATAACGTATAACGTATAACGTATAACGTATAACGTATAACGTATAACGTATAACGTGTAACGTGTAACGTATAACGTATAACGTATAACGTATAACGTATAACGCATAACGTATAACGTATAACGTATAACGTATAACGTATAACGTATAACGCATAACATATAACATATAACGTATAATGTGTAACGTATAACGCATAAAGTATAACGTATAACGTATAACGTATAAGGTGTAACGTATAACGCATAACGTATAACATATAACGTATAACGTATAACGTATAAGGTGTAACGTATAACGCATAACGTATAACGTATAACGTATAACGTATAACGTATAACGTATAACGCATAACATATAACGTATAAGGTGTAACGTATAACGCATAACGTATAACGTATAACGTATAACGTAGAAGGTGTAACGTATAACGCATAACGAATAACGTATAACGTATAACGTATAAGGTGTAACGTATAACGCATAACGTATAACGTATAACGTATAACGTATAACGTATAACGTATAAGGTGTAAAGTATAAGGTGTAAAGTATAACGCATAACGTATAACGAATAACGTATAACGTATAAGGTGTAACGTATAACGCATAACGTATAACGTATAACGTATAACGTATAAGGTGTAACGTATAACGCATAACGTATAACGTATAACGTATAAGGTGTAACGTATAACGCATAACGTATAAGGTGTAACGTATAACGCATGACGTATAACGTATAACGTATAACGTATAACGTATAAGGTGTAACGTATAACGCATAACGTATAACGTATAACGTATAACGTATAACGTATAACGTATAACGTATAACGTATAACGTATAACGTATAACGTATAACGTATAACGTATAACGCATAACGCATAACGTATAACGTATAACGTATAACGTATAACGTATAACGTATAACGCATAACGTATAACGCATAACGTATAACGTATAACGCATAACGTATAACGTATAACGTATAATTTGTAACGTATAACGCATAACGTATAACGAATAACGTATAACGTATAAGGTGTAACGTATAACGCATAACGCATAACGTATAACGTATAACGTATAATTTGTAACGTATAACGCATAACGTATAACGAATAACGTATAACGTATAAGGTGTAACGTATAACGCATAACGTATAACGTATAACGTATAACGTATAACGTATAACGTATAACGTATAACGTATAACGTATAACGTATAACGTATAACGTATAACGTATAACGTATAACGTATAACGTATTACGTATAACGTATAACGTATAACGTATAACGTATAACGTATTACGTATAACGTATAACGTATAACGTATAACGTATAACGTATAAGGTGTAACGTATAACGCATAACGTATAACATATAACGTATAACGCATAACGTATAACGAATGACGTATAACGTAAAAGGTGTAACGTATAACGCATAACGTATAACGTATAACGTATAACGTATAAGGTGTAACGTATAACGCATAACGTATAACGCATAACGTATAACGTATAATTTGTAACGTATAACGCATAACGTATAACGCATAACGTATAACGTATAACGTATAACGTATAATTTGTAACGTATAACGCATAACGTATAACGAATAACGTATAACGTATAACGTATAAAGTATAACGTATAACGCATAACATATAACGTATAAGGTGTAACGTATAACGCATAACGTATAACGTATAACGTATAACGTATAATTTGTAACGTATAACGCATAACGTATAACGAATAACGTATAACGTATAAGGTGTAACGTATAACGCATAACGTATAACGTATAACGTATAAGGTGTAACGTATAACGCATAACGTATAACGTATAAGGTGTAACGTATAACGCATAACGTATAACGTATAACGTATAAGGTGTAACGTATAACGCATAACGTATAACGTATAAGGTGTAACGTATAACGCATAACGTATAACGTATAACGTATAACGTATAAGGTGTAACGTATAACGCATAACGTATAACATATAACGTATAACGTATAACGTATAAGGTGTAACGTATAACGCATAACGTATAACGTATAACGCATAAAGTATAACGTATAACGTATAACGTATAAGGTGTAACGTATAACGCATAACGTATAACATATAACGTATAACGTATAACGTATAAGGTGGAACGTATAACGCATAACGTATAACGTATAACGTATAACGTATAACGCATAACGTATAACGCATAACGTATAACGTATAACGTATAACGCATAACGTATAACGTATAACGTATAACGTATAATTTGTAACGTATAACGCATAACGTATAACGAATAACGTATAACGTATAACGTATAAAGTATAACGTATAACGCATAACATATAACGTATAAGGTGTAACGTATAACGCATAACGTATAACGTATAACGTATAACGTATAACGCATAACGCATAACGTATAACGTATAACGTATAACGTATAACGTATAACGCATAACGTATAACGCATAACGTATAACGTATAACGCATAACGTATAACGTATAACGTATAATTTGTAACGTATAACGCATAACGTATAACGCATAACGTATAACGTATAACGCATAACGTATAACGTATAACGTATAATTTGTAACATATAACGCATAACGTATAACGAATAACGTATAACGTATAAGGTGTAACGTATAACGCATAACGTATAACGTATAACGTATAAGGTGTAACGTATAACGCATAACGTATAACGTATAACGTATAACGTATAAGGTGTAACGTATAACGCATAACGTATAAGGTGTAACGTATAACGCATGACGTATAACGTATAACGTATAACGTATAACGTATAAGGTGTAACGTATAACGCATAACGTATAACGTATAACGTATAACGTATAACGTATAACGTATAACGTATAACGTATAACGTATAACGTATAACGCATAACGCATAACGTATAACGTATAACGTATAACGTATAACGTATAACGTATAACGCATAACGTATAACGCATAACGTATAACGTATAACGCATAACGTATAACGTATAACGTATAATTTGTAACGTATAACGCATAACGTATAACGAATAACGTATAACGTATAAGGTGTAACGTATAACGCATAACGCATAACGTATAACGTATAACGTATAATTTGTAACCTATAACGCATAACGTATAACGAATAACGTATAACGTATAAGGTGTAACGTATAACGCATAACGTATAACGTATAACGTATAACGTATAACGTATAACGTATAACGTATAACGTATAACGTATAACGTATAACGTATAACGTATAACGTATAACGTATAACGTATAACGTATAACGTATAACGTATAACGTATAACGTATAACGTATAACGTATAACGTATAACGTATAACGTATAACGTATAACGTATAACGTATAACGTATAACGTATAACGTATAACGTATAACGTATAACGTATAACGTATAACGTATAACGTATAAGGTGTAACGTATAACGCATAACGTATAACATATAACGTATAACGCATAACGTATAACGAATGACGTATAACGTAAAAGGTGTAACGTATAACGCATAACGTATAACGTATAACGTATAACGTATAAGGTGTAACGTATAACGCATAACGTATAACGCATAACGTATAACGTATAACGTATAACGCATATCGTATAACGTATAACGTATAACGTATAATTTGTAACGTATAACGCATAACGTATAACGAATAACGTATAACGTATAACGTATAAAGTATAACGTATAACGCATAACATATAACGTATAAGGTGTAACGTATAACGCATAACGTATAACGTATAACGTATAACGTATAATTTGTAACGTATAACGCATAACGTATAACGAATAACGTATAATGTATAAGGTGTAACGTATAACGCATAACGTATAACGTATAACGTATAAGGTGTAACGTATAACGCATAACGTATAACGTATAAGGTGTAACGTATAACGCATAACGTATAACGTATAACGTATAAGGTGTAACGTATAACGCATAACGTATAACGTATAAGGTGTAACGTATAACGCATAACGTATAACGTATAACGTATAACGTATAAGGTGTAACGTATAACGCATAACGTATAACATATAACGTATAACGTATAACGTATAAGGTGTAACGTATAACGCATAACGTATAACGTATAACGCATAAAGTATAACGTATAACGTATAACGTATAAGGTGTAACGTATAACGCATAACGTATAACATATAACGTATAACGTATAACGTATAAGGTGGAACGTATAACGCATAACGTATAACGTATAACGTATAACGTATAACGCATAACGTATAACGCATAACGTATAACGTATAACGTATAACGCATAACGTATAACGTATAACGTATAACGTATAATTTGTAACGTATAACGCATAACGTATAACGAATAACGTATAACGTATAACGTATAAAGTATAACGTATAACGCATAACATATAACGTATAAGGTGTAACGTATAACGCATAACGTATAACGTATAACGTATAACGTATAAGGTGTAACGTATAACGCATAACGTATAACGTATAACGTATAACGTATAAGGTGTAACGTATAACGCATAACGTATAACGTATAACGTATAACGTATAAGGTGTAACGTATAACGCATAACGTATAACGTATAACGTATAACGTATAACGTATAACGTATAACGTATAACGTATAACGTATAACGTATAACGTATAACGTATAACGTATAACGTATAACGTATAACGTATAACGTATAACGTATAACGTATAACGTATAACGTATAACGTATAACGTATAACGTATAACGTATAACGTATAACGTGTAACGTATAACGTGTAACGTATAACGTATAACGTATAACGTATAACGTATAACGTATAACGTATAACGTATAACGTATAACGTATAACGTATAACGTATAACGTATAACGTATAACGTATAACGTATAACGTATAACGTATAACGTATAACGTATAACGTATAACGCATAACGCATAACGTATAACGTATAACGTATAACGTATAACGTATAACGCATAACATATAACATATAACGTATAATGTGTAACGTATAACGCATAAAGTATAACGTATAACGTATAACGTATAAGGTGTAACGTATAACGCATAACGTATAACGTATAACGTATAACGTATAAGGTGTAACGTATAACGCATAACGTATAACGCATAACGTATAACGTATAACGTATAACGCATATCGTATAACGTATAACGTATAACGTATAATTTGTAACGTATAACGCATAACGTATAACGAATAACGTATAACGTATAACGTATAAAGTATAACGTATAACGCATAACATATAACGTATAAGGTGTAACGTATAACGCATAACGTATAACGTATAACGTATAACGTATAATTTGTAACGTATAACGCATAACGTATAACGAATAACGTATAATGTATAAGGTGTAACGTATAACGCATAACGTATAACGTATAACGTATAAGGTGTAACGTATAACGCATAACGTATAACGTATAAGGTGTAACGTATAACGCATAACGTATAACGTATAACGTATAAGGTGTAACGTATAACGCATAACGTATAACGTATAAGGTGTAACGTATAACGCATAACGTATAACGTATAACGTATAACGTATAAGGTGTAACGTATAACGCATAACGTATAACATATAACGTATAACGTATAACGTATAAGGTGTAACGTATAACGCATAACGTATAACGTATAACGCATAAAGTATAACGTATAACGTATAACGTATAAGGTGTAACGTATAACGCATAACGTATAACATATAACGTATAACGTATAACGTATAAGGTGGAACGTATAACGCATAACGTATAACGTATAACGTATAACGTATAACGTATAACGTATAACGCATAACATATAACATATAACGTATAATGTGTAACGTATAACGCATAAAGTATAACGTATAACGTATAACGTATAAGGTGTAACGTATAACGCATAACGTATAACATATAACGTATAACGTATAACGTATAAGGTGTAACGTATAACGCATAACGTATAACGTATAACGTATGACGTATAACGTATAACGTATAACGCATAACATATAACGTATAAGGTGTAACGTATAACGCATAACGTATAACGTATAACGTATAACGTAGAAGGTGTAACGTATAACGCATAACGAATAACGTATAACGTATAACGTATAAGGTGTAACGTATAACGCATAACGTATAACGTATAACGTATAACGTATAACGTATAACGTATAAGGTGTAAAGTATAACGCATAACGTATAACGAATAACGTATAACGTATAAGGTGTAACGTATAACGCATAACGTATAACGTATAACGTATAACGTATAAGGTGTAACGTATAACGTATAACGTATAACGTATAACGTATAACGTATAACGTATAACGTATAACGTATAACGCATAACGCATAACGTATAACGTATAACGTATAACGTATAACGTATAACGCATAACATATAACATATAACGTATAATGTGTAACGTATAACGCATAACGTGTAACGTATAACGTATAACGTATAACGTATAACGTATAACGTATAACGTATAAGGTGTAACGTATAACGTATAACGTATAACGTATAACGTATAACGTATAACGTATAACGTATAACGTATAACGTATAACGTATAACGTATAACGTATAACGTATAACGTATAACGTATAACGTATAACGTATAACGTATGACGTATAACGTATAACGTATAACGTATAACGTGTAACGTATAACGTATAACGTATAACGTATAACGTATAACGTATAACGTATAACGTATAACGTATAACGTATAACGTATAACGTATAACGTATAACGTATAACGTATAACGTATAACGTATAACGTATAACGTATAACGTATAACGTATAACGTATAACGCATAACGCATAACGTATAACGTATAACGTATAACGTATAACGTATAACGCATAACATATAACATATAACGTATAATGTGTAACGTATAACGCATAAAGTATAACGTATAACGTATAACGTATAAGGTGTAACGTATAACGCATAACGTATAACATATAACGTATAACGTATAACGTATAAGGTGTAACGTATAACGCATAACGTATAACGTATAACGTATGACGTATAACGTATAACGTATAACGCATAACATATAACGTATAAGGTGTAACGTATAACGCATAACGTATAACGTATAACGTATAACGTAGAAGGTGTAACGTATAACGCATAACGAATAACGTATAACGTATAACGTATAAGGTGTAACGTATAACGCATAACGTATAACGTATAACGCATAACGTATAACGTATAACGCATAACGTATAACGTATAACGTATAATTTGTAACGTATAACGCATAACGTATAACGAATAACGTATAACGTATAAGGTGTAACGTATAACGCATAACGCATAACGTATAACGTATAACGTATAATTTGTAACGTATAACGTATAACGTATAACGTATAACGTATAACGTATAACGCATAACGTATAACGCATAACGTATAACGTATAACGCATAACGTATAACGTATAAGGTGTAACGTATAACGCATAACGTATAACGTATAAGGTATAACGTATAACGTATAACGTATAACGTATAACGTATAACGTATAACGTATAACGTATAACGTATAACGTATAACGTATAACGTATAACGTATAACGTATAACGTATAACGTATAACGTATAACGTATAACGTATAACGTATAACGTATAACGTATAACGTATAACGTATAACGTATAACGTATAACGTATAACGTATAACGTATAACGTATAACGTATAACGTATAACGTATAACGTATAACGTATAACGTATAACGTATAACGTATAACGTATAACGTATAACGTATAACGTATAACGTATGACGTATAACGTATAACGTATAACGTATAACGTGTAACGTATAACGTATAACGTATAACGTATAACGTATAACGTATAACGTATAACGTATAACGTATAACGTATAACGTATAACGTATAACGTATAACGTATAACGTATAACGTATAACGTATAACGTATAACGTATAACGTATAACGTATAACGTATAACGTATAACGCATAACGCATAACGTATAACGTATAACGTATAACGTATAACGTATAACGCATAACATATAACATATAACGTATAATGTGTAACGTATAACGCATAAAGTATAACGTATAACGTATAACGTATAAGGTGTAACGTATAACGCATAACGTATAACATATAACGTATAACGTATAACGTATAAGGTGTAACGTATAACGCATAACGTATAACGTATAACGTATGACGTATAACGTATAACGTATAACGCATAACATATAACGTATAAGGTGTAACGTATAACGCATAACGTATAACGTATAACGTATAACGTAGAAGGTGTAACGTATAACGCATAACGAATAACGTATAACGTATAACGTATAAGGTGTAACGTATAACGCATAACGTATAACGTATAACGTATAACGTATAACGTATAACGTATAACGTATAAGGTGTAAAGTATAACGCATAACGTATAACGAATAACGTATAACGTATAAGGTGTAACGTATAACGCATAACGTATAACGTATAACGTATAACGTATAAGGTGTAACGTATAACGCATAACGTATAACGTATAAAGTATAACGTATAACATATAACGTATAACGTATAACGTATAACGCATAACATATAACGAATAGGTGTAACGTATAACGCATAACGTATATCGTATAACGTATAACTTATAAGGTGTAACCTATAACGCATAACGTATAACGTATAACGTATAACGAATAACGTATAACCGATAACGAATAACGCATAACGAATATCGTTTAAGGTGTAACATATAACGTATAAGGTGTAAAGTATAACGCATAACGTATAACGAATAACGTATAACGTATAAGGTGTAACGTATAACGCATAACGTATAACGTATAACGTATAAGGTGTAACGTATAACGCATAACGTATAACGTATAACGTATAACGTATAACGTATAACGCATAACGCATAACGTATAACGTATAACGTATAACGTATAACGTATAACGTATAACGTATAACGCATAACGCATAACGTATAACGTATAACGTATAACGTATAACGTATAACGTATAACATATAACGTATAACGTATAACGTATAACGTATAACGTATAACGTATAACGTATAACGTGTAACGTGTAACGTATAACGTATAACGTATAACGTATAACGTATAACGTATAACGTATAACGTATAACGTATAACGTATAACGTATAACGTATAACGCATAACGCATAACGTATAACGTATAACGTATAACGTATAACGTATAACGTATAACGTATAACGTATAACGTATAACGTATAACGTATAACGTATAACGTATAACGTATAACGTGTAACGTGTAACGTATAACGTATAACGTATAACGTATAACGTATAACGCATAACGTATAACGTATAACGTATAACGTATAACGTATAACGTATAACGCATAACATATAACATATAACGTATAATGTGTAACGTATAACGCATAAAGTATAACGTATAACGTATAACGTATAAGGTGTAACGTATAACGCATAACGTATAACATATAACGTATAACGTATAACGTATAAGGTGTAACGTATAACGCATAACGTATAACGTATAACGTATAACGTATAACGTATAACGTATAACGCATAACATATAACGTATAAGGTGTAACGTATAACGCATAACGTATAACGTATAACGTATAACGTAGAAGGTGTAACGTATAACGCATAACGAATAACGTATAACGTATAACGTATAAGGTGTAACGTATAACGCATAACGTATAACGTATAACGTATAACGTATAACGTATAACGTATAAGGTGTAAAGTATAAGGTGTAAAGTATAACGCATAACGTATAACGAATAACGTATAACGTATAAGGTGTAACGTATAACGCATAACGTATAACGTATAACGTATAACGTATAAGGTGTAACGTATAACGCATAACGTATAACGTATAACGTATAAGGTGTAACGTATAACGCATAACGTATAAGGTGTAACGTATAACGCATGACGTATAACGTATAACGTATAACGTATAACGTATAAGGTGTAACGTATAACGCATAACGTATAACGTATAACGTATAACGTATAACGTATAACGTATAACGTATAACGTATAACGTATAACGTATAACGTATAACGTATAACGTATAACGCATAACGCATAACGTATAACGTATAACGTATAACGTATAACGTATAACGTATAACGCATAACGTATAACGCATAACGTATAACGTATAACGCATAACGTATAACGTATAACGTATAATTTGTAACGTATAACGCATAACGTATAACGAATAACGTATAACGTATAAGGTGTAACGTATAACGCATAACGCATAACGTATAACGTATAACGTATAATTTGTAACGTATAACGCATAACGTATAACGAATAACGTATAACGTATAAGGTGTAACGTATAACGCATAACGTATAACGTATAACGTATAACGTATAACGTATAACGTATAACGTATAACGTATAACGTATAACGTATAACGTATAACGTATAACGTATAACGTATAACGTATAACGTATTACGTATAACGTATAACGTATAACGTATAACGTATAACGTATTACGTATAACGTATAACGTATAACGTATAACGTATAACGTATAAGGTGTAACGTATAACGCATAACGTATAACATATAACGTATAACGCATAACGTATAACGAATGACGTATAACGTAAAAGGTGTAACGTATAACGCATAACGTATAACGTATAACGTATAACGTATAAGGTGTAACGTATAACGCATAACGTATAACGCATAACGTATAACGTATAATTTGTAACGTATAACGCATAACGTATAACGCATAACGTATAACGTATAACGTATAACGTATAATTTGTAACGTATAACGCATAACGTATAACGAATAACGTATAACGTATAACGTATAAAGTATAACGTATAACGCATAACATATAACGTATAAGGTGTAACGTATAACGCATAACGTATAACGTATAACGTATAACGTATAATTTGTAACGTATAACGCATAACGTATAACGAATAACGTATAACGTATAAGGTGTAACGTATAACGCATAACGTATAACGTATAACGTATAAGGTGTAACGTATAACGCATAACGTATAACGTATAAGGTGTAACGTATAACGCATAACGTATAACGTATAACGTATAAGGTGTAACGTATAACGCATAACGTATAACGTATAAGGTGTAACGTATAACGCATAACGTATAACGTATAACGTATAACGTATAAGGTGTAACGTATAACGCATAACGTATAACATATAACGTATAACGTATAACGTATAAGGTGTAACGTATAACGCATAACGTATAACGTATAACGCATAAAGTATAACGTATAACGTATAACGTATAAGGTGTAACGTATAACGCATAACGTATAACATATAACGTATAACGTATAACGTATAAGGTGGAACGTATAACGCATAACGTATAACGTATAACGTATAACGTATAACGCATAACGTATAACGCATAACGTATAACGTATAACGTATAAAGTATAACGTATAACGCATAACATATAACGTATAAGGTGTAACGTATAACGCATAACGTATAACGTATAACGTATAACGTATAACGCATAACGCATAACGTATAACGTATAACGTATAACGTATAACGTATAACGCATAACGTATAACGCATAACGTATAACGTATAACGCATAACGTATAACGTATAACGTATAATTTGTAACGTATAACGCATAACGTATAACGCATAACGTATAACGTATAACGCATAACGTATAACGTATAACGTATAATTTGTAACATATAACGCATAACGTATAACGAATAACGTATAACGTATAAGGTGTAACGTATAACGCATAACGTATAACGTATAACGTATAAGGTGTAACGTATAACGCATAACGTATAACGTATAACGTATAACGTATAAGGTGTAACGTATAACGCATAACGTATAAGGTGTAACGTATAACGCATGACGTATAACGTATAACGTATAACGTATAACGTATAAGGTGTAACGTATAACGCATAACGTATAACGTATAACGTATAACGTATAACGTATAACGTATAACGTATAACGTATAACGTATAACGTATAACGCATAACGCATAACGTATAACGTATAACGTATAACGTATAACGTATAACGTATAACGCATAACGTATAACGCATAACGTATAACGTATAACGCATAACGTATAACGTATAACGTATAATTTGTAACGTATAACGCATAACGTATAACGAATAACGTATAACGTATAAGGTGTAACGTATAACGCATAACGCATAACGTATAACGTATAACGTATAATTTGTAACCTATAACGCATAACGTATAACGAATAACGTATAACGTATAAGGTGTAACGTATAACGCATAACGTATAACGTATAACGTATAACGTATAACGTATAACGTATAACGTATAACGTATAACGTATAACGTATAACGTATAACGTATAACGTATAACGTATAACGTATAACGTATAACGTATAACGTATAACGTATAACGTATAACGTATAACGTATAACGTATAACGTATAACGTATAACGTATAACGTATAACGTATAACGTATAACGTATAACGTATAACGTATAACGTATAACGTATAACGTATAACGTATAACGTATAACGTATAACGTATAACGTATAAGGTGTAACGTATAACGCATAACGTATAACATATAACGTATAACGCATAACGTATAACGAATGACGTATAACGTAAAAGGTGTAACGTATAACGCATAACGTATAACGTATAACGTATAACGTATAAGGTGTAACGTATAACGCATAACGTATAACGCATAACGTATAACGTATAACGTATAACGCATATCGTATAACGTATAACGTATAACGTATAATTTGTAACGTATAACGCATAACGTATAACGAATAACGTATAACGTATAACGTATAAAGTATAACGTATAACGCATAACATATAACGTATAAGGTGTAACGTATAACGCATAACGTATAACGTATAACGTATAACGTATAATTTGTAACGTATAACGCATAACGTATAACGAATAACGTATAATGTATAAGGTGTAACGTATAACGCATAACGTATAACGTATAACGTATAAGGTGTAACGTATAACGCATAACGTATAACGTATAAGGTGTAACGTATAACGCATAACGTATAACGTATAACGTATAAGGTGTAACGTATAACGCATAACGTATAACGTATAAGGTGTAACGTATAACGCATAACGTATAACGTATAACGTATAACGTATAAGGTGTAACGTATAACGCATAACGTATAACATATAACGTATAACGTATAACGTATAAGGTGTAACGTATAACGCATAACGTATAACGTATAACGCATAAAGTATAACGTATAACGTATAACGTATAAGGTGTAACGTATAACGCATAACGTATAACATATAACGTATAACGTATAACGTATAAGGTGGAACGTATAACGCATAACGTATAACGTATAACGTATAACGTATAACGCATAACGTATAACGCATAACGTATAACGTATAACGTATAACGCATAACGTATAACGTATAACGTATAACGTATAATTTGTAACGTATAACGCATAACGTATAACGAATAACGTATAACGTATAACGTATAAAGTATAACGTATAACGCATAACATATAACGTATAAGGTGTAACGTATAACGCATAACGTATAACGTATAACGTATAACGTATAAGGTGTAACGTATAACGCATAACGTATAACGTATAACGTATAACGTATAAGGTGTAACGTATAACGCATAACGTATAACGTATAACGTATAACGTATAAGGTGTAACGTATAACGCATAACGTATAACGTATAACGTATAACGTATAACGTATAACGTATAACGTATAACGTATAACGTATAACGTATAACGTATAACGTATAACGTATAACGTATAACGTATAACGTATAACGTATAACGTATAACGTATAACGTATAACGTATAACGTATAACGTATAACGTATAACGTATAACGTATAACGTATAACGTATAACGTGTAACGTATAACGTATAACGTATAACGTATAACGTATAACGTATAACGTATAACGTATAACGTATAACGTATAACGTATAACGTATAACGTATAACGTATAACGTATAACGTATAACGTATAACGTATAACGTATAACGTATAACGTATAACGCATAACGCATAACGTATAACGTATAACGTATAACGTATAACGTATAACGCATAACATATAACATATAACGTATAATGTGTAACGTATAACGCATAAAGTATAACGTATAACGTATAACGTATAAGGTGTAACGTATAACGCATAACGTATAACGTATAACGTATAACGTATAAGGTGTAACGTATAACGCATAACGTATAACGCATAACGTATAACGTATAACGTATAACGCATATCGTATAACGTATAACGTATAACGTATAATTTGTAACGTATAACGCATAACGTATAACGAATAACGTATAACGTATAACGTATAAAGTATAACGTATAACGCATAACATATAACGTATAAGGTGTAACGTATAACGCATAACGTATAACGTATAACGTATAACGTATAATTTGTAACGTATAACGCATAACGTATAACGAATAACGTATAATGTATAAGGTGTAACGTATAACGCATAACGTATAACGTATAACGTATAAGGTGTAACGTATAACGCATAACGTATAACGTATAAGGTGTAACGTATAACGCATAACGTATAACGTATAACGTATAAGGTGTAACGTATAACGCATAACGTATAACGTATAAGGTGTAACGTATAACGCATAACGTATAACGTATAACGTATAACGTATAAGGTGTAACGTATAACGCATAACGTATAACATATAACGTATAACGTATAACGTATAAGGTGTAACGTATAACGCATAACGTATAACGTATAACGCATAAAGTATAACGTATAACGTATAACGTATAAGGTGTAACGTATAACGCATAACGTATAACATATAACGTATAACGTATAACGTATAAGGTGGAACGTATAACGCATAACGTATAACGTATAACGTATAACGTATAACGCATAACGTATAACGCATAACGTATAACGTATAACGTATAACGCATAACGTATAACGTATAACGTATAACGTATAATTTGTAACGTATAACGCATAACGTATAACGAATAACGTATAACGTATAACGTATAAAGTATAACGTATAACGCATAACATATAACGTATAAGGTGTAACGTATAACGCATAACGTATAACGTATAACGTATAACGTATAAGGTGTAACGTATAACGCATAACGTATAACGTATAACGTATAACGTATAAGGTGTAACGTATAACGCATAACGTATAACGTATAACGTATAACGTATAAGGTGTAACGTATAACGCATAACGTATAACGTATAACGTATAACGTATAACGTATAACGTATAACGTATAACGTATAACGTATAACGTATAACGTATAACGTATAACGTATAACGTATAACGTATAACGTATAACGTATAACGTATAACGTATAACGTATAACGTATAACGTATAACGTATAACGTATAACGTATAACGTATAACGTATAACGTGTAACGTGTAACGTATAACGTATAACGTATAACGTATAACGTATAACGTATAACGTATAACGTATAACGTATAACGTATAACGTATAACGTATAACGTATAACGTATAACGTATAACGTATAACGTATAACGTATAACGTATAACGTATAACGTATAACGCATAACGCATAACGTATAACGTATAACGTATAACGTATAACGTATAACGCATAACATATAACATATAACGTATAATGTGTAACGTATAACGCATAAAGTATAACGTATAACGTATAACGTATAAGGTGTAACGTATAACGCAT
Organism: Lasioglossum calceatum; assembly: GCA_963966675.1. Classification (NCBI taxonomy): domain Eukaryota; kingdom Metazoa; phylum Arthropoda; class Insecta; order Hymenoptera; family Halictidae; genus Lasioglossum; species Lasioglossum calceatum. Next base: position 188,593 of record CAXAAD010000065.1, on the reverse strand, counting down.
AACGTATAACATATAACGTATAACGTATAACGTATAAGGTGTAACGTATAACGCATAACGTATAACGTATAACGTATGACGTATAACGTATAACGTATAACGCATAACATATAACGTATAAGGTGTAACGTATAACGCATAACGTATAACGTATAACGTATAACGTAGAAGGTGTAACGTATAACGCATAACGAATAACGTATAACGTATAACGTATAAGGTGTAACGTATAACGCATAACGTATAACGTATAACGTATAACGTATAACGTATAACGTATAAGGTGTAAAGTATAACGCATAACGTATAACGAATAACGTATAACGTATAAGGTGTAACGTATAACGCATAACGTATAACGTATAACGTATAACGTATAAGGTGTAACGTATAACGCATAACGTATAACGTATAAAGTATAACGTATAACATATAACGTATAACGTATAACGTATAACGCATAACATATAACGAATAGGTGTAACGTATAACGCATAACGTATATCGTATAACGTATAACTTATAAGGTGTAACCTATAACGCATAACGTATAACGTATAACGTATAACGAATAACGTATAACCGATAACGAATAACGCATAACGAATATCGTTTAAGGTGTAACATATAACGTATAAGGTGTAAAGTATAACGCATAACGTATAACGAATAACGTATAACGTATAAGGTGTAACGTATAACGCATAACGTATAACGTATAACGTATAACGTGTAACGTATAACGTATAACGTATAACGTATAACGTGTAACGTGTAACGTATAACGTATAACGTATAACGTATAACGTATAACGTATAACGTATAACGTATAACGTATAACGTATAACGTATAACGTATAACGTATAACGTATAACGTATAACGTATAACGTATAACGTATAACGTATAACGTATAACGCATAACGCATAACGTATAACGTATAACGTATAACGTATAACGTATAACGCATAACATATAACATATAACGTATAATGTGTAACGTATAACGCATAAAGTATAACGTATAACGTATAACGTATAAGGTGTAACGTATAACGCATAACGTATAACATATAACGTATAACGTATAACGTATAAGGTGTAACGTATAACGCATAACGTATAACGTATAACGTATAACGTATAACGTATAACGTATAACGCATAACATATAACGTATAAGGTGTAACGTATAACGCATAACGTATAACGTATAACGTATAACGTAGAAGGTGTAACGTATAACGCATAACGAATAACGTATAACGTATAACGTATAAGGTGTAACGTATAACGCATAACGTATAACGTATAACGTATAACGTATAACGTATAACGTATAACGTATAACGTATAACGCATAACGTATAACGCATAACGTATAACGTATAACGCATAACGTATAACGTATAACGTATAATTTGTAACGTATAACGCATAACGTATAACGAATAACGTATAACGTATAAGGTGTAACGTATAACGCATAACGCATAACGTATAACGTATAACGTATAATTTGTAACCTATAACGCATAACGTATAACGAATAACGTATAACGTATAAGGTGTAACGTATAACGCATAACGTATAACGTATAACGTATAACGTATAACGTATAACGTATAACGTATAACGTATAACGTATAACGTATAACGTATAACGTATAACGTATAACGTATAACGTATAACGTATAACGTATAACGTATAACGTATAACGTATAACGTATAACGTATAACGTATAACGTATAACGTATAACGTATAACGTATAACGTATAACGTATAACGTATAACGTATAACGTATAACGTATAACGTATAACGTATAACGTATAACGTATAACGTATAACGTATAACGTATAACGTATAACGTATAACGTATAACGTATAACGTATAACGTATAACGTATAACGTATAACGTATAACGCATAACGCATAACGTATAACGTATAACGTATAACGTATAACGTATAACGCATAACATATAACATATAACGTATAATGTGTAACGTATAACGCATAAAGTATAACGTATAACGTATAACGTATAAGGTGTAACGTATAACGCATAACGTATAACATATAACGTATAACGTATAACGTATAAGGTGTAACGTATAACGCATAACGTATAACGTATAACGTATAACGTATAACGTATAACGTATAACGCATAACGCATAACGTATAACGTATAACGTATAACGTATAACGTATAACGCATAACATATAACATATAACGTATAATGTGTAACGTATAACGCATAAAGTATAACGTATAACGTATAACGTATAAGGTGTAACGTATAACGCATAACGTATAACATATAACGTATAACGTATAACGTATAAGGTGTAACGTATAACGCATAACGTATAACGTATAACGTATAACGTATAACGTATAACGTATAACGCATAACATATAACGTATAAGGTGTAACGTATAACGCATAACGTATAACGTATAACGTATAACGTATAACGTATAACGTATAACGTATAACGTATAACGTATAACGTATAACGTATAACGTATAACGTATAACGTATAACGTATAACGTATAACGTATAACGTATAACGTATAACGTATAACGTATAACGTATAACGCATAACGCATAACGTATAACGTATAACGTATAACGTATAACGTATAACGCATAACATATAACATATAACGTATAATGTGTAACGTATAACGCATAAAGTATAACGTATAACGTATAACGTATAAGGTGTAACGTATAACGCATAACGTATAACATATAACGTATAACGTATAACGTATAAGGTGTAACGTATAACGCATAACGTATAACGTATAACGTATAACGTATAACGTATAACGTATAACGCATAACATATAACGTATAAGGTGTAACGTATAACGCATAACGTATAACGTATAACGTATAACGTAGAAGGTGTAACGTATAACGCATAACGAATAACGTATAACGTATAACGTATAAGGTGTAACGTATAACGCATAACGTATAACGTATAACGTATAACGTATAACGTATAACGTATAACGTATAACGTATAACGCATAACGTATAACGCATAACGTATAACGTATAACGCATAACGTATAACGTATAACGTATAATTTGTAACGTATAACGCATAACGTATAACGAATAACGTATAACGTATAAGGTGTAACGTATAACGCATAACGCATAACGTATAACGTATAACGTATAATTTGTAACCTATAACGCATAACGTATAACGAATAACGTATAACGTATAAGGTGTAACGTATAACGCATAACGTATAACGTATAACGTATAACGTATAACGTATAACGTATAACGTATAACGTATAACGTATAACGTATAACGTATAACGTATAACGTATAACGTATAACGTATAACGTATAACGTATAACGTATAACGTATAACGTATAACGTATAACGTATAACGTATAACGTATAACGTATAACGTATAACGTATAACGTATAACGTATAACGTATAACGTATAACGTATAACGTATAACGTATAACGTATAACGTATAACGTATAACGTATAACGTATAACGTATAACGTATAACGTATAACGTATAACGTATAACGTATAACGTATAACGTATAACGTATAAGGTGTAACGTATAACGCATAACGTATAACATATAACGTATAACGCATAACGTATAACGAATGACGTATAACGTAAAAGGTGTAACGTATAACGCATAACGTATAACGTATAACGTATAACGTATAAGGTGTAACGTATAACGCATAACGTATAACGCATAACGTATAACGCATAACGCATAACGTATAACGTATAACGTATAACGTATAACGTATAACGCATAACATATAACATATAACGTATAATGTGTAACGTATAACGCATAAAGTATAACGTATAACGTATAACGTATAAGGTGTAACGTATAACGCATAACGTATAACATATAACGTATAACGTATAACGTATAAGGTGTAACGTATAACGCATAACGTATAACGTATAACGTATAACGTATGACGTATAACGTATAACGTATAACGCATAACATATAACATATAACGTATAATGTGTAACGTATAACGCATAAAGTATAACGTATAACGTATAACGTATAAGGTGTAACGTATAACGCATAACGTATAACATATAACGTATAACGTATAACGTATAAGGTGTAACGTATAACGCATAACGTATAACGTATAACGTATAACGTATAACGTATAACGTATAACGTATAACGTATAACGTATAACGTATAACGTATAACGTATAACGTATAACGTATAACGTATAACGTATAACGTATAACGTATAACGTATAACGTATAACGTATAACGTATAACGTATAACGTATAACGTATAACGTATAACGTATAACGTATAACGTATAAGGTGTAACGTATAACGCATAACGTATAACATATAACGTATAACGCATAACGTATAACGAATGACGTATAACGTAAAAGGTGTAACGTATAACGCATAACGTATAACGTATAACGTATAACGTATAAGGTGTAACGTATAACGCATAACGTATAACGCATAACGTATAACGCATAACGCATAACGCATAACGTATAACGAATAACGTATAACGTATAAGGTGTAACGTATAACGCATAACGCATAACGTATAACGTATAACGTATAATTTGTAACCTATAACGCATAACGTATAACGAATAACGTATAACGTATAAGGTGTAACGTATAACGCATAACGTATAACGTATAACGTATAACGTATAACGTATAACGTATAACGTATAACGTATAACGTATAACGTATAACGTATAACGTATAACGTATAACGTATAACGTATAACGTATAACGTATAACGTATAACGTATAACGTATAACGTATAACGTATAACGTATAACGTATAACGTATAACGTATAACGTGTAACGTATAACGTATAACGTATAACGTATAACGTATAACGTGTAACGTGTAACGTATAACGTATAACGTATAACGTATAACGTATAACGTATAACGTATAACGTATAACGTATAACGTATAACGTATAACGTATAACGTATAACGTATAACGTATAACGTATAACGTATAACGTATAACGTATAACGCATAACGCATAACGTATAACGTATAACGTATAACGTATAACGTATAACGCATAACATATAACATATAACGTATAATGTGTAACGTATAACGCATAAAGTATAACGTATAACGTATAACGTATAAGGTGTAACGTATAACGCATAACGTATAACATATAACGTATAACGTATAACGTATAAGGTGTAACGTATAACGCATAACGTATAACGTATAACGTATAACGTATAACGTATAACGTATAACGCATAACATATAACGTATAAGGTGTAACGTATAACGCATAACGTATAACGTATAACGTATAACGTAGAAGGTGTAACGTATAACGCATAACGAATAACGTATAACGTATAACGTATAAGGTGTAACGTATAACGCATAACGTATAACGTATAACGTATAACGTATAACGTATAACGTATAACGTATAACGTATAACGCATAACGTATAACGCATAACGTATAACGTATAACGCATAACGTATAACGTATAACGTATAATTTGTAACGTATAACGCATAACGTATAACGAATAACGTATAACGTATAAGGTGTAACGTATAACGCATAACGCATAACGTATAACGTATAACGTATAATTTGTAACCTATAACGCATAACGTATAACGAATAACGTATAACGTATAAGGTGTAACGTATAACGCATAACGTATAACGTATAACGTATAACGTATAACGTATAACGTATAACGTATAACGTATAACGTATAACGTATAACGTATAACGTATAACGTATAACGTATAACGTATAACGTATAACGTATAACGTATAACGTATAACGTATAACGTATAACGTATAACGTATAACGTATAACGTATAACGTATAACGTATAACGTATAACGTATAACGTATAACGTATAACGTATAACGTATAACGTATAACGTATAACGTATAACGTATAACGTATAACGTATAACGTATAACGTATAACGTATAACGTATAACGTATAACGTATAACGTATAACGTATAACGTATAACGTATAACGTATAACGTATAACGCATAACGCATAACGTATAACGTATAACGTATAACGTATAACGTATAACGCATAACATATAACATATAACGTATAATGTGTAACGTATAACGCATAAAGTATAACGTATAACGTATAACGTATAAGGTGTAACGTATAACGCATAACGTATAACATATAACGTATAACGTATAACGTATAAGGTGTAACGTATAACGCATAACGTATAACGTATAACGTATAACGTATAACGTATAACGTATAACGCATAACATATAACGTATAAGGTGTAACGTATAACGCATAACGTATAACGTATAACGTATAACGTAGAAGGTGTAACGTATAACGCATAACGAATAACGTATAACGTATAACGTATAAGGTGTAACGTATAACGCATAACGTATAACGTATAACGTATAACGTATAACGTATAACGTATAACGTATAACGTATAACGCATAACGTATAACGCATAACGTATAACGTATAACGCATAACGTATAACGTATAACGTATAATTTGTAACGTATAACGCATAACGTATAACGAATAACGTATAACGTATAAGGTGTAACGTATAACGCATAACGCATAACGTATAACGTATAACGTATAATTTGTAACCTATAACGCATAACGTATAACGAATAACGTATAACGTATAAGGTGTAACGTATAACGCATAACGTATAACGTATAACGTATAACGTATAACGTATAACGTATAACGTATAACGTATAACGTATAACGTATAACGTATAACGTATAACGTATAACGTATAACGTATAACGTATAACGTATAACGTATAACGTATAACGTATAACGTATAACGTATAACGTATAACGTATAACGTATAACGTATAACGTATAACGTATAACGTATAACGTATAACGTATAACGTATAACGTATAACGTATAACGTATAACGTATAACGTATAACGTATAACGTATAACGTATAACGTATAACGTATAACGTATAACGTATAACGTATAACGTATAACGTATAACGTATAACGTATAAGGTGTAACGTATAACGCATAACGTATAACATATAACGTATAACGCATAACGTATAACGAATGACGTATAACGTAAAAGGTGTAACGTATAACGCATAACGTATAACGTATAACGTATAACGTATAAGGTGTAACGTATAACGCATAACGTATAACGCATAACGTATAACGCATAACGCATAACGTATAACGTATAACGTATAACGTATAACGTATAACGCATAACATATAACATATAACGTATAATGTGTAACGTATAACGCATAAAGTATAACGTATAACGTATAACGTATAAGGTGTAACGTATAACGCATAACGTATAACATATAACGTATAACGTATAACGTATAAGGTGTAACGTATAACGCATAACGTATAACGTATAACGTATAACGTATGACGTATAACGTATAACGTATAACGCATAACATATAACGTATAAGGTGTAACGTATAACGCATAACGTATAACGTATAACGTATAACGTAGAAGGTGTAACGTATAACGCATAACGAATAACGTATAACGTATAACGTATAAGGTGTAACGTATAACGCATAACGTATAACGTATAACGTATAACGTATAACGTATAACGTATAACGTATAACGTATAACGTATAAGGTGTAAAGTATAACGCATAACGTATAACGAATAACGTATAACGTATAAGGTGTAACGTATAACGCATAACGTATAACGTATAACGTATAACGTATAAGGTGTAACGTATAACGCATAACGTATAACGTATAAAGTATAACGTATAACATATAACGTATAACGTATAACGTATAACGCATAACATATAACGAATAGGTGTAACGTATAACGCATAACGTATATCGTATAACGTATAACTTATAAGGTGTAACCTATAACGCATAACGTATAACGTATAACGTATAACGAATAACGTATAACCGATAACGAATAACGCATAACGAATATCGTTTAAGGTGTAACATATAACGTATAAGGTGTAAAGTATAACGCATAACGTATAACGAATAACGTATAACGTATAAGGTGTAACGTATAACGCATAACGTATAACGTATAACGTATAAGGTGTAACGTATAACGCATAACGTATAACGTATAACGTATAACGTATAACGTATAACGCATAACGCATAACGTATAACGTATAACGTATAACGTATAACGTATAACGTATAACGTATAACGCATAACGCATAACGTATAACGTATAACGTATAACGTATAACGTATAACGTATAACGTATAACGTATAACGTATAACGTATAACGTATAACGTATAACGTATAACGTATAACGTGTAACGTGTAACGTATAACGTATAACGTATAACGTATAACGTATAACGTATAACGTATAACGTATAACGTATAACGTATAACGTATAACGTATAACGTATAACGTATAACGTATAACGTATAACGTATAACGTATAACGTATAACGTATAACGTATAACGCATAACGCATAACGTATAACGTATAACGTATAACGTATAACGTATAACGCATAACATATAACATATAACGTATAATGTGTAACGTATAACGCATAAAGTATAACGTATAACGTATAACGTATAAGGTGTAACGTATAACGCATAACGTATAACATATAACGTATAACGTATAACGTATAAGGTGTAACGTATAACGCATAACGTATAACGTATAACGTATAACGTATAACGTATAACGTATAACGCATAACATATAACGTATAAGGTGTAACGTATAACGCATAACGTATAACGTATAACGTAGAAGGTGTAACGTATAACGCATAACGAATAACGTATAACGTATAACGTATAAGGTGTAACGTATAACGCATAACGTATAACGTATAACGTATAACGTATAACGTATAACGTATAACGTATAACGTATAACGTATAACGCATAACGCATAACGTATAACGTATAACGTATAACGTATAACGTATAACGCATAACGTATAACGCATAACGTATAACGTATAACGCATAACGTATAACGTATAACGTATAATTTGTAACGTATAACGCATAACGTATAACGCATAACGTATAACGTATAACGCATAACGTATAACGTATAACGTATAATTTGTAACATATAACGCATAACGTATAACGAATAACGTATAACGTATAAGGTGTAACGTATAACGCATAACGTATAACGTATAACGTATAAGGTGTAACGTATAACGCATAACGTATAACGTATAACGTATAACGTATAAGGTGTAACGTATAACGCATAACGTATAAGGTGTAACGTATAACGCATGACGTATAACGTATAACGTATAACGTATAACGTATAAGGTGTAACGTATAACGCATAACGTATAACGTATAACGTATAACGTATAACGTATAACGTATAACGTATAACGTATAACGTATAACGTATAACGTATAACGCATAACGCATAACGTATAACGTATAACGTATAACGTATAACGTATAACGTATAACGCATAACGTATAACGCATAACGTATAACGTATAACGCATAACGTATAACGTATAACGTATAATTTGTAACGTATAACGCATAACGTATAACGAATAACGTATAACGTATAAGGTGTAACGTATAACGCATAACGCATAACGTATAACGTATAACGTATAATTTGTAACCTATAACGCATAACGTATAACGAATAACGTATAACGTATAAGGTGTAACGTATAACGCATAACGTATAACGTATAACGTATAACGTATAACGTATAACGTATAACGTATAACGTATAACGTATAACGTATAACGTATAACGTATAACGTATAACGTATAACGTATAACGTATAACGTATAACGTATAACGTATAACGTATAACGTATAACGTATAACGTATAACGTATAACGTATAACGTATAACGTATAACGTATAACGTATAACGTATAACGTATAACGTATAACGTATAACGTATAACGTATAACGTATAACGTATAACGTATAACGTATAACGTATAACGTATAACGTATAACGTATAACGTATAACGTATAACGTATAACGTATAACGTATAACGTATAACGTATAACGTATAAGGTGTAACGTATAACGCATAACGTATAACATATAACGTATAACGCATAACGTATAACGAATGACGTATAACGTAAAAGGTGTAACGTATAACGCATAACGTATAACGTATAACGTATAACGTATAAGGTGTAACGTATAACGCATAACGTATAACGCATAACGTATAACGTATAACGTATAACGCATAACGTATAACGTATAACGTATAACGTATAATTTGTAACGTATAACGCATAACGTATAACGAATAACGTATAACGTATAACGTATAAAGTATAACGTATAACGCATAACATATAACGTATAAGGTGTAACGTATAACGCATAACGTATAACGTATAACGTATAACGTATAATTTGTAACGTATAACGCATAACGTATAACGAATAACGTATAATGTATAAGGTGTAACGTATAACGCATAACGTATAACGTATAACGTATAAGGTGTAACGTATAACGCATAACGTATAACGTATAAGGTGTAACGTATAACGCATAACGTATAACGTATAACGTATAAGGTGTAACGTATAACGCATAACGTATAACGTATAAGGTGTAACGTATAACGCATAACGTATAACATATAACGTATAACGTATAACGTATAAGGTGGAACGTATAACGCATAACGTATAACGTATAACGTATAACGTATAACGCATAACGTATAACGCATAACGTATAACGTATAACGTATAACGCATAACGTATAACGTATAACGTATAACGTATAACGTATAATTTTTAACGTATAACGCATAACGTATAACGAATAACGTATAACGTATAACGTATAAAGTATAACGTATAACGCATAACATATAACGTATAAGGTGTAACGTATAACGCATAACGTATAACGTATAACGTATAACGTATAAGGTGTAACGTATAACGCATAACGTATAACGTATAACGTATAACGTATAAGGTGTAACGTATAACGCATAACGTATAACGTATAACGTATAACGTATAAGGTGTAACGTATAACGCATAACGTATAACGTATAAGGTGTAACGTATAACGCATAACGTATAACGTATAACGTATAACGTATAACGTATAACGTATAACGTATAACGTATAACGCATAACGTATAACGCATAACGTATAACGTATAACGCATAACGTATAACGCATAACATATAACGTATAAGGTGTAACGTATAACGCATAACGTATAACGTATAACGTATAACGTAGAAGGTGTAACGTATAACGCATAACGAATAACGTATAACGTATAACGTATAAGGTGTAACGTATAACGCATAACGTATAACGTATAACGTATAACGTATAACGTATAACGTATAACGTATAACGTATAACGCATAACGTATAACGCATAACGTATAACGTATAACGCATAACGTATAACGTATAACGTATAATTTGTAACGTATAACGCATAACGTATAACGAATAACGTATAACGTATAAGGTGTAACGTATAACGCATAACGCATAACGTATAACGTATAACGTATAATTTGTAACCTATAACGCATAACGTATAACGAATAACGTATAACGTATAAGGTGTAACGTATAACGCATAACGTATAACGTATAACGTATAACGTATAAGGTGTAACGCATAACGTATAACGTATAACGTATAACGTATAAGGTGTAACGTATAACGCATAACGTATAACATATAACGTATAACGTATAACGTATAAGGTGTAACGTATAACGCATAACGTATAACGTATAACGTATAACGTATAACGTATAACGTATAACGCATAACATATAACGTATAAGGTGTAACGTATAACGCATAACGTATAACGTATAACGTATAACGTAGAAGGTGTAACGTATAACGCATAACGAATAACGTATAACGTATAACGTATAAGGTGTAACGTATAACGCATAACGTATAACGTATAACGTATAACGTATAACGTATAACGTATAACGTATAACGTATAACGCATAACGTATAACGCATAACGTATAACGTATAACGCATAACGTATAACGTATAACGTATAATTTGTAACGTATAACGCATAACGTATAACGAATAACGTATAACGTATAAGGTGTAACGTATAACGCATAACGCATAACGTATAACGTATAACGTATAATTTGTAACCTATAACGCATAACGTATAACGAATAACGTATAACGTATAAGGTGTAACGTATAACGCATAACGTATAACGTATAACGTATAACGTATAACGTATAACGTATAACGTATAACGTATAACGTATAACGTATAACGTATAACGTATAACGTATAACGTATAACGTATAACGTATAACGTATAACGTATAACGTATAACGTATAACGTATAACGTATAACGTATAACGTATAACGTATAACGTATAACGTATAACGTATAACGTATAACGTATAACGTATAACGTATAACGTATAACGTATAACGTATAACGTATAACGTATAACGTATAACGTATAACGTATAACGTATAACGTATAACGTATAACGTATAACGTATAACGTATAACGTATAACGTATAACGTATAAGGTGTAACGTATAACGCATAACGTATAACATATAACGTATAACGCATAACGTATAACGAATGACGTATAACGTAAAAGGTGTAACGTATAACGCATAACGTATAACGTATAACGTATAACGTATAAGGTGTAACGTATAACGCATAACGTATAACGCATAACGTATAACGCATAACGCATAACGTATAACGTATAACGTATAACGTATAACGTATAACGCATAACATATAACATATAACGTATAATGTGTAACGTATAACGCATAAAGTATAACGTATAACGTATAACGTATAAGGTGTAACGTATAACGCATAACGTATAACATATAACGTATAACGTATAACGTATAAGGTGTAACGTATAACGCATAACGTATAACGTATAACGTATAACGTATGACGTATAACGTATAACGTATAACGCATAACATATAACATATAACGTATAATGTGTAACGTATAACGCATAAAGTATAACGTATAACGTATAACGTATAAGGTGTAACGTATAACGCATAACGTATAACATATAACGTATAACGTATAACGTATAAGGTGTAACGTATAACGCATAACGTATAACGTATAACGTATAACGTATAACGTATAACGTATAACGTATAACGTATAACGTATAACGTATAACGTATAACGTATAACGTATAACGTATAACGTATAACGTATAACGTATAACGTATAACGTATAACGTATAACGTATAACGTATAACGTATAACGTATAACGTATAACGTATAACGTATAACGTATAAGGTGTAACGTATAACGCATAACGTATAACATATAACGTATAACGCATAACGTATAACGAATGACGTATAACGTAAAAGGTGTAACGTATAACGCATAACGTATAACGTATAACGTATAACGTATAAGGTGTAACGTATAACGCATAACGTATAACGCATAACGTATAACGCATAACGCATAACGCATAACGTATAACGAATAACGTATAACGTATAAGGTGTAACGTATAACGCATAACGCATAACGTATAACGTATAACGTATAATTTGTAACCTATAACGCATAACGTATAACGAATAACGTATAACGTATAAGGTGTAACGTATAACGCATAACGTATAACGTATAACGTATAACGTATAACGTATAACGTATAACGTATAACGTATAACGTATAACGTATAACGTATAACGTATAACGTATAACGTATAACGTATAACGTATAACGTATAACGTATAACGTATAACGTATAACGTATAACGTATAACGTATAACGTATAACGTGTAACGTATAACGTATAACGTATAACGTATAACGTATAACGTGTAACGTGTAACGTATAACGTATAACGTATAACGTATAACGTATAACGTATAACGTATAACGTATAACGTATAACGTATAACGTATAACGTATAACGTATAACGTATAACGTATAACGTATAACGTATAACGTATAACGTATAACGCATAACGCATAACGTATAACGTATAACGTATAACGTATAACGTATAACGCATAACATATAACATATAACGTATAATGTGTAACGTATAACGCATAAAGTATAACGTATAACGTATAACGTATAAGGTGTAACGTATAACGCATAACGTATAACATATAACGTATAACGTATAACGTATAAGGTGTAACGTATAACGCATAACGTATAACGTATAACGTATAACGTATAACGTATAACGTATAACGCATAACATATAACGTATAAGGTGTAACGTATAACGCATAACGTATAACGTATAACGTATAACGTAGAAGGTGTAACGTATAACGCATAACGAATAACGTATAACGTATAACGTATAAGGTGTAACGTATAACGCATAACGTATAACGTATAACGTATAACGTATAACGTATAACGTATAACGTATAACGTATAACGCATAACGTATAACGCATAACGTATAACGTATAACGCATAACGTATAACGTATAACGTATAATTTGTAACGTATAACGCATAACGTATAACGAATAACGTATAACGTATAAGGTGTAACGTATAACGCATAACGCATAACGTATAACGTATAACGTATAATTTGTAACCTATAACGCATAACGTATAACGAATAACGTATAACGTATAAGGTGTAACGTATAACGCATAACGTATAACGTATAACGTATAACGTATAACGTATAACGTATAACGTATAACGTATAACGTATAACGTATAACGTATAACGTATAACGTATAACGTATAACGTATAACGTATAACGTATAACGTATAACGTATAACGTATAACGTATAACGTATAACGTATAACGTATAACGTATAACGTATAACGTATAACGTATAACGTATAACGTATAACGTATAACGTATAACGTATAACGTATAACGTATAACGTATAACGTATAACGTATAACGTATAACGTATAACGTATAACGTATAACGTATAACGTATAACGTATAACGTATAACGTATAACGTATAACGCATAACGCATAACGTATAACGTATAACGTATAACGTATAACGTATAACGCATAACATATAACATATAACGTATAATGTGTAACGTATAACGCATAAAGTATAACGTATAACGTATAACGTATAAGGTGTAACGTATAACGCATAACGTATAACATATAACGTATAACGTATAACGTATAAGGTGTAACGTATAACGCATAACGTATAACGTATAACGTATAACGTATAACGTATAACGTATAACGCATAACATATAACGTATAAGGTGTAACGTATAACGCATAACGTATAACGTATAACGTATAACGTAGAAGGTGTAACGTATAACGCATAACGAATAACGTATAACGTATAACGTATAAGGTGTAACGTATAACGCATAACGTATAACGTATAACGTATAACGTATAACGTATAACGTATAACGTATAACGTATAACGCATAACGTATAACGCATAACGTATAACGTATAACGCATAACGTATAACGTATAACGTATAATTTGTAACGTATAACGCATAACGTATAACGAATAACGTATAACGTATAAGGTGTAACGTATAACGCATAACGCATAACGTATAACGTATAACGTATAATTTGTAACCTATAACGCATAACGTATAACGAATAACGTATAACGTATAAGGTGTAACGTATAACGCATAACGTATAACGTATAACGTATAACGTATAACGTATAACGTATAACGTATAACGTATAACGTATAACGTATAACGTATAACGTATAACGTATAACGTATAACGTATAACGTATAACGTATAACGTATAACGTATAACGTATAACGTATAACGTATAACGTATAACGTATAACGTATAACGTATAACGTATAACGTATAACGTATAACGTATAACGTATAACGTATAACGTATAACGTATAACGTATAACGTATAACGTATAACGTATAACGTATAACGTATAACGTATAACGTATAACGTATAACGTATAACGTATAACGTATAACGTATAACGTATAACGTATAAGGTGTAACGTATAACGCATAACGTATAACATATAACGTATAACGCATAACGTATAACGAATGACGTATAACGTAAAAGGTGTAACGTATAACGCATAACGTATAACGTATAACGTATAACGTATAAGGTGTAACGTATAACGCATAACGTATAACGCATAACGTATAACGCATAACGCATAACGTATAACGTATAACGTATAACGTATAACGTATAACGCATAACATATAACATATAACGTATAATGTGTAACGTATAACGCATAAAGTATAACGTATAACGTATAACGTATAAGGTGTAACGTATAACGCATAACGTATAACATATAACGTATAACGTATAACGTATAAGGTGTAACGTATAACGCATAACGTATAACGTATAACGTATAACGTATAACGTATGACGTATAACGTATAACGTATAACGCATAACATATAACGTATAAGGTGTAACGTATAACGCATAACGTATAACGTATAACGTATAACGTAGAAGGTGTAACGTATAACGCATAACGAATAACGTATAACGTATAACGTATAAGGTGTAACGTATAACGCATAACGTATAACGTATAACGTATAACGTATAACGTATAACGTATAACGTATAACGTATAAGGTGTAAAGTATAACGCATAACGTATAACGAATAACGTATAACGTATAAGGTGTAACGTATAACGCATAACGTATAACGTATAACGTATAACGTATAAGGTGTAACGTATAACGCATAACGTATAACGTATAAAGTATAACGTATAACATATAACGTATAACGTATAACGTATAACGCATAACATATAACGAATAGGTGTAACGTATAACGCATAACGTATATCGTATAACGTATAACTTATAAGGTGTAACCTATAACGCATAACGTATAACGTATAACGTATAACGAATAACGTATAACCGATAACGAATAACGCATAACGAATATCGTTTAAGGTGTAACATATAACGTATAAGGTGTAAAGTATAACGCATAACGTATAACGAATAACGTATAACGTATAAGGTGTAACGTATAACGCATAACGTATAACGTATAACGTATAAGGTGTAACGTATAACGCATAACGTATAACGTATAACGTATAACGTATAACGTATAACGCATAACGCATAACGTATAACGTATAACGTATAACGTATAACGTATAACGTATAACGTATAACGCATAACGCATAACGTATAACGTATAACGTATAACGTATAACGTATAACGTATAACGTATAACGTATAACGTATAACGTATAACGTATAACGTATAACGTATAACGTATAACGTGTAACGTGTAACGTATAACGTATAACGTATAACGTATAACGTATAACGTATAACGTATAACGTATAACGTATAACGTATAACGTATAACGTATAACGTATAACGTATAACGTATAACGTATAACGTATAACGTATAACGTATAACGTATAACGTATAACGCATAACGCATAACGTATAACGTATAACGTATAACGTATAACGTATAACGCATAACATATAACATATAACGTATAATGTGTAACGTATAACGCATAAAGTATAACGTATAACGTATAACGTATAAGGTGTAACGTATAACGCATAACGTATAACATATAACGTATAACGTATAACGTATAAGGTGTAACGTATAACGCATAACGTATAACGTATAACGTATAACGTATAACGTATAACGTATAACGCATAACATATAACGTATAAGGTGTAACGTATAACGCATAACGTATAACGTATAACGTAGAAGGTGTAACGTATAACGCATAACGAATAACGTATAACGTATAACGTATAAGGTGTAACGTATAACGCATAACGTATAACGTATAACGTATAACGTATAACGTATAACGTATAACGTATAACGTATAACGTATAACGCATAACGCATAACGTATAACGTATAACGTATAACGTATAACGTATAACGCATAACGTATAACGCATAACGTATAACGTATAACGCATAACGTATAACGTATAACGTATAATTTGTAACGTATAACGCATAACGTATAACGCATAACGTATAACGTATAACGCATAACGTATAACGTATAACGTATAATTTGTAACATATAACGCATAACGTATAACGAATAACGTATAACGTATAAGGTGTAACGTATAACGCATAACGTATAACGTATAACGTATAAGGTGTAACGTATAACGCATAACGTATAACGTATAACGTATAACGTATAAGGTGTAACGTATAACGCATAACGTATAAGGTGTAACGTATAACGCATGACGTATAACGTATAACGTATAACGTATAACGTATAAGGTGTAACGTATAACGCATAACGTATAACGTATAACGTATAACGTATAACGTATAACGTATAACGTATAACGTATAACGTATAACGTATAACGTATAACGCATAACGCATAACGTATAACGTATAACGTATAACGTATAACGTATAACGTATAACGCATAACGTATAACGCATAACGTATAACGTATAACGCATAACGTATAACGTATAACGTATAATTTGTAACGTATAACGCATAACGTATAACGAATAACGTATAACGTATAAGGTGTAACGTATAACGCATAACGCATAACGTATAACGTATAACGTATAATTTGTAACCTATAACGCATAACGTATAACGAATAACGTATAACGTATAAGGTGTAACGTATAACGCATAACGTATAACGTATAACGTATAACGTATAACGTATAACGTATAACGTATAACGTATAACGTATAACGTATAACGTATAACGTATAACGTATAACGTATAACGTATAACGTATAACGTATAACGTATAACGTATAACGTATAACGTATAACGTATAACGTATAACGTATAACGTATAACGTATAACGTATAACGTATAACGTATAACGTATAACGTATAACGTATAACGTATAACGTATAACGTATAACGTATAACGTATAACGTATAACGTATAACGTATAACGTATAACGTATAACGTATAACGTATAACGTATAACGTATAAGGTGTAACGTATAACGCATAACGTATAACATATAACGTATAACGCATAACGTATAACGAATGACGTATAACGTAAAAGGTGTAACGTATAACGCATAACGTATAACGTATAACGTATAACGTATAAGGTGTAACGTATAACGCATAACGTATAACGCATAACGTATAACGTATAACGTATAACGCATAACGTATAACGTATAACGTATAACGTATAATTTGTAACGTATAACGCATAACGTATAACGAATAACGTATAACGTATAACGTATAAAGTATAACGTATAACGCATAACATATAACGTATAAGGTGTAACGTATAACGCATAACGTATAACGTATAACGTATAACGTATAATTTGTAACGTATAACGCATAACGTATAACGAATAACGTATAATGTATAAGGTGTAACGTATAACGCATAACGTATAACGTATAACGTATAAGGTGTAACGTATAACGCATAACGTATAACGTATAAGGTGTAACGTATAACGCATAACGTATAACGTATAACGTATAAGGTGTAACGTATAACGCATAACGTATAACGTATAAGGTGTAACGTATAACGCATAACGTATAACATATAACGTATAACGTATAACGTATAAGGTGGAACGTATAACGCATAACGTATAACGTATAACGTATAACGTATAACGCATAACGTATAACGCATAACGTATAACGTATAACGTATAACGCATAACGTATAACGTATAACGTATAACGTATAACGTATAATTTTTAACGTATAACGCATAACGTATAACGAATAACGTATAACGTATAACGTATAAAGTATAACGTATAACGCATAACATATAACGTATAAGGTGTAACGTATAACGCATAACGTATAACGTATAACGTATAACGTATAAGGTGTAACGTATAACGCATAACGTATAACGTATAACGTATAACGTATAAGGTGTAACGTATAACGCATAACGTATAACGTATAACGTATAACGTATAAGGTGTAACGTATAACGCATAACGTATAACGTATAACGTATAACGTATAACGTATAACGTATAAGGTGTAACGTATAACGCATAACGTATAACGTATAACGCATAAAGTATAACGTATAATTTTTAACGTATAACGCATAACGTATAACGAATAACGTATAACGTATAACGTATAAAGTATAACGTATAACGCATAACATATAACGTATAAGGTGTAACGTATAACGCATAACGTATAACGTATAACGTATAACGTATAAGGTGTAACGTATAACGCATAACGTATAACGTATAACGTATAAGGTGTAACGTATAACGCATAACGTATAACGTATAACGTATAACGTATAAGGTGTAACGTATAACGCATAACGTATAACATATAACGTATAACGTATAACGTATAAGGTGTAACGTATAACGCATAACGTATAACGTATAACGCATAAAGTATAACGTATAACGTATAACGTATGAGGTGTAACGTATAACGCATAACGTATAACATATAACGTATAACGTATAACGTATAAGGTGGAACGTATAACGCATAACGTATAACGTATAACGTATAACGTATAACGCATAACGTATAACGCATAACGTATAACGTATAACGTATAACGCATAACGTATAACGTATAACGTATAACGTATAACGTATAATTTTTAACGTATAACGCATAACGTATAACGAATAACGTATAACGTATAACGTATAAAGTATAACGTATAACGCATAACATATAACGTATAAGGTGTAACGTATAACGCATAACGTATAACGTATAACGTATAACGTATAAGGTGTAACGTATAACGCATAACGTATAACGTATAACGTATAACGTATAAGGTGTAACGTATAACGCATAACGTATAACGTATAACGTATAACGTATAAGGTGTAACGTATAACGCATAACGTATAACGTATAACGTATAACGTATAACGTATAACGTATAACGTATAACGTATAACGTATAACGTATAACGTATAACGTATAACGTATAACGTATAACGTATAACGTATAACGTATAACGTATAACGTATAACGTATAACGTATAACGTATAACGTATAACGTATAACGTATAACGTATAACGTATAACGTATAACGTATAACGTATAACGTATAACGTATAACGTATAACGTATAACGTATAACGTATAACGTATAACGTATAACGTATAACGTATAACGTATAACGTATAACGTATAACGTATAACGTATAACGTATAACGTATAACGTATAACGTATAACGTATAACGTATAACGTATAACGTATAACGTATAACGTATAACGTATAACGTATAACGTATAACGTATAACGTATAACGTATAACGTATAACGTATAACGTATAACGTATAACGTATAACGTATAACGTATAACGTATAACGTATAACGTATAACGTATAACGTATAACGTATAACGTATAACGTATAACGTATAACGTATAACGTATAACGTATAACGTATAACGTATAACGTATAACGTATAACGTATAACGTATAACGTATAACGTATAACGTATAACGTATAACGTATAACGTATAACGTATAACGTATAACGTATAACGTATAACGTATAACGTATAACGTATAACGTATAACGTATAACGTATAACGTATAACGTATAACGTATAACGTATAACGTATAACGTATAACGTATAACGTATAACGTATAACGTATAACGTATAACGTATAACGTATAACGTATAACGTATAACGTATAACGTATAACGTATAACGTATAACGTATAACGTATAACGTATAACGTATAACGTATAACGTATAACGTATAACGTATAACGTATAACGTATAACGTATAACGTATAACGTATAACGTATAACGTATAACGTATAACGTATAACGTATAACGTATAACGTATAACGTATAACGTATAACGTATAACGTATAACGTATAACGTATAACGTATAACGTATAACGTATAACGTATAACGTATAACGTATAACGTATAACGTATAACGTATAACGTATAACGTATAACGTATAACGTATAACGTATAACGTATAACGTATAACGTATAACGTATAACGTATAACGTATAACGTATAACGTATAACGTATAACGTATAACGTATAACGTATAACGTATAACGTATAACGTATAACGTATAACGTATAACGTATAACGTATAACGTATAACGTATAACGTATAACGTATAACGTATAACGTATAACGTATAACGTATAACGTATAACGTATAACGTATAACGTATAACGTATAACGTATAACGTATAACGTATAACGTATAACGTATAACGTATAACGTATAACGTATAACGTATAACGTATAACGTATAACGTATAACGTATAACGTATAACGTATAACGTATAACGTATAACGTATAAGGTGTAACGTATAACGCATAACGTATAACATATAACGTATAACGCATAACGTATAACGAATGACGTATAACGTAAAAGGTGTAACGTATAACGCATAACGTATAACGTATAACGTATAACGTATAAGGTGTAACGTATAACGCATAACGTATAACGCATAACGTATAACGTATAACGTATAACGCATAACGTATAACGTATAACGTATAACGTATAATTTGTAACGTATAACGCATAACGTATAACGAATAACGTATAACGTATAACGTATAAAGTATAACGTATAACGCATAACATATAACGTATAAGGTGTAACGTATAACGCATAACGTATAACGTATAACGTATAACGTATAATTTGTAACGTATAACGTATAACGCATAACGTATAACGTATAACGTATAACGCATAACGTATAACGTATAACGTATAACGTATAACGCATAACGTATAACGTATAACGTATAACGTATAACGTATAACGCATAACGTATAACGTATAACGTATAAGGTGTAACGTATAACGCATAACGTATAACGTATAACGTATAACGTATAACGTATAACGTATAACGTATAACGTATAACGTATAACGTATAACGTATAACGTATAACGTATAACGTATAACGTATAACGTATAACGTATAACGTATAACGTATAACGTATAACGTATAACGTATAACGTATAACGTATAACGTATAACGTATAACGTATAACGTATAACGTATAACGTATAACGTATAACGTATAACGTATAACGTATAACGTATAACGTATAACGTATAACGTATAACGTATAACGTATAACGTATAACGTATAACGTATAACGTATAACGTATAACGTATAACGTATAACGTATAACGTATAACGTATAACGTATAACGTATAACGTATAACGTATAACGTATAACGTATAACGTATAACGTATAACGTATAACGTATAACGTATAACGTATAACGTATAACGTATAACGTATAACGTATAACGTATAACGTATAACGTATAACGTATAACGTATAACGTATAACGTATAACGTATAACGTATAACGTATAACGTATAACGTATAACGTATAACGTATAACGTATAACGTATAACGTATAACGTATAACGTATAACGTATAACGTATAACGTATAACGTATAACGTATAACGTATAACGTATAACGTATAACGTATAACGTATAACGTATAACGTATAACGTATAACGTATAACGTATAAACGTATAACGTATAACGTATAACGTATAACGTATAACGTATAACGTATAACGTATAACGTATAACGTATAACGTATAACGTATAACGTATAACGTATAACGTATAACGTATAACGTATAACGTATAACGTATAACGTATAACGTATAACGTATAACGTATAACGTATAACGTATAACGTATAACGTATAACGTATAACGTATAACGTATAACGTATAACGTATAACGTATAACGTATAACGTATAACGTATAACGTATAACGTATAACGTATAACGTATAACGTATAACGTATAACGTATAACGTATAACGTATAACGTATAACGTATAACGTATAACGTATAACGTATAACGTATAACGTATAACGTATAACGTATAACGTATAACGTATAACGTATAACGTATAACGTATAACGTATAACGTATAACGTATAACGTATAACGTATAACGTATAACGTATAACGTATAACGTATAACGTATAACGTATAACGTATAACGTATAACGTATAACGTATAACGTATAACGTATAACGTATAACGTATAACGTATAACGTATAACGTATAACGTATAACGTATAACGTATAACGTATAACGTATAACGTATAACGTATAACGTATAACGTATAACGTATAACGTATAACGTATAACGTATAACGTATAACGTATAACGTATAACGTATAACGTATAACGTATAACGTATAACGTATAACGTATAACGTATAACGTATAACGTATAACGTATAACGTATAACGTATAACGTATAACGTATAACGTATAACGTATAACGTATAACGTATAACGTATAACGTATAACGTATAACGTATAACGTATAACGTATAACGTATAACGTATAACGTATAACGTATAACGTATAACGTATAACGTATAACGTATAACGTATAACGTATAACGTATAACGTATAACGTATAACGTATAACGTATAACGTATAACGTATAACGTATAACGTATAACGTATAACGTATAACGTATAACGTATAACGTATAACGTATAACGTATAACGTATAACGTATAACGTATAACGTATAACGTATAACGTATAACGTATAACGTATAACGTATAACGTATAACGTATAACGTATAACGTATAACGTATAACGTATAACGTATAACGTATAACGTATAACGTATAACGTATAACGTATAACGTATAACGTATAACGTATAACGTATAACGTATAACGTATAACGTATAACGTATAACGTATAACGTATAACGTATAACGTATAACGTATAACGTATAACGTATAACGTATAACGTATAACGTATAACGTATAACGTATAACGTATAACGTATAAGGTGTAACGTATAACGCATAACGTATAACATATAACGTATAACGCATAACGTATAACGAATGACGTATAACGTAAAAGGTGTAACGTATAACGCATAACGTATAACGTATAACGTATAACGTATAAGGTGTAACGTATAACGCATAACGTATAACGCATAACGTATAACGTATAACGTATAACGCATAACGTATAACGTATAACGTATAACGTATAATTTGTAACGTATAACGCATAACGTATAACGAATAACGTATAACGTATAACGTATAAAGTATAACGTATAACGCATAACATATAACGTATAAGGTGTAACGTATAACGCATAACGTATAACGTATAACGTATAACGTATAATTTGTAACGTATAACGCATAACGTATAACGAATAACGTATAATGTATAAGGTGTAACGTATAACGCATAACGTATAACGTATAACGTATAAGGTGTAACGTATAACGCATAACGTATAACGTATAAGGTGTAACGTATAACGCATAACGTATAACGTATAACGTATAAGGTGTAACGTATAACGCATAACGTATAACGTATAAGGTGTAACGTATAACGCATAACGTATAACATATAACGTATAACGTATAACGTATAAGGTGGAACGTATAACGCATAACGTATAACGTATAACGTATAACGTATAACGCATAACGTATAACGCATAACGTATAACGTATAACGTATAACGCATAACGTATAACGTATAACGTATAACGTATAACGTATAATTTTTAACGTATAACGCATAACGTATAACGAATAACGTATAACGTATAACGTATAAAGTATAACGTATAACGCATAACATATAACGTATAACGTATAACGTATAACGCATAACGCATAACGTATAACGTATAACGTATAACGTATAACGTATAACGTATAACGTATAACGTATAACGTATAACGTATAACGTATAACGTATAACGCATAACATATAACGTATAAGGTGTAACGTATAACGCATAACGTATAACGTATAACGTATAACGTATAACGCATAACGTATAACGTATAACGTATAAGGTGTAACGTATAACGCATAACGTATAACGTATAAGGTGTAACGTATAACGCATAACGTATAACATATAACGTATAACGTATAACGTATAAGGTGGAACGTATAACGCATAACGTATAACGTATAACGTATAACGTATAACGTATAACGCATAACGTATAACGTATAACGTATAACGTATAACGCATAACGCATAACGTATAACGTATAACGTATAACGTATAACGTATAACGTATAACGTATAACGTATAACGTATAACGTATAACGTATAACGTATAACGCATAACATATAACGTATAAGGTGTAACGTATAACGCATAACGTATAACGTATAACGTATAACGTATAACGCATAACGCATAACGTATAACGTATAACGTATAACGTATAACGTATAACGTATAACGTATAACGTATAACGTATAACGTATAACGTATAACGTATAACGTATAACGTATAACGTATAACGTATAACGTATAACGTATAACGTATAACGTATAACGTATAACGTATAACGTATAACGTATAACGTATAACGTATAACGTATAACGTATAACGTATAACGTATAACGTATAACGTATAACGTATAACGTATAACGTATAACGTATAACGTATAACGTATAACGTATAACGTATAACGTATAACGTATAACGTATAACGTATAACGTATAACGTATAACGTATAACGTATAACGTATAACGTATAACGTATAACGTATAACGTATAACGTATAACGTATAACGTATAACGTATAACGTATAACGCATAACGTATAACGTATAACGTATAACGTATAACGTATAACGCATAACGTATAACGTATAACGTATAACGTATAACGTATAACGTATAACGTACAACGTATAACGTATAACGTATAACGTATAACGTATAACGTATAACGTATAACGTATAACGCATAACGTATAACGTATAACGTATAACGCATAACGTATAACGTATAACGTATAACGTATAACGCATAACGTATAACGTATAACGTATAACGTATAACGTATAACGCATAACGTATAACGTATAACGTATAAGGTGTAACGTATAACGCATAACGTATAACGTATAACGTATAACGTATAACGTATAACGTATAACGTATAACGTATAACGTATAACGTATAACGTATAACGTATAACGTATAACGTATAACGTATAACGTATAACGTATAACGTATAACGTATAACGTATAACGTATAACGTATAACGTATAACGTATAACGTATAACGTATAACGTATAACGTATAACGTATAACGTATAACGTATAACGTATAACGTATAACGTATAACGTATAACGTATAACGTATAACGTATAACGTATAACGTATAACGTATAACGTATAACGTATAACGTATAACGTATAACGTATAACGTATAACGTATAACGTATAACGTATAACGTATAACGTATAACGTATAACGTATAACGTATAACGTATAACGTATAACGTATAACGTATAACGTATAACGTATAACGTATAACGTATAACGTATAACGTATAACGTATAACGTATAACGTATAACGTATAACGTATAACGTATAACGTATAACGTATAACGTATAACGTATAACGTATAACGTATAACGTATAACGTATAACGTATAACGTATAACGTATAACGTATAACGTATAACGTATAACGTATAACGTATAACGTATAACGTATAACGTATAACGTATAACGTATAACGTATAACGTATAACGTATAACGTATAACGTATAACGTATAACGTATAACGTATAACGTATAACGTATAACGTATAACGTATAACGTATAACGTATAACGTATAACGTATAACGTATAACGTATAACGTATAACGTATAACGTATAACGTATAACGTATAACGTATAACGTATAACGTATAACGTATAACGTATAACGTATAACGTATAACGTATAACGTATAACGTATAACGTATAACGTATAACGTATAACGTATAACGTATAACGTATAACGTATAACGTATAACGTATAACGTATAACGTATAACGTATAACGTATAACGTATAACGTATAACGTATAACGTATAACGTATAACGTATAACGTATAACGTATAACGTATAACGTATAACGTATAACGTATAACGTATAACGTATAACGTATAACGTATAACGTATAACGTATAACGTATAACGTATAACGTATAACGTATAACGTATAACGTATAACGTATAACGTATAACGTATAACGTATAACGTATAACGTATAACGTATAACGTATAACGTATAACGTATAACGTATAACGTATAACGTATAACGTATAACGTATAACGTATAACGTATAACGTATAACGTATAACGTATAACGTATAAGGTGTAAGGTGTAACGTATAACGCATAACGTATAACATATAACGTATAACGTATAACGTATAAGGTGTAACGTATAACGCATAACGTATAACGTATAACGTATAACGTATAACGTATAACGTATAACGTATAACGCATAACATATAACGTATAAGGTGTAACGTATAACGCATAACGTATAACGTATAACGTATAACGTATAAGGTGTAACGTATAACGCATAACGAATAACGTATAACGTATAACGTATAAGGTGTAACGTATAACGCATAACGTATAACGTATAACGTATAACGTATAACGTATAACGTATAACGTATAACGTATAACGCATAACGTATAACGAATAACGTATAACGTATAACGTATAAAGTATAACGTATAACGCATAACATATAACGTATAAGGTGTAACGTATAACGCATAACGTATAACGTATAACGTATAACGTATAACGTATAAGGTGTAACGTATAACGCATAACGTATAACGTATAACGTATAACGTATAAGGTGTAACGTATAACGCATAACGTATAACGTATAACGTATAACGTATAAGGTGTAACGTATAACGCATAACGTATAACGTATAACGTATAACGTATAACGTATAACGTATAACGTATAACGTATAACGTATAACGTATAACGTATAACGTATAACGTATAACGTATAACGTATAACGTATAACGTATAACGTATAACGTATAACGTATAACGTATAACGTATAACGTATAACGTATAACGTATAACGTATAACGTATAACGTATAACGTATAACGTATAACGTATAACGTATAACGTATAACGTATAACGTATAACGTATAACGTATAACGTATAACGTATAACGTATAACGTATAACGTATAACGTATAACGTATAACGTATAACGTATAACGTATAACGTATAACGTATAACGTATAACGTATAACGTATAACGTATAACGTATAACGTATAACGTATAACGTATAACGTATAACGTATAACGTATAACGTATAACGTATAACGTATAACGCATAACGTATAACGTATAACGTATAACGTATAACGTATAACGTATAACGCATAACGTATAACGTATAAGGTGTAACGTATAACGCATAACGTATAACGTATAAGGTGTAACGTATAACGCATAACGTATAACGTATAACGTATAACGTATAACGTATAACGTATAACGTATAACGTATAACGTATAACGTATAACGTATAACGTATAACGTATAACGTATAACGTATAACGTATAACGTATAACGTATAACGTATAACGTATAACGTATAACGTATAACGTATAACGTATAACGTATAACGTATAACGTATAACGTATAACGTATAACGTATAACGTATAACGTATAACGTATAACGTATAACGTATAACGTATAACGTATAACGTATAACGTATAACGTATAACGTATAACGTATAACGTATAACGTATAACGTATAACGTATAACGTATAACGTATAACGTATAACGTATAACGTATAACGTATAACGTATAACGTATAACGTATAACGTATAACGTATAACGTATAACGTATAACGTATAACGTATAACGTATAACGTATAACGTATAACGTATAACGTATAACGTATAACGTATAACGTATAACGTATAACGTATAACGTATAACGTATAACGTATAACGTATAACGTATAACGTATAACGTATAACGTATAACGTATAACGTATAACGTATAACGTATAACGTATAACGTATAACGTATAACGTATAACGTATAACGTATAACGTATAACGTATAACGTATAACGTATAACGTATAACGTATAACGTATAACGTATAACGTATAACGTATAACGTATAACGTATAAGGTGTAAGGTGTAACGTATAACGCATAACGTATAACATATAACGTATAACGTATAACGTATAAGGTGTAACGTATAACGCATAACGTATAACGTATAACGTATAACGTATAACGTATAACGTATAACGTATAACGCATAACATATAACGTATAAGGTGTAACGTATAACGCATAACGTATAACGTATAACGTATAACGTATAAGGTGTAACGTATAACGCATAACGAATAACGTATAACGTATAACGTATAAGGTGTAAGGTGTAACGTATAACGCATAACGTATAACATATAACGTATAACGTATAACGTATAAGGTGTAACGTATAACGCATAACGTATAACGTATAACGTATAACGTATAACGTATAACGTATAACGTATAACGTATAACGCATAACATATAACGTATAAGGTGTAACGTATAACGTATAACGTATAAGGTGTAACGTATAACGCATAACGTATAACGTATAACGCATAACGTATAACGTATAACGCATAACGTATAACGCATAACGTATAACGTATAACGTATAACGTATAACGTATAACGTATAACGCATAACATATAACGTATAAGGTGTAACGTATAACGCATAACGTATAACGTATAACGTATAACGTATAAGGTGTAACGTATAACGCATAACGAATAACGTATAACGTATAACGTATAAGGTGTAACGTATAACGCATAACGTATAACGTATAACGTATAACGTATAACATATAACGTATAACGTATAACGTATAAGGTGTAACGTATAACGCATAACGTATAACGTATAACGTATAACGTATAACGTATAACGTATAACGTATAACGCATAACATATAACGTATAAGGTGTAACGTATAACGCATAACGTATAACGTATAACGTATAACGTATAAGGTGTAACGTATAACGCATAACGAATAACGTATAACGTATAACGTATAAGGTGTAACGTATAACGCATAACGTATAACGTATAACGTATAACGTATAACGTATAACGTATAACGTATAACGTATAACGCATAACGTATAACGAATAACGTATAACGTATAACGTATAAAGTATAACGTATAACGCATAACATATAACGTATAAGGTGTAACGTATAACGCATAACGTATAACGTATAACGTATAACGTATAACGTATAAGGTGTAACGTATAACGCATAACGTATAACGTATAACGTATAACGTATAAGGTGTAACGTATAACGCATAACGTATAACGTATAACGTATAACGTATAAGGTGTAACGTATAACGCATAACGTATAACGTATAACGTATAACGTATAACGTATAACGTATAACGTATAACGTATAACGTATAACGTATAACGTATAACGTATAACGTATAACGTATAACGTATAACGTATAACGTATAACGTATAACGTATAACGTATAACGTATAACGTATAACGTATAACGTATAACGTATAACGTATAACGTATAACGTATAACGTATAACGTATAACGTATAACGTATAACGTATAACGTATAACGTATAACGTATAACGTATAACGTATAACGTATAACGTATAACGTATAACGTATAACGTATAACGTATAACGTATAACGTATAACGTATAACGTATAACGTATAACGTATAACGTATAACGTATAACGTATAACGTATAACGTATAACGTATAACGTATAACGTATAACGTATAACGTATAACGTATAACGTATAACGTATAACGTATAACGTATAACGTATAACGTATAACGTATAACGCATAACGTATAACGTATAACGTATAACGTATAACGTATAACGTATAACGCATAACGTATAACGTATAAGGTGTAACGTATAACGCATAACGTATAACGTATAAGGTGTAACGTATAACGCATAACGTATAACGTATAACGTATAACGTATAACGTATAACGTATAACGTATAACGTATAACGTATAACGTATAACGTATAACGTATAACGTATAACGTATAACGTATAACGTATAACGTATAACGTATAACGTATAACGTATAACGTATAACGTATAACGTATAACGTATAACGTATAACGTATAACGTATAACGTATAACGTATAACGTATAACGTATAACGTATAACGTATAACGTATAACGTATAACGTATAACGTATAACGTATAACGTATAACGTATAACGTATAACGTATAACGTATAACGTATAACGTATAACGTATAACGTATAACGTATAACGTATAACGTATAACGTATAACGTATAACGTATAACGTATAACGTATAACGTATAACGTATAACGTATAACGTATAACGTATAACGTATAACGTATAACGTATAACGTATAACGTATAACGTATAACGTATAACGTATAACGTATAACGTATAACGTATAACGTATAACGTATAACGTATAACGTATAACGTATAACGTATAACGTATAACGTATAACGTATAACGTATAACGTATAACGTATAACGTATAACGTATAACGTATAACGTATAACGTATAACGTATAACGTATAACGTATAACGTATAACGTATAACGTATAACGTATAACGTATAACGTATAACGTATAACGTATAACGTATAACGTATAAGGTGTAAGGTGTAACGTATAACGCATAACGTATAACATATAACGTATAACGTATAACGTATAAGGTGTAACGTATAACGCATAACGTATAACGTATAACGTATAACGTATAACGTATAACGTATAACGTATAACGCATAACATATAACGTATAAGGTGTAACGTATAACGCATAACGTATAACGTATAACGTATAACGTATAAGGTGTAACGTATAACGCATAACGAATAACGTATAACGTATAACGTATAAGGTGTAAGGTGTAACGTATAACGCATAACGTATAACATATAACGTATAACGTATAACGTATAAGGTGTAACGTATAACGCATAACGTATAACGTATAACGTATAACGTATAACGTATAACGTATAACGTATAACGTATAACGCATAACATATAACGTATAAGGTGTAACGTATAACGTATAACGTATAAGGTGTAACGTATAACGCATAACGTATAACGTATAACGCATAACGTATAACGTATAACGCATAACGTATAACGCATAACGTATAACGTATAACGTATAACGTATAACGTATAACGTATAACGCATAACATATAACGTATAAGGTGTAACGTATAACGCATAACGTATAACGTATAACGTATAACGTATAAGGTGTAACGTATAACGCATAACGAATAACGTATAACGTATAACGTATAAGGTGTAACGTATAACGCATAACGTATAACGTATAACGTATAACGTATAACATATAACGTATAACGTATAACGTATAAGGTGTAACGTATAACGCATAACGTATAACGTATAACGTATAACGTATAACGTATAACGTATAACGTATAACGCATAACATATAACGTATAAGGTGTAACGTATAACGCATAACGTATAACGTATAACGTATAACGTATAAGGTGTAACGTATAACGCATAACGAATAACGTATAACGTATAACGTATAAGGTGTAACGTATAACGCATAACGTATAACGTATAACGTATAACGTATAACGTATAACGTATAACGTATAACGTATAACGCATAACGTATAACGAATAACGTATAACGTATAACGTATAAAGTATAACGTATAACGCATAACATATAACGTATAAGGTGTAACGTATAACGCATAACGTATAACGTATAACGTATAACGTATAACGTATAAGGTGTAACGTATAACGCATAACGTATAACGTATAACGTATAACGTATAAGGTGTAACGTATAACGCATAACGTATAACGTATAACGTATAACGTATAAGGTGTAACGTATAACGCATAACGTATAACGTATAACGTATAACGTATAACGTATAACGTATAACGTATAACGTATAACGTATAACGTATAACGTATAACGTATAACGTATAACGTATAACGTATAACGTATAACGTATAACGTATAACGTATAACGTATAACGTATAACGTATAACGTATAACGTATAACGTATAACGTATAACGTATAACGTATAACGTATAACGTATAACGTATAACGTATAACGTATAACGTATAACGTATAACGTATAACGTATAACGTATAACGTATAACGTATAACGTATAACGTATAACGTATAACGTATAACGTATAACGTATAACGTATAACGTATAACGTATAACGTATAACGTATAA
The DNA here is from genome assembly GCA_963966675.1 of Lasioglossum calceatum. Lineage (NCBI taxonomy): Eukaryota > Metazoa > Arthropoda > Insecta > Hymenoptera > Halictidae > Lasioglossum > Lasioglossum calceatum. Next base: position 153,908 of record CAXAAD010000065.1, on the reverse strand, counting down.
CGTATAACGTATAACGTATAACGTATAACGTATAACGTATAACGTATAACGTATAACGTATAACGTATAACGTATAACGTATAACGTATAACGTATAACGTATAACGCATAACGTATAACGTATAACGTATAACGTATAACGTATAACGTATAACGCATAACGTATAACGTATAAGGTGTAACGTATAACGCATAACGTATAACGTATAAGGTGTAACGTATAACGCATAACGTATAACGTATAACGTATAACGTATAACGTATAACGTATAACGTATAACGTATAACGTATAACGTATAACGTATAACGTATAACGTATAACGTATAACGTATAACGTATAACGTATAACGTATAACGTATAACGTATAACGTATAACGTATAACGTATAACGTATAACGTATAACGTATAACGTATAACGTATAACGTATAACGTATAACGTATAACGTATAACGTATAACGTATAACGTATAACGTATAACGTATAACGTATAACGTATAACGTATAACGTATAACGTATAACGTATAACGTATAACGTATAACGTATAACGTATAACGTATAACGTATAACGTATAACGTATAACGTATAACGTATAACGTATAACGTATAACGTATAACGTATAACGTATAACGTATAACGTATAACGTATAACGTATAACGTATAACGTATAACGTATAACGTATAACGTATAACGTATAACGTATAACGTATAACGTATAACGTATAACGTATAACGTATAACGTATAACGTATAACGTATAACGTATAACGTATAACGTATAACGTATAACGTATAACGTATAACGTATAACGTATAACGTATAACGTATAACGTATAACGTATAACGTATAACGTATAACGTATAACGTATAACGTATAAGGTGTAAGGTGTAACGTATAACGCATAACGTATAACATATAACGTATAACGTATAACGTATAAGGTGTAACGTATAACGCATAACGTATAACGTATAACGTATAACGTATAACGTATAACGTATAACGTATAACGCATAACATATAACGTATAAGGTGTAACGTATAACGCATAACGTATAACGTATAACGTATAACGTATAAGGTGTAACGTATAACGCATAACGAATAACGTATAACGTATAACGTATAAGGTGTAAGGTGTAACGTATAACGCATAACGTATAACATATAACGTATAACGTATAACGTATAAGGTGTAACGTATAACGCATAACGTATAACGTATAACGTATAACGTATAACGTATAACGTATAACGTATAACGTATAACGCATAACATATAACGTATAAGGTGTAACGTATAACGTATAACGTATAAGGTGTAACGTATAACGCATAACGTATAACGTATAACGCATAACGTATAACGTATAACGCATAACGTATAACGCATAACGTATAACGTATAACGTATAACGTATAACGTATAACGTATAACGCATAACATATAACGTATAAGGTGTAACGTATAACGCATAACGTATAACGTATAACGTATAACGTATAAGGTGTAACGTATAACGCATAACGAATAACGTATAACGTATAACGTATAAGGTGTAACGTATAACGCATAACGTATAACGTATAACGTATAACGTATAAGGTGTAACGTATAACGTATAACGTATAACGTATAACGTATAACGTATAACGTATAACGTATAACGTATAACGTATAACGTATAACGTATAACGTATAACGTATAACGTATAACGTATAACGTATAACGTATAACGTATAACGTATAACGTATAACGTATAACGTATAACGTATAACGTATAACGTATAACGTATAACGTATAACGTATAACGTAAACGTATAACGTATAACGTATAACGTATAACGTATAACGTATAACGTATAACGTATAACGTATAACGTATAACGCATAACGTATAACGCATAACGTATAACGTATAATTTGTAACGTATAACGCATAACGTATAACGCATAACGTATAACGTATAACGTATAACGTATAATTTGTAACGTATAACGCATAACGTATAACGAATAACGTATAACGTATAACGTATAAAGTATAACGTATAACGCATAACATATAACGTATAAGGTGTAACGTATAACGCATAACGTATAACGTATAACGTATAACGTATAATTTGTAACGTATAACGCATAACGTATAACGAATAACGTATAACGTATAAGGTGTAACGTATAACGCATAACGTATAACGTATAACGTATAAGGTGTAACGTATAACGCATAACGTATAACGTATAAGGTGTAACGTATAACGCATAACGTATAACGTATAACGTATAAGGTGTAACGTATAACGCATAACGTATAACGTATAAGGTGTAACGTATAACGCATAACGTATAACGTATAACGTATAACGTATAACGTATAAGGTGTAACGTATAACGCATAACGTATAACATATAACGTATAACGTATAACGTATAAGGTGTAACGTATAACGCATAACGTATAACGTATAACGCATAAAGTATAACGTATAACGTATAACGTATAAGGTGTAACGTATAACGCATAACGTATAACATATAACGTATAACGTATAACGTATAAGGTGGAACGTATAACGCATAACGTATAACGTATAACGTATAACGTATAACGCATAACGTATAACGCATAACGTATAACGTATAACGTATAACGCATAACGTATAACGTATAACGTATAACGTATAATTTGTAACGTATAACGCATAACGTATAACGAATAACGTATAACGTATAACGTATAAAGTATAACGTATAACGCATAACATATAACGTATAAGGTGTAACGTATAACGCATAACGTATAACGTATAACGTATAACGTATAACGCATAACGCATAACGTATAACGTATAACGTATAACGTATAACGTATAACGCATAACGTATAACGCATAACGTATAACGTATAACGCATAACGTATAACGTATAACGTATAATTTGTAACGTATAACGCATAACGTATAACGCATAACGTATAACGTATACCGCATAACGTAGAACGTATAACGTATAATTTGTAACATATAACGCATAACGTATAACGAATAACGTATAACGTATAAGGTGTAACGTATAACGCATAACGTATAACGTATAACGTATAAGGTGTAACGTATAACGCATAACGTATAACGTATAACGTATAACGTATAAGGTGTAACGTATAACGCATAACGTATAAGGTGTAACGTATAACGCATGACGTATAACGTATAACGTATAACGTATAACGTATAAGGTGTAACGTATAACGCATAACGTATAACGTATAACGTATAACGTATAACGTATAACGTATAACGTATAACGTATAACGTATAACGCATAACGCATAACGTATAACGTATAACGTATAACGTATAAGGTGTAAAGTATAACGCATAACGTATAACGCATAACGTATAACGTATAACGCATAACGTATAACGTATAACGTATAATTTGTAACGTATAACGCATAACGTATAACGAATAACGTATAACGTATAAGGTGTAACGTATAACGCATAACGCATAACGTATAACGTATAACGTATAATTTGTAACCTATAACGCATAACGTATAACGAATAACGTATAACGTATAAGGTGTAACGTATAACGCATAACGTATAACGTATAACGTATAACGTATAACGTATAACGTATAACGTATAACGTATAACGTATAACGTATAACGTATAACGTATAACGTATAACGTATAACGTATAACGTATAACGTATAACGTATAACGTATAACGTATAACGTATAACGTATAACGTATAACGTATAACGTATAACGTATAACGTATAACGTATAACGTATAACGTATAACGTATAACGTATAACGTATAACGTATAACGTATAACGTATAACGTATAACGTATAACGTATAACGTATAACGTATAACGTATAACGTATAACGTATAACGTATAACGTATAACGTATAACGTATAACGTATAAGGTGTAACGTATAACGCATAACGTATAACATATAACGTATAACGCATAACGTATAACGAATGACGTATAACGTAAAAGGTGTAACGTATAACGCATAACGTATAACGTATAACGTATAACGTATAAGGTGTAACGTATAACGCATAACGTATAACGCATAACGTATAACGTATAACGTATAACGCATAACGTATAACGTATAACGTATAACGTATAATTTGTAACGTATAACGCATAACGTATAACGAATAACGTATAACGTATAACGTATAAAGTATAACGTATAACGCATAACATATAACGTATAAGGTGTAACGTATAACGCATAACGTATAACGTATAACGTATAACGTATAATTTGTAACGTATAACGCATAACGTATAACGAATAACGTATAATGTATAAGGTGTAACGTATAACGCATAACGTATAACGTATAACGTATAAGGTGTAACGTATAACGCATAACGTATAACGTATAAGGTGTAACGTATAACGCATAACGTATAACGTATAACGTATAAGGTGTAACGTATAACGCATAACGTATAACGTATAAGGTGTAACGTATAACGCATAACGTATAACGTATAACGTATAACGTATAAGGTGTAACGTATAACGCATAACGTATAACATATAACGTATAACGTATAACGTATAAGGTGTAACGTATAACGCATAACGTATAACGTATAACGCATAAAGTATAACGTATAACGTATAACGTATAAGGTGTAACGTATAACGCATAACGTATAACATATAACGTATAACGTATAACGTATAAGGTGGAACGTATAACGCATAACGTATAACGTATAACGTATAACGTATAACGCATAACGTATAACGCATAACGTATAACGTATAACGTATAACGCATAACGTATAACGTATAACGTATAACGTATAATTTGTAACGTATAACGCATAACGTATAACGAATAACGTATAACGTATAACGTATAAAGTATAACGTATAACGCATAACATATAACGTATAAGGTGTAACGTATAACGCATAACGTATAACGTATAACGTATAACGTATAAGGTGTAACGTATAACGCATAACGTATAACGTATAACGTATAACGTATAAGGTGTAACGTATAACGCATAACGTATAACGTATAACGTATAAGGTGTAACGTATAACGCATAACGTATAACGTATAACGTATAACGTATAACGTATAACGTATAACGTATAACGTATAACGTATAACGTATAACGTATAACGTATAACGTATAACGTATAACGTATAACGTATAACGTATAACGTATAACGTATAACGTATAACGTATAACGTATAACGTATAACGTATAACGTATAACGTATAACGTATAACGTATAACGTATAACGTATAACGTATAACGTATAACGTATAACGTATAACGTATAACGTATAACGTATAACGTATAACGTATAACGTATAACGTATAACGTATAACGTATAACGTATAACGTATAACGTATAACGTATAACGTATAACGTATAACGTATAACGTATAACGTATAACGTATAACGTATAACGTATAACGTATAACGTATAACGTATAACGTATAACGTATAACGTATAACGTATAACGTATAACGTATAACGTATAACGTATAACGTATAACGTATAACGTATAACGTATAACGTATAACGTATAACGTATAACGTATAACGTATAACGTATAACGTATAACGTATAACGTATAACGTATAACGTATAACGTATAACGTATAACGTATAACGTATAACGTATAACGTATAACGTATAACGTATAACGTATAACGTATAACGTATAACGTATAACGTATAACGTATAACGTATAACGTATAACGTATAACGTATAACGTATAACGTATAACGTATAACGTATAACGCATAACGTATAACGTATAACGTATAAGGTGTAACGTATAACGCATAACGTATAACGTATAACGTATAACGTATAACGTATAACGTATAACGTATAACGTATAACGTATAACGTATAACGTATAACGTATAACGTATAACGTATAACGTATAACGTATAACGTATAACGTATAACGTATAACGTATAACGTATAAGGTGGAACGTATAACGCATAACGTATAACGTATAACGTATAACGTATAACGCATAACGTATAACGCATAACGTGTAACGTATAACGTATAACGCATAACGTATAACGTATAACGTATAACGTATAATTTGTAACGTATAACGCATAACGTATAACGAATAACGTATAACGTATAACGTATAAAGTATAACGTATAACGCATAACATATAACGTATAAGGTGTAACGTATAACGCATAACGTATAACGTATAACGTATAACGTATAAGGTGTAACGTATAACGCATAACGTATAACGTATAACGTATAACGTATAAGGTGTAACGTATAACGCATAACGTATAACGTATAACGTATAACGTATAACGTATAACGTATAACGTATAACGTATAACGTATAACGTATAACGTATAACGTATAACGTATAACGTATAACGTATAACGTATAACGTATAACGTATAACGTATAACGTATAACGTATAACGTATAACGTATAACGTATAACGTATAACGTATAACGTATAACGTATAACGTATAACGTATAACGTATAACGTATAACGTATAACGTATAACGTATAACGTATAACGTATAACGTATAACGTATAACGTATAACGTATAACGTATAACGTATAACGTATAACGTATAACGTATAACGTATAACGTATAACGTATAACGTATAACGTATAACGTATAACGTATAACGTATAACGTATAACGTATAACGTATAACGTATAACGTATAACGTATAACGTATAACGTATAACGTATAACGTATAACGTATAACGTATAACGTATAACGTATAACGTATAACGTATAACGTATAACGTATAAGGTGTAACGTATAACGCATAACGTATAACGTATAACGTATAAGGTGTAACGTATAACGCATAACGTATAACGTATAATGTGTAACGTATAACGCATAACGTATAACGTATAACGTATAACGTATAAGGTGTAACGTATAACGCATAACGTATAACATATAACGTATAACGGATAACGTATAAGGTGTAACGTATAACGCATAACGTATAACGTATAACGCATAAAGTATAACGTATAACGTATAACGTATAAGGTGTAACGTATAACGCATAACGTATAACATATAACGTATAACGTATAACGTATAAGGTGGAACGTATAACGCATAACGTATAACGTATAACGTATAACGTATAACGCATAACGTATAACGCATAACGTATAACGTATAACGTATAACGCATAACGTATAACGTATAACGTATAATTTGTAACGTATAACGCATAACGTATAACGAATAACGTATAACGTATAACGTATAAAGTATAACGTATAACGCATAACATATAACGTATAAGGTGTAACGTATAACGCATAACGTATAACGTATAACGTATAACGTATAAGGTGTAACGTATAACGCATAACGTATAACGTATAACGTATAACGTATAAGGTGTAACGTATAACGCATAACGTATAACGTATAACGTATAACGTATAAGGTGTAACGTATAACGCATAACGTATAACGTATAACGTATAACGTATAACGTATAACGTATAACGTATAACGTATAACGTATAACGTATAACGTATAACGTATAACGTATAACGTATAACGTATAACGTATAACGTATAACGTATAACGTATAACGTATAACGTATAACGTATAACGTATAACGTATAACGTATAACGTATAACGTATAACGTATAACGTATAACGTATAACGTATAACGTATAACGTATAACGTATAACGTATAACGTATAACGTATAACGTATAAAATATAACGTATAACGTATAACGTATAACGTATAACGTATAACGTATAACGTATAACGTATAACGTATAACGTATAACGTATAACGTATAACGTATAACGTATAACGTATAACGTATAACGTATAACGTATAACGTATAACGTATAACGTATAACGTATAACGTATAACGTATAACGTATAACGTATAACGTATAACGTATAACGTATAACGTATAACGTATAACGTATAACGTATAACGTATAACGTATAACGTATAACGTATAACGTATAACGTATAACGTATAACGTATAACGTATAACGTATAACGTATAACGTATAACGTATAACGTATAACGTATAACGTATAACGTATAACGTATAACGTATAACGTATAACGTATAACGTATAACGTATAACGTATAACGTATAACGTATAACGTATAACGTATAACGTATAACGTATAACGTATAACGTATAACGTATAACGTATAACGTATAACGTATAACGTATAACGTATAACGTATAACGTATAACGTATAACGTATAACGTATAACGTATAACGTATAACGTATAACGTATAACGTATAACGTATAACGTATAACGTATAACGTATAACGTATAACGTATAACGTATAACGTATAACGTATAACGTATAACGTATAACGTATAACGTATAACGTATAACGTATAACGTATAACGTATAACGTATAACGTATAACGTATAACGTATGACGTATAACGTATAACGTATAACGTATAACGTATGACGTATGACGTATAACGTATAACGTATAACGTATAACGTATGACGTATAACGTATAACGTATAACGCATAACGTATAACGTATAACGTATAAGGTGTAACGTATAACGCATAACGTATAACGTATAACGTATAACGTATAACGTATAACGTATAACGTATAACGTATAACGTATAACGTATAACGTATAACGTATAACGTATAACGTATAACGTATAACGTATAACGTATAACGTATAACGTATAACGTGTAACGTGTAACGTGTAACGTATAACGTATAACGTATAACGTATAACGTATAACGTATAACGTATAACGTATAACGTATAACGTATAACGTATAACGTATAACGTATAACGTATAACGTATAACGTATAACGTATAACGTATAACGTATAACGTATAACGTATAACGTATAACGTATAACGTATAACGTATAACGTATAACGTATAACGTATAACGTATAACGTATAACGTATAACGTATAACGTATAACGTATAACGTATAACGTATAACGTATAACGTATAACGTATAACGTATAACGTATAACGTATAACGTATAACGTATAACGTATAACGTATAACGTATAACGTATAACGTATAACGTATAACGTATAACGTATAACGTATAACGTATAACGTATAACGTATAACGTATAACGTATAACGTATAAGGTGTAACGTATAACGCATAACGTATAACGTATAACGCATAAAGTATAACGTATAACGTATAACGTATAACGTATAAGGTGTAACGTATAACGCATAACGTATAACGCATAACGTATAACGTATAACGTATAACGCATAACGTATAACGTATAACGTATAACGTATAATTTGTAACGTATAACGCATAACGTATAACGAATAACGTATAACGTATAACGTATAACGTATAAAGTATAACGTATAACGCATAACATATAACGTATAAGGTGTAACGTATAACGCATAACGTATAACGTATAACGTATAACGTATAATTTGTAACGTATAACGCATAACGTATAACGAATAACGTATAATGTATAAGGTGTAACGTATAACGCATAACGTATAACGTATAACGTATAAGGTGTAACGTATAACGCATAACGTATAACGTATAAGGTGTAACGTATAACGCATAACGTATAACGTATAACGTATAAGGTGTAACGTATAACGCATAACGTATAACGTATAAGGTGTAACGTATAACGCATAACGTATAACGTATAACGTATAACGTATAAGGTGTAACGTATAACGCATAACGTATAACATATAACGTATAACGTATAACGTATAAGGTGTAACGTATAACGCATAACGTATAACGTATAACGCATAAAGTATAACGTATAACGTATAACGTATAAGGTGTAACGTATAACGCATAACGTATAACATATAACGTATAACGTATAACGTATAAGGTGGAACGTATAACGCATAACGTATAACGTATAACGTATAACGTATAACGCATAACGTATAACGCATAACGTATAACGTATAACGTATAACGCATAACGTATAACGTATAACGTATAACGTATAATTTGTAACGTATAACGCATAACGTATAACGAATAACGTATAACGTATAACGTATAAAGTATAACGTATAACGCATAACATATAACGTATAAGGTGTAACGTATAACGCATAACGTATAACGTATAACGTATAACGTATAAGGTGTAACGTATAACGCATAACGTATAACGTATAACGTATAACGTATAAGGTGTAACGTATAACGCATAACGTATAACGTATAACGTATAACGTATAAGGTGTAACGTATAACGCATAACGTATAACGTATAACGTATAACGTATAACGTATAACGTATAACGTATAACGTATAACGTATAACGTATAACGTATAACGTATAACGTATAACGTATAACGTATAACGTATAACGTATAACGTATAACGTATAACGTATAACGTATAACGTATAACGTATAACGTATAAAATATAACGTATAACGTATAACGTATAACGTATAACGTATAACGTATAACGTATAACGTATAACGTATAACGTATAACGTATAACGTATAACGTATAACGTATAACGTATAACGTATAACGTATAACGTATAACGTATAACGTATAACGTATAACGTATAACGTATAACGTATAACGTATAACGTATAACGTATAACGTATAACGTATAACGTATAACGTATAACGTATAACGTATAACGTATAACGTATAACGTATAACGTATAACGTATAACGTATAACGTATAACGTATAACGTATAACGTATAACGTATAACGTATAACGTATAACGTATAACGTATAACGTATAACGTATAACGTATAACGTATAACGTATAACGTATAACGTATAACGTATAACGTATAACGTATAACGTATAACGTATAACGTATAACGTATAACGTATAACGTATAACGTATAACGTATAACGTATAACGTATAACGTATAACGTATAACGTATAACGTATAACGTATAACGTATAACGTATAACGTATAACGTATAACGTATAACGTATAACGTATAACGTATAACGTATAACGTATAACGTATAACGTATAACGTATAACGTATAACGTATAACGTATAACGTATAACGTATAACGTATAACGTATAACGTATAACGTATAACGTATAACGTATAACGTATAACGTATAACGTATAACGTATAACGTATAACGTATAACGTATAACGTATAACGTATAACGTATAACGTATAACGTATAACGTATAACGTATAACGTATAACGTATAACGTATAACGTATAACGTATAACGTATAACGTATAACGTATAACGTATAACGTATAACGTATAACGTATAACGCATAACGTATAACGTATAACGTATAAGGTGTAACGTATAACGCATAACGTATAACGTATAACGTATAACGTATAACGTATAACGTATAACGTATAACGTATAACGTATAACGTATAACGTATAACGTATAACGTATAACGTATAACGTATAACGTATAACGTATAACGTATAACGTATAACGTATAACGTATAACGTATAACGTATAACGTATAACGTATAACGTATAACGTATAACGTATAACGTATAACGTATAACGTATAACGTATAACGTATAAGGTGGAACGTATAACGCATAACGTATAACGTATAACGTATAACGTATAACGCATAACGTATAACGCATAACGTGTAACGTATAACGTATAACGCATAACGTATAACGTATAACGTATAACGTATAATTTGTAACGTATAACGCATAACGTATAACGAATAACGTATAACGTATAACGTATAAAGTATAACGTATAACGCATAACATATAACGTATAAGGTGTAACGTATAACGCATAACGTATAACGTATAACGTATAACGTATAAGGTGTAACGTATAACGCATAACGTATAACGTATAACGTATAACGTATAAGGTGTAACGTATAACGCATAACGTATAACGTATAACGTATAACGTATAAGGTGTAACGTATAACGCATAACGTATAACGTATAACGTATAACGTATAACGTATAACGTATAACGTATAACGTATAACGTATAACGTATAACGTATAACGTATAACGTATAACGTATAACGTATAACGTATAACGTATAACGTATAACGTATAACGTATAACGTATAACGTATAACGTATAACGTATAACGTATAACGTATAACGTATAACGTATAACGTATAACGTATAACGTATAACGTATAACGTATAACGTATAACGTATAACGTATAACGTATAACGTATAACGTATAACGTATAACGTATAACGTATAACGTATAACGTATAACGTATAACGTATAACGTATAACGTATAACGTATAACGTATAACGTATAACGTATAACGTATAACGTATAACGTATAACGTATAACGTATAACGTATAACGTATAACGTATAACGTATAACGTATAACGTATAACGTATAACGTATAACGTATAACGTATAACGTATAACGCATAACGTATAACGTATAAGGTGTAACGTATAACGCATAACGTATAACGTATAACGTATAAGGTGTAACGTATAACGCATAACGTATAACGTATAAGGTGTAACGTATAACGCATAACGTATAACGTATAACGTATAACGTATAAGGTGTAACGTATAACGCATAACGTATAACATATAACGTATAACGTATAACGTATAAGGTGTAACGTATAACGCATAACGTATAACGTATAACGCATAAAGTATAACGTATAACGTATAACGTATAAGGTGTAACGTATAACGCATAACGTATAACATATAACGTATAACGTATAACGTATAAGGTGGAACGTATAACGCATAACGTATAACGTATAACGTATAACGTATAACGCATAACGTATAACGCATAACGTATAACGTATAACGTATAACGCATAACGTATAACGTATAACGTATAATTTGTAACGTATAACGCATAACGTATAACGAATAACGTATAACGTATAACGTATAAAGTATAACGTATAACGCATAACATATAACGTATAAGGTGTAACGTATAACGCATAACGTATAACGTATAACGTATAACGTATAAGGTGTAACGTATAACGCATAACGTATAACGTATAACGTATAACGTATAAGGTGTAACGTATAACGCATAACGTATAACGTATAACGTATAACGTATAAGGTGTAACGTATAACGCATAACGTATAACGTATAACGTATAACGTATAACGTATAACGTATAACGTATAACGTATAACGTATAACGTATAACGTATAACGTATAACGTATAACGTATAACGTATAACGTATAACGTATAACGTACAACGTATAACGTATAACGTATAACGTATAACGTATAACGTATAACGTATAACGTATAACGTATAACGTATAACGTATAACGTATAACGTATAACGTATAACGTATAACGTATAACGTATAACGTATAACGTATAACGTATAAGGTGTAACGTATAACGCATAACGTATAACATATAACGTATAACGCATAACGTATAACGAATGACGTATAACGTAAAAGGTGTAACGTATAACGCATAACGTATAACGTATAACGTATAACGTATAAGGTGTAACGTATAACGCATAACGTATAACGTACAACGTATAACGTATAAGGTGTAACGTATAACGCATAACGTATAACGTATAACGTATAACGTATAACGTATAACGTATAAGGTGTAACGTATAACGCATAACGTATAACGTATAACGTATAACGTATAACGTATAACGTATAACGTATAACGTATAACGTATAACGTATAACGTATAACGTATAACGTATAACGTATAACGTATAACGTATAAGGTGGAACGTATAACGCATAACGTATAACGTATAACGTATAACGTATAACGCATAACGTATAACGCATAACGTATAACGTATAACGTATAACGCATAACGTATAACGTATAACGTATAACGTATAACGTATAATTTGTAACGTATAACGCATAACGTATAACGAATAACGTATAACGTATAACGTATAAAGTATAACGTATAACGCATAACATATAACGTATAAGGTGTAACGTATAACGCATAACGTATAACGTATAAGGTGTAACGTATAACGCATAACGTATAACGTATAACGTATAACGTATAAGGTGTAACGTATAACGCATAACGTATAACGTATAAGGTGTAACGTATAACGCATAACGTATAACGTATAACGTATAACGTATAAGGTGTAACGTATAACGCATAACGTATAACGTATAACGTATAACGTATAACGCATAACGTATAACGTATAACGTATAACGTATAACGCATAACGTATAACGTATAACGTATAACGTATAACGCATAACGTATAACGTATAACGTATAACGTATAACGTATAACGTATAACGTATAACGTATAACGTATAACGTATAACGTATAACGTATAACGTATAACGTATAACGTATAACGTATAACGTATAACGTATAACGTATAACGTATAACGTATAACGTATAACGTATAACGTATAACGTATAACGTATAACGTATAACGTATAACGTATAACGTATAACGTATAACGTATAACGTATAACGTATAACGTATAACGTATAACGTATAACGTATAACGTATAACGTATAACGTATAACGTATAACGTATAACGTATAACGTATAACGTATAACGTATAACGTATAACGTATAACGTATAACGTATAACGTATAACGTATAACGTATAACGTATAACGTATAACGTATAACGTATAACGTATAACGTATAACGTATAACGTATAACGTATAACGTATAACGTATAACGTATAAGGTGTAACGTATAACGCATAACGTATAACGTATAACGTATAACGTATAACGTATAACGTATAACGTATAACGTATAACGTATAACGTATAACGTATAACGTATAACGTATAACGTATAACGTATAACGTATAACGTATAACGTATAACGTATAACGTATAACGTATAACGTATAACGTATAACGTATAACGTATAACGTATAACGTATAACGTATAACGTATAACGTATAACGTATAACGTATAACGTATAACGTATAACGTATAACGTATAACGTATAACGTATAACGTATAACGTATAACGTATAACGTATAACGTATAACGTATAACGTATAACGTATAACGTATAACGTATAACGTATAACGTATAACGTATAACGTATAACGTATAACGTATAACGTATAACGTATAACGTATAACGTATAACGTATAAGGTGGAACGTATAACGCATAACGTATAACGTATAACGTATAACGTATAACGCATAACGTATAACGCATAACGTGTAACGTATAACGTATAACGCATAACGTATAACGTATAACGTATAACGTATAATTTGTAACGTATAACGCATAACGTATAACGAATAACGTATAACGTATAACGTATAAAGTATAACGTATAACGCATAACATATAACGTATAAGGTGTAACGTATAACGCATAACGTATAACGTATAACGTATAACGTATAAGGTGTAACGTATAACGCATAACGTATAACGTATAACGTATAACGTATAAGGTGTAACGTATAACGCATAACGTATAACGTATAACGTATAACGTATAAGGTGTAACGTATAACGCATAACGTATAACGTATAACGTATAACGTATAACGTATAACGTATAACGTATAACGTATAACGTATAACGTATAACGTATAACGTATAACGTATAACGTATAACGTATAACGTATAACGTATAACGTATAACGTATAACGTATAACGTATAACGTATAACGTATAACGTATAACGTATAACGTATAACGTATAACGTATAACGTATAACGTATAACGTATAACGTATAACGTATAACGTATAACGTATAACGTATAACGTATAACGTATAACGTATAACGTATAACGTATAACGTATAACGTATAACGTATAACGTATAACGTATAACGTATAACGTATAACGTATAACGTATAACGTATAACGTATAACGTATAACGTATAACGTATAACGTATAACGTATAACGTATAACGTATAACGTATAACGTATAACGTATAACGTATAACGTATAACGTATAACGTATAACGCATAACGTATAACGTATAAGGTGTAACGTATAACGCATAACGTATAACGTATAACGTATAAGGTGTAACGTATAACGCATAACGTATAACGTATAAGGTGTAACGTATAACGCATAACGTATAACGTATAACGTATAACGTATAAGGTGTAACGTATAACGCATAACGTATAACATATAACGTATAACGTATAACGTATAAGGTGTAACGTATAACGCATAACGTATAACGTATAACGCATAAAGTATAACGTATAACGTATAACGTATAAGGTGTAACGTATAACGCATAACGTATAACATATAACGTATAACGTATAACGTATAAGGTGGAACGTATAACGCATAACGTATAACGTATAACGTATAACGTATAACGCATAACGTATAACGCATAACGTATAACGTATAACGTATAACGCATAACGTATAACGTATAACGTATAATTTGTAACGTATAACGCATAACGTATAACGAATAACGTATAACGTATAACGTATAAAGTATAACGTATAACGCATAACATATAACGTATAAGGTGTAACGTATAACGCATATCGTATAACGTATAACGTATAACGTATAAGGTGTAACGTATAACGCATAACGTATAACGTATAACGTATAACGTATAAGGTGTAACGTATAACGCATAACGTATAACGTATAACGTATAACGTATAAGGTGTAACGTATAACGCATAACGTATAACGTATAACGTATAACGTATAACGTATAACGTATAACGTATAACGTATAACGTATAACGTATAACGTATAACGTATAACGTATAACGTATAACGTATAACGTACAACGTATAACGTATAACGTATAACGTATAACGTATAACGTATAACGTATAACGTATAACGTATAACGTATAACGTATAACGTATAACGTATAACGTATAACGTATAACGTATAACGTATAACGTATAACGTATAACGTATAACGTATAAAATATAACGTATAACGTATAACGTATAACGTATAACGTATAACGTATAACGTATAACGTATAACGTATAACGTATAACGTATAACGTATAACGTATAACGTATAACGTATAACGTATAACGTATAACGTGTAACGTATAACGTATAACGTATAACGTATAACGTATAACGTATAACGTATAACGTATAACGTATAACGTATAACGTATAACGTATAACGTATAACGTATAACGTATAACGTATAACGTATAACGTATAACGTATAACGTATAACGTATAACGTATAACGTATAACGTATAACGTATAACGTATAACGTATAACGTATAACGTATAACGTATAACGTATAACGTATAACGTATAACGTATAACGTATAACGTATAACGTATAACGTATAACGTATAACGTATAACGTATAACGTATAACGTATAACGTATAACGTATAACGTATAACGTATAACGTATAACGTATAACGTATAAGGTGTAACGTATAACGCATAACGTATAACATATAACGTATAACGCATAACGTATAACGAATGACGTATAACGTAAAAGGTGTAACGTATAACGCATAACGTATAACGTATAACGTATAACGTATAAGGTGTAACGTATAACGCATAACGTATAACGTACAACGTATAACGTATAAGGTGTAACGTATAACGCATAACGTATAACGTATAACGTATAACGTATAACGTATAACGTATAAGGTGTAACGTATAACGCATAACGTATAACGTATAACGTATAACGTATAACGTATAACGTATAACGTATAACGTATAACGTATAACGTATAACGTATAACGTATAACGTATAACGTATAACGTATAAGGTGGAACGTATAACGCATAACGTATAACGTATAACGTATAACGTATAACGCATAACGTATAACGCATAACGTATAACGTATAACGTATAACGCATAACGTATAACGTATAACGTATAACGTATAACGTATAATTTGTAACGTATAACGCATAACGTATAACGAATAACGTATAACGTATAACGTATAAAGTATAACGTATAACGCATAACATATAACGTATAAGGTGTAACGTATAACGCATAACGTATAACGTATAAGGTGTAACGTATAACGCATAACGTATAACGTATAACGTATAACGTATAAGGTGTAACGTATAACGCATAACGTATAACGTATAAGGTGTAACGTATAACGCATAACGTATAACGTATAACGTATAACGTATAAGGTGTAACGTATAACGCATAACGTATAACGTATAACGTATAACGTATAACGCATAACGTATAACGTATAACGTATAACGTATAACGCATAACGTATAACGTATAACGTATAACGTATAACGCATAACGTATAACGTATAACGTATAACGTATAACGTATAACGTATAACGTATAACGTATAACGTATAACGTATAACGTATAACGTATAACGTATAACGTATAACGTATAACGTATAACGTATAACGTATAACGTATAACGTATAACGTATAACGTATAACGTATAACGTATAACGTATAACGTATAACGTATAACGTATAACGTATAACGTATAACGTATAACGTATAACGTATAACGTATAACGTATAACGTATAACGTATAACGTATAACGTATAACGTATAACGTATAACGTATAACGTATAACGTATAACGTATAACGTATAACGTATAACGTATAACGTATAACGTATAACGTATAACGTATAACGTATAACGTATAACGTATAACGTATAACGTATAACGTATAACGTATAACGTATAACGTATAACGTATAACGTATAACGTATAACGTATAACGTATAACGTATAACGTATAACGTATAACGTATAACGTATAACGTATAACGTATAACGTATAACGTATAACGTATAACGTATAACGTATAACGTATAACGTATAACGTATAACGTATAACGTATAACGTATAACGTATAACGTATAACGTATAACGTATAACGTATAACGTATAACGTATAACGTATAACGTATAACGTATAACGTATAACGTATAACGTATAACGTATAACGTATAACGTATAACGTATAACGTATAACGTATAACGTATAACGTATAACGTATAACGTATAACGTATAACGTATAACGTATAACGTATAACGTATAACGTATAACGTATAACGTATAACGTATAACGTATAACGTATAACGTATAACGTATAACGTATAACGTATAACGTATAACGTATAACGTATAACGTATAACGTATAACGTATAACGTATAACGTATAACGTATAACGTATAACGTATAACGTATAACGTATAACGTATAACGTATAACGTATAACGTATAACGTATAACGTATAACGTATAACGTATAACGTATAACGTATAACGTATAACGTATAACGTATAACGTATAACGTATAACGTATAACGTATAACGTATAACGTATAACGTATAACGTATAACGTATAACGTATAACGTATAACGTATAACGTATAACGTATAACGTATAACGTATAACGTATAACGTATAACGTATAACGTATAACGTATAACGTATAACGTATAACGTATAACGTATAACGTATAACGTATAACGTATAACGTATAACGTATAACGTATAACGTATAACGTATAACGTATAACGTATAACGTATAACGTATAACGTATAACGTATAACGTATAACGTATAACGTATAACGTATAACGTATAACGTATAACGTATAACGTATAACGTATAACGTATAACGTATAACGTATAACGTATAACGTATAACGTATAACGTATAACGTATAACGTATAACGTATAACGTATAACGTATAACGTATAACGTATAACGTATAACGTATAACGTATAACGTATAACGTATAACGTATAACGTATAACGTATAACGTATAACGTATAACGTATAACGTATAACGTATAACGTATAACGTATAACGTATAACGTATAACGTATAACGTATAACGTATAACGTATAACGTATAACGTATAACGTATAACGTATAACGTATAACGTATAACGTATAACGTATAACGTATAACGTATAACGTATAACGTATAACGTATAACGTATAACGTATAACGTATAACGTATAACGTATAACGTATAACGTATAACGTATAACGTATAACGTATAACGTATAACGTATAACGTATAACGTATAACGTATAACGTATAACGTATAACGTATAACGTATAACGTATAACGTATAACGTATAACGTATAACGTATAACGTATAACGCATAACGTATAACGTATAACGTATAACGTATAACGCATAACGTATAACGTATAACGTATAACATATAACGTATAATGTGTAACGTATAACGCATAAAGTATAACGTATAACGTATAACGTATAACGTATAACGTATAACGTATAACGTATAACGTATAACGTATAACGTATAACGTATAACGTATAACGTATAACGTATAACGTATAACGTATAACGTATAACGTATAACGTATAACGTATAACGTATAACGTATAACGTATAACGTATAACGTATAACGTATAACGTATAACGTATAACGTATAACGTATAACGTATAACGTATAACGTATAACGTATAACGTATAACGTATAACGTATAACGTATAACGTATAACGTATAACGTATAACGTATAACGTATAACGTATAACGTATAACGTATAACGTTTAACGTATAACGTATAACGTATAACGTATAACGTATAACGTATAACGTATAACGTATAACGTATAACGTATAACGTATAACGTATAACGTATAACGTATAACGTATAACGTATAACGTATAACGTATAACGTATAACGTATAACGTATAACGCATAACGTATAACGTATAACGTATAACGTATAACGTATAACGTATAACGCATAACATATAACGTATAATGTGTAACGTATAACGCATAAAGTATAACGTATAACGTATAACGTATAAGGTGTAACGTATAACGTATAACGTATAACGCATAACATATAACGTATAAGGTGTAACGTATAACGCATAACGTATAACGTATAACGTATAACGTAGAAGGTGTAACGTATAACGCATAACGAATAACGTATAACGTATAACGTATAAGGTGTAACGTATAACGCATAACGTATAACGTATAACGTATAACGTATAACGTATAACGTATAACGTATAACGTATAAGGTGTAAAGTATAACGCATAACGTATAACGAATAACGTATAACGTATAAGGTGTAACGTATAACGCATAACGTATAACGTATAACGTATAACGTATAAGGTGTTAACGTATAACGCATAACGTATAACGTATAAGGTGTAACGTATAACGCATAACGTATAACGTATAACGTATAACGTATAAGGTGTAACGTATAACGCATAACGTATAACGTATAAAGTATAACGTATAACGTATAACGTATAACGTATAACGTATACCGTATAATGTATAACGTATAACATATAACGTATAACATATAACGTATTACGTATAACGTATAACGCATAACATATAACGAATAGGTGTAACGTATAACGCATAACGTATATCGTATAACGTATAACGTATAAGGTGTAACCTATAACGCATAACGTATAACGTATAACGTATAACGAATAACGTATAACCGATAACGAATAACGCATAACGAATATCGTTTAAGGTGTAACATATAACGTATAAGGTGTAAAGTATAACGCATAACGTATAACGAATAACGTATAACGTATAAGGTGTAACGTATAACGCATAACGTATAACGTATAACGTATAAGGTGTAACGTATAACGCATAACGTATAACGTATAACGTATAACGTATAACGTATAACGTATAACGTATAACGTATAACGTATAACGTATAACGTATAACGTATAACGTATAACGTATAACGTATAACGTATAAGGTGGAACGTATAACGCATAACGTATAACGTATAACGTATAACGTATAACGCATAACGTATAACGCATAACGTATAACGTATAACGTATAACGCATAACGTATAACGTATAACGTATAATTTGTAACGTATAACGCATAACGTATAACGAATAACGTATAACGTATAACGTATAAAGTATAACGTATAACGCATAACATATAACGTATAACGTATAACGTATAACGTATATCGTATAACGTATAACGTATAACGTATAACGTATAACGTATAACGTATAACGTATAACGTATAACGTATAACGTATAACGTATAACGTATAACGTATAACGTATAACGTATAACGTATAACGTATAACGCATAACGTATAACGTATAACGTATAACGTATAACGTATAACGTCTAACGTATAACGCATAACATATAACGTATAATGTGTAACGTATAACGCATAAAGTATAACGTATAACGGATAACGTATAACGTATAACGTATAACGTATAACGTATAACGTATAACGTATAACGTATAACGTATAACGTATAACGTATAACGTATAACGTATAACGTATAACGTATAACGTATAACGTATAACGTATAACGTATAACGTATAACGTATAACGTATAACGTATAACGTATAACGTATAACGTATAACGTATAACGTATAACGTATAACGTATAACGTATAACGTATAACGTATAACGTATAACGTATAACGTATAACGTATAACGTATAACGTATAACGTTTAACGTATAACGTATAACGTATAACGTATAACGTATAACGTATAACGTATAACGTATAACGTATAACGTATAACGTATAACGTATAACGTATAACGTATAACGTATAACGTATAACGTATAACGTATAACGTATAACGTATAACGCATAACGTATAACGTATAACGTATAACGTATAACGTATAACGCATAACATATAACGTATAATGTGTAACGTATAACGCATAAAGTATAACGTATAACGTATAACGTATAAGGTGTAACGTATAACGTATAACGTATAACGCATAACATATAACGTATAAGGTGTAACGTATAACGCATAACGTATAACGTATAACGTATAACGTAGAAGGTGTAACGTATAACGCATAACGAATAACGTATAACGTATAACGTATAAGGTGTAACGTATAACGCATAACGTATAACGTATAACGTATAACGTATAACGTATAACGTATAACGTATAACGTATAAGGTGTAAAGTATAACGCATAACGTATAACGAATAACGTATAACGTATAAGGTGTAACGTATAACGCATAACGTATAACGTATAACGTATAAGGTGTAACGTATAACGCATAACGTATAACGTATAACGTATAACGTATAACGTATAACGTATAACGTATAACGTATAACGTATAACGTATAACGTATAACGTATAACGTATAACGTATAACGTATAACGTATAAGGTGGAACGTATAACGCATAACGTATAACGTATAACGTATAACGTATAACGCATAACGTATAACGCATAACGTATAACGTATAACGTATAACGCATAACGTATAACGTATAACGTATAATTTGTAACGTATAACGCATAACGTATAACGAATAACGTATAACGTATAACGTATAAAGTATAACGTATAACGCATAACATATAACGTATAAGGTGTAACGTATAACGCATAACGTATAACGTATAACGTATAACGTATAAGGTGTAACGTATAACGCATAACGTATAACGTATAACGTATAACGTATAAGGTGTAACGTATAACGCATAACGTATAACGTATAACGTATAACGTATAAGGTGTAACGTATAACGCATAACGTATAACGTATAACGTATAACGTATAACGCATAACGTATAACGTATAACGTATAACGTATAACGTATAACGTATAACGTATAACGTATAACGTATAACGTATAACGTATAACGTATAACGTATAACGTATAACGTATAACGTATAACGTATAACGTATAACGTATAACGTATAACGTATAACGTATAACGTATAACGTATAACGTATAACGTATAACGTATAACGTATAACGTATAACGTATAACGTATAACGTATAACGTATAACGTATAACGTATAACGTATAACGTATAACGTATAACGTATAACGTATAACGTATAACGTATAACGTATAACGTATAACGTATAACGTATAACGTATAACGTATAACGTATAACGTATAACGTATAACGTATAACGTATAACGTATAACGTATAACGTATAACGTATAACGTATAACGTATAACGTATAACGTATAACGTATAACGTATAACGTATAACGTATAACGTATAACGTATAACGTATAACGTATAACGTATAACGTATAACGTATAACGTATAACGTATAACGTATAACGTATAACGTATAACGTATAACGTATAACGTATAACGTATAACGTATAACGTATAACGTATAACGTATAACGTATAACGTATAACGTATAACGTATAACGTATAACGTATAACGTATAACGTATAACGTATAACGTATAACGTATAACGTATAACGTATAACGTATAACGTATAACGTATAACGTATAACGTATAACGTATAACGTATAACGTATAACGTATAACGTATAACGTATAACGTATAACGTATAACGTATAACGTATAACGTATAACGTATAACGTATAACGTATAACGTATAACGTATAACGTATAACGTATAACGTATAACGTATAACGTATAACGTATAACGTATAACGTATAACGTATAACGTATAACGTATAACGTATAACGTATAACGTATAACGTATAACGTATAACGTATAACGTATAACGTATAACGTATAACGTATAACGTATAACGTATAACGTATAACGTATAACGTATAACGTATAACGTATAACGTATAACGTATAACGTATAACGTATAACGTATAACGTATAACGTATAACGCATAACGTATAACGTATAACGTATAACGTATAACGTATAACGTATAACGTATAACGTATAACGTATAACGTATAACGTATAACGTATAACGTATAACGTATAACGTATAACGTATAACGTATAACGTATAACGTATAACGTATAACGTATAACGTATAACGTATAACGTATAACGTATAACGTATAACGTATAACGTATAACGTATAACGTATAACGTATAACGTATAACGTATAACGTATAACGTATAACGTATAACGTATAACGTATAACGTATAACGTATAACGTATAACGTATAACGTATAACGTATAACGTATAACGTATAACGTATAACGTATAACGTATAACGTATAACGTATAACGTATAACGTATAACGTATAACGTATAACGTATAACGTATAACGTATAACGTATAACGTATAACGTATAACGTATAACGTATAACGTATAACGTATAACGTATAACGTATAACGTATAACGTATAACGTATAACGTATAACGTATAACGTATAACGTATAACGTATAACGTATAACGTATAACGTATAACGTATAACGTTTAACGTATAACATATAACGTATAACGTATAACGTATAACGTATAAGGTGTAAGGTGTAACGTATAACGCATAACGTATAACATATAACGTATAACGTATAACGTATAAGGTGTAACGTATAACGCATAACGTATAACGTATAACGTATAACGTATAACGTATAACGTATAACGTATAACGCATAACATATAACGTATAAGGTGTAACGTATAACGCATAACGTATAACGTATAACGTATAACGTATAAGGTGTAACGTATAACGCATAACGAATAACGTATAACGTATAACGTATAAGGTGTAACGTATAACGCATAACGTATAACGTATAACGTATAACGTATAACGTATAACGTATAACGTATAACGTATAACGTATAACGTATAACATATAACGTATAACATATAACGTATAACGCATAACGTATAACGTATAACGCATAACGTATGACGCATAACGTATAACGTATAACGTATAACGTATAACGTATAACGTATAACGCATAACATATAACGTATAAGGTGTAACGTATAACGCATAACGTATAACGTATAACGTATAAGGTGTAACGTATAACGCATAACGAATAACGTATAACGTATAACGTATAACGTATAACGTATAACGTATAACGTATAACGTATAACGTATAACGTATAACGTATAACGTATAACGTATAACGTATAACGTATAACGTATAACGTATAACGTATAACGTATAACGTATAACGTATAACGTATAACGTATAACGTATAACGTATAACGTATAACGTATAACGTATAACGTATAACGTATAACGTATAACGTATAACGTATAACGTATAACGTATAACGTATAACGTATAACGTATAACGTATAACGTATAACGTATAACGTATAACGTATAACGTATAACGTATAACGTATAACGTATAACGTATAACGTATAACGTATAACGTATAACGTATAACGTATAACGTATAACGTATAACGTATAACGTATAACGTATAACGTATAACGTATAACGTATAACGTATAACGTATAACGTATAACGTATAACGTATAACGTATAACGTATAACGTATAACGTATAACGTATAACGTATAACGTATAACGTATAACGTATAACGTATAACGTATAACGTATAACGTATAACGTATAACGTATAACGTATAACGTATAACGTATAACGTATAACGTATAACGTATAACGTATAACGTATAACGTATAACGTATAACGTATAACGTATAACGTATAACGTATAACGTATAACGTATAAGGTGTAACGTATAACGCATAACGTATAACGTATAACGTATAACGTATAACGTATAACGTATAACGTATAACGTATAACGTATAACGTATAACGTATAACGTATAACGTATAACGTATAACGTATAACGTATAACGTATAACGTATAACGTATAACGTATAACGTATAACGTATAACGTATAACGTATAACGTATAACGTATAACGTATAACGTATAACGTATAACGTATAACGTATAACGTATAACGTATAACGTATAACGTATAACGTATAACGTATAACGTATAACGTATAACGTATAACGTATAACGTATAACGTATAACGTATAACGTATAACGTATAACGTATAACGTATAACGTATAACGTATAACGTATAACGTATAACGTATAACGTATAACGTATAACGTATAACGTATAACGTATAACGTATAACGTATAACGTATAACGTATAACGTATAACGTATAACGTATAACGTATAACGTATAACGTATAACGTATAACGTATAACGTATAACGTATAACGTATAACGTATAACGTATAACGTATAACGTATAACGTATAACGTATAACGTATAACGTATAACGTATAACGTATAACGTATAACGTATAACGTATAACGTATAACGTATAACGTTTAACGTATAACATATAACGTATAACGTATAACGTATAACGTATAAGGTGTAAGGTGTAACGTATAACGCATAACGTATAACATATAACGTATAACGTATAACGTATAAGGTGTAACGTATAACGCATAACGTATAACGTATAACGTATAACGTATAACGTATAACGTATAACGTATAACGCATAACATATAACGTATAAGGTGTAACGTATAACGCATAACGTATAACGTATAACGTATAACGTATAAGGTGTAACGTATAACGCATAACGAATAACGTATAACGTATAACGTATAAGGTGTAACGTATAACGCATAACGTATAACGTATAACGTATAACGTATAACGTATAACGTATAACGTATAACGTATAACGTATAACGTATAACATATAACGTATAACATATAACGTATAACGCATAACGTATAACGTATAACGCATAACGTATGACGCATAACGTATAACGTATAACGTATAACGTATAACGTATAACGTATAACGCATAACATATAACGTATAAGGTGTAACGTATAACGCATAACGTATAACGTATAACGTATAAGGTGTAACGTATAACGCATAACGAATAACGTATAACGTATAACGTATAAGGTGTAACGTATAACGCATAACGTATAACGTATAACGTATAACGTATAAGGTATAAGGTGTAACGTATAACGTATAACGTATAACGTATAACGTATAACGTATAACGTATAACGTATAACGTATAACGTATAACGTATAACGTATAACGTATAACGTATAACGTATAACGTATAACGTATAACGTATAACGTATAACGTATAACGTATAACGTATAACGTATAACGTATAACGTATAACGTATAACGTATAACGTATAACGTATAACGTATAACGTATAACGTATAACGTATAACGTATAACGTATAACGTATAACGTATAACGTATAACGTATAACGTATAACGTATAACGTATAACGTATAAGGTGTAACGTATAACGTATAAGGTGTAACGTATAACGTATAACGTATAACGTATAACGTATAACGTATAAGGTGTAACGTATAACGCATAACGTATAACGTATAACGTATAACGTATAACGTATAACGTATAACGTATAAGGTGTAACGTATAACGCATAACGTATAACGTATAACGTATAACGTATAACGTATAACGTATAACGTATAACGTATAACGTATAACGTATAACGTATAACGTATAACGTATAACGTATAACGTATAACGTATAACGTATAACGTATAACGTATAACGTATAACGTATAACGTATAACGTATAACGTATAACGTTTAACGTATAACGTATAACGTATAACGTATAACGTATAACGTATAACGTATATCGTATAACGTATAACGTATAACGTATAACGTATAACGTATAACGTATAACGTATAACGTATAACGTATAACGTATAACGTATAACGTATAACGTATAACGTATAACGTATAACGTATAACGTATAACGCATAACGTATAACGTATAACGTATAACGTATAACGTATAACGTCTAACGTATAACGCATAACATATAACGTATAATGTGTAACGTATAACGCATAAAGTATAACGTATAACGTATAACGTATAACGTATAACGTATAACGTATAACGTATAACGTATAACGTATAACGTATAACGTATAACGTATAACGTATAACGTATAACGTATAACGTATAACGTATAACGTATAACGTATAACGTATAACGTATAACGTATAACGTATAACGTATAACGTATAACGTATAACGTATAACGTATAACGTATAACGTATAACGTATAACGTATAACGTATAACGTATAACGTATAACGTATAACGTATAACGTATAACGTATAACGTATAACGTATAACGTATAACGTATAACGTATAACGTATAACGTATAACGTATAACGTATAACGTATAACGTATAACGTATAACGTATAACGTATAACGTTTAACGTATAACGTATAACGTATAACGTATAACGTATAACGTATAACGTATAACGTATAACGTATAACGTATAACGTATAACGTATAACGTATAACGTATAACGTATAACGTATAACGTATAACGTATAACGTATAACGTATAACGTATAACGCATAACGTATAACGTATAACGTATAACGTATAACGTATAACGTATAACGCATAACATATAACGTATAATGTGTAACGTATAACGCATAAAGTATAACGTATAACGTATAACGTATAAGGTGTAACGTATAACGTATAACGTATAACGCATAACATATAACGTATAAGGTGTAACGTATAACGCATAACGTATAACGTATAACGTATAACGTAGAAGGTGTAACGTATAACGCATAACGAATAATGTATAACGTATAACGTATAAGGTGTAACGTATAACGCATAACGTATAACGTATAACGTATAACGTATAACGTATAACGTATAAGGTGTAAAGTATAACGCATAACGTATAACGAATAACGTATAACGTATAAGGTGTAACGTATAACGCATAACGTATAACGTATAACGTATAACGTATAAGGTGTAACGTATAACGCATAACGTATAACGTATAAGGTGTAACGTATAACGCATAACGTATAACGTATAACGTATAACGTATAAGGTGTAACGTATAACGCATAACGTATAACGTATAAAGTATAACGTATAACGTATAACGTATAACGTATAACGTATACCGTATAATGTATAACGTATAACATATAACGTATAACATATAACGTATAACGTATAACGTATAACGCATAACATATAACGAATAGGTGTAACGTATAACGCATAACGTATATCGTATAACGTATAACGTATAAGGTGTAACCTATAACGCATAACGTATAACGTATAACGTATAACGAATAACGTATAACCGATAACGAATAACGCATAACGAATATCGTTTAAGGTGCAACATATAACGTATAAGGTGTAAAGTATAACGCATAACGTATAACGAATAACGTATAACGTATAAGGTGTAACGTATAACGCATAACGTATAACGTATAACGTATAAGGTGTAACGTATAACGCATAACGTATAACGTATAACGTATAACGTATAACGTATAACATATAACGCATAACGCATAACGTATAACGTATAACGTATAACGTATAACGTATAACGCATAACGTATAACGCATAACGTATAACGTATAACGCATAACGTATAGCGTATAACGTATAATTTGTAACGTATAACGCATAACGTATAACGAATAACGTATAACGTATAAGGTGTAACGTATAACGCATAACGTATAACGTATAACGTATAAGGTGTAACGTATAACGCATAACGTATAACGTATAACGTATAACGTATAACGTATAACGTATAACGTATAACGTTTAACGTATAACGTATAACGTATAACGTATAACGTATAACGTATAACGTATAACGTATAACGTATAACGTATTACGTATAACGTATAACGTATAACGTATAACGTATAACGTATAACGTATAACGTATAACGTATAACGTATAACGTATAACGCATAACGTATAACGTATAACGTATAACGTATAACGTATAACGTATAACGCATAACATATAACGTATAATGTGTAACGTATAACGCATAAAGTATAACGTATAACGTATAACGTATAAGGTGTAACGTATAACGTATAACGTATAACGTATAACGTATAACGTATAACGTATAACGTATAACGTATAACGTATAACGTATAACGTATAACGTATAACGTATAACGTATAACGTATAACGTATAACGTATAACGTATAACGTATAACGTATAACGTATAACGTATAACGTATAACGTATAACGTATAACGTATAACGTATAACGTATAACGTTTAACGTATAACGTATAACGTATAACGTATAACGTATAACGTATAACGTATAACGTATAACGTATAACGTATAACGTATAACGTATAACGTATAACGTATAACGTATAACGTATAACGTATAACGTATAACGTATAACGTATAACGCATAACGTATAACGTATAACGTATAACGTATAACGTATAACGTATAACGCATAACATATAACGTATAATGTGTAACGTATAACGCATAAAGTATAACGTATAACGTATAACGTATAAGGTGTAACGTATAACGTATAACGTATAACGCATAACATATAACGTATAAGGTGTAACGTATAACGCATAACGTATAACGTATAACGTATAACGTAGAAGGTGTAACGTATAACGCATAACGAATAACGTATAACGTATAACGTATAAGGTGTAACGTATAACGCATAACGTATAACGTATAACGTATAACGTATAACGTATAACGTATAACGTATAACGTATAACGTATAAGGTGTAAAGTATAACGCATAACGTATAACGAATAACGTATAACGTATAAGGTGTAACGTATAACGCATAACGTATAACGTATAACGTATAACGTATAAGGTGTTAACGTATAACGCATAACGTATAACGTATAAGGTGTAACGTATAACGCATAACGTATAACGTATAACGTATAACGTATAAGGTGTAACGTATAACGCATAACGTATAACGTATAAAGTATAACGTATAACGTATAACGTATAACGTATAACGTATACCGTATAATGTATAACGTATAACATATAACGTATAACATATAACGTATTACGTATAACGTATAACGCATAACATATAACGAATAGGTGTAACGTATAACGCATAACGTATATCGTATAACGTATAACGTATAAGGTGTAACCTATAACGCATAACGTATAACGTATAACGTATAACGAATAACGTATAACCGATAACGAATAACGCATAACGAATATCGTTTAAGGTGTAACATATAACGTATAAGGTGTAAAGTATAACGCATAACGTATAACGAATAACGTATAACGTATAAGGTGTAACGTATAACGCATAACGTATAACGTATAACGTATAAGGTGTAACGTATAACGCATAACGTATAACGTATAACGTATAACGTATAACGTATAACGTATAACGTATAACGTATAACGTATAACGTATAACGTATAACGTATAACGTATAACGTATAACGTATAAGGTGGAACGTATAACGCATAACGTATAACGTATAACGTATAACGTATAACGCATAACGTATAACGCATAACGTATAACGTATAACGTATAACGCATAACGTATAACGTATAACGTATAATTTGTAACGTATAACGCATAACGTATAACGAATAACGTATAACGTATAACGTATAAAGTATAACGTATAACGCATAACATATAACGTATAAGGTGTAACGTATAACGCATAACGTATAACGTATAACGTATAACGTATAAGGTGTAACGTATAACGCATAACGTATAACGTATAACGTATAACGTATAAGGTGTAACGTATAACGCATAACGTATAACGTATAACGTATAACGTATAAGGTGTAACGTATAACGCATAACGTATAACGTATAACGTATAACGTATAACGCATAACGTATAACGTATAACGTATAACGTATAACGTATAACGTATAACGTATAACGTATAACGTATAACGTATAACGTATAACGTATAACGTATAACGTATAACGTATAACGTATAACGTATAACGTATAACGTATAACGTATAACGTATAACGTATAACGTATAACGTATAACGTATAACGTATAACGTATAACGTATAACGTATAACGTATAACGTATAACGTATAACGTATAACGTATAACGTATAACGTATAACGTATAACGTATAACGTATAACGTATAACGTATAACGTATAACGTATAACGTATAACGTATAACGTATAACGTATAACGTATAACGTATAACGTATAACGTATAACGTATAACGTATAACGTATAACGTATAACGTATAACGTATAACGTATAACGTATAACGTATAACGTATAACGTATAACGTATAACGTATAACGTATAACGTATAACGTATAACGTATAACGTATAACGTATAACGTATAACGTATAACGTATAACGTATAACGTATAACGTATAACGTATAACGTATAACGTATAACGTATAACGTATAACGTATAACGTATAACGTATAACGTATAACGTATAACGTATAACGTATAACGTATAACGTATAACGTATAACGTATAACGTATAACGTATAACGTATAACGTATAACGTATAACGTATAACGTATAACGTATAACGTATAACGTATAACGTATAACGTATAACGTATAACGTATAACGTATAACGTATAACGTATAACGTATAACGTATAACGTATAACGTATAACGTATAACGTATAACGTATAACGTATAACGTATAACGTATAACGTATAACGTATAACGTATAACGTATAACGTATAACGTATAACGTATAACGTATAACGTATAAGGTGTAACGTATAACGCATAACGTATAACGTATAACGTATAACGTATAACGTATAACGTATAACGTATAACGTATAACGTATAACGTATAACGTATAACGTATAACGTATAACGTATAACGTATAACGTATAACGTATAACGTATAACGTATAACGTATAACGTATAACGTATAACGTATAACGTATAACGTATAACGTATAACGTATAACGTATAACGTATAACGTATAACGTATAACGTATAACGTATAACGTATAACGTATAACGTATAACGTATAACGTATAACGTATAACGTATAACGTATAACGTATAACGTATAACGTATAACGTATAACGTATAACGTATAACGTATAACGTATAACGTATAACGTATAACGTATAACGTATAACGTATAACGTATAACGTATAACGTATAACGTATAACGTATAACGTATAACGTATAACGTATAACGTATAACGTATAACGTATAACGTATAACGTATAACGTATAACGTATAACGTATAACGTATAACGTATAACGTATAACGTATAACGTATAACGTATAACGTATAACGTATAACGTATAACGTATAACGTATAACGTATAACGTTTAACGTATAACATATAACGTATAACGTATAACGTATAACGTATAAGGTGTAAGGTGTAACGTATAACGCATAACGTATAACATATAACGTATAACGTATAACGTATAAGGTGTAACGTATAACGCATAACGTATAACGTATAACGTATAACGTATAACGTATAACGTATAACGTATAACGCATAACATATAACGTATAAGGTGTAACGTATAACGCATAACGTATAACGTATAACGTATAACGTATAAGGTGTAACGTATAACGCATAACGAATAACGTATAACGTATAACGTATAAGGTGTAACGTATAACGCATAACGTATAACGTATAACGTATAACGTATAACGTATAACGTATAACGTATAACGTATAACGTATAACGTATAACATATAACGTATAACATATAACGTATAACGCATAACGTATAACGTATAACGCATAACGTATGACGCATAACGTATAACGTATAACGTATAACGTATAACGTATAACGCATAACATATAACGTATAAGGTGTAACGTATAACGCATAACGTATAACGTATAACGTATAACGTATAAGGTGTAACGTATAACGCATAACGAATAACGTATAACGTATAACGTATAAGGTGTAACGTATAACGCATAACGTATAACGTATAACGTATAACGTATAAGGTGTAACGTATAACGTATAACGTATAACGTATAACGTATAACGTATAACGTATAACGTATAACGTATAACGTATAACGTATAACGTATAACGTATAACGTATAACGTATAACGTATAACGTATAACGTATAACGTATAACGTATAACGTATAACGTATAACGTATAACGTATAACGTATAACGTATAACGTATAACGTATAACGTATAACGTATAACGTATAACGTATAACGTATAACGTATAACGTATAACGTATAACGTATAACGTATAACGTATAACGTATAACGTATAACGTATAACGTATAACGTATAACGTATAACGTATAACGTATAACGTATAACGTATAAGGTGTAACGTATAACGTATAAGGTGTAACGTATAACGTATAACGTATAACGTATAACGTATAACGTATAAGGTGTAACGTATAACGCATAACGTATAACGTATAACGTATAACGTATAACGTATAACGTATAACGTATAACGTATAAGGTGTAACGTATAACGCATAACGTATAACGTATAACGTATAACGTATAACGTATAACGTATAACGTATAACGTATAACGTATAACGTATAACGTATAACGTATAACGTATAACGTATAACGTATAACGTATAACGTATAACGTATAACGTATAACGTATAACGTATAACGTATAACGTATAACGTATAACGTATAACGTATAACGTTTAACGTATAACGTATAACGTATAACGTATAACGTATAACGTATAACGTATATCGTATAACGTATAACGTATAACGTATAACGTATAACGTATAACGTATAACGTATAACGTATAACGTATAACGTATAACGTATAACGTATAACGTATAACGTATAACGTATAACGTATAACGTATAACGTATAACGCATAACGTATAACGTATAACGTATAACGTATAACGTATAACGTCTAACGTATAACGCATAACATATAACGTATAATGTGTAACGTATAACGCATAAAGTATAACGTATAACGTATAACGTATAACGTATAACGTATAACGTATAACGTATAACGTATAACGTATAACGTATAACGTATAACGTATAACGTATAACGTATAACGTATAACGTATAACGTATAACGTATAACGTATAACGTATAACGTATAACGTATAACGTATAACGTATAACGTATAACGTATAACGTATAACGTATAACGTATAACGTATAACGTATAACGTATAACGTATAACGTATAACGTATAACGTATAACGTATAACGTATAACGTATAACGTATAACGTATAACGTATAACGTATAACGTATAACGTATAACGTATAACGTATAACGTATAACGTATAACGTATAACGTATAACGTATAACGTATAACGTATAACGTTTAACGTATAACGTATAACGTATAACGTATAACGTATAACGTATAACGTATAACGTATAACGTATAACGTATAACGTATAACGTATAACGTATAACGTATAACGTATAACGTATAACGTATAACGTATAACGTATAACGTATAACGCATAACGTATAACGTATAACGTATAACGTATAACGTATAACGCATAACATATAACGTATAATGTGTAACGTATAACGCATAAAGTATAACGTATAACGTATAACGTATAAGGTGTAACGTATAACGTATAACGTATAACGCATAACATATAACGTATAAGGTGTAACGTATAACGCATAACGTATAACGTATAACGTATAACGTAGAAGGTGTAACGTATAACGCATAACGAATAATGTATAACGTATAACGTATAAGGTGTAACGTATAACGCATAACGTATAACGTATAACGTATAACGTATAACGTATAACGTATAAGGTGTAAAGTATAACGCATAACGTATAACGAATAACGTATAACGTATAAGGTGTAACGTATAACGCATAACGTATAACGTATAACGTATAACGTATAAGGTGTAACGTATAACGCATAACGTATAACGTATAAGGTGTAACGTATAACGCATAACGTATAACGTATAACGTATAACGTATAAGGTGTAACGTATAACGCATAACGTATAACGTATAAAGTATAACGTATAACGTATAACGTATAACGTATAACGTATACCGTATAATGTATAACGTATAACATATAACGTATAACATATAACGTATAACGTATAACGTATAACGCATAACATATAACGAATAGGTGTAACGTATAACGCATAACGTATATCGTATAACGTATAACGTATAAGGTGTAACCTATAACGCATAACGTATAACGTATAACGTATAACGAATAACGTATAACCGATAACGAATAACGCATAACGAATATCGTTTAAGGTGCAACATATAACGTATAAGGTGTAAAGTATAACGCATAACGTATAACGAATAACGTATAACGTATAAGGTGTAACGTATAACGCATAACGTATAACGTATAACGTATAAGGTGTAACGTATAACGCATAACGTATAACGTATAACGTATAACGTATAACGTATAACATATAACGCATAACGCATAACGTATAACGTATAACGTATAACGTATAACGTATAACGCATAACGTATAACGCATAACGTATAACGTATAACGCATAACGTATAGCGTATAACGTATAATTTGTAACGTATAACGCATAACGTATAACGAATAACGTATAACGTATAAGGTGTAACGTATAACGCATAACGTATAACGTATAACGTATAAGGTGTAACGTATAACGCATAACGTATAACGTATAACGTATAACGTATAACGTATAACGTATAACGTATAACGTATAACGTATAACGTATAACGTATAACGTATAACGTATAACGTATAACGTATAACGTATAACGTATAACGTATAACGTATAACGTATAACGTATAACGTATAACGTATAACGTATAACGTATAACGTATAACGTATAACGTTTAACGTATAACGTATAACGTATAACGTATAACGTATAACGTATAACGTATAACGTATAACGTATAACGTATAACGTATTACGTATAACGTATAACGTATAACGTATAACGTATAACGTATAACGTATAACGTATAACGTATAACGTATAACGTATAACGCATAACGTATAACGTATAACGTATAACGTATAACGCATAACGTATAACGTATAACGTATTACGTATAACGTATAACGTATAACGTATAACGTATAACGTATAACGTATAACGTATAACGTATAACGTATAACGTATAACGCATAACGTATAACGTATAACGTATAACGTATAACGTATAACGTATAACGCATAACATATAACGTATAATGTGTAACGTATAACGCATAAAGTATAACGTATAACGTATAACGTATAAGGTGTAACGTATAACGTATAACGTATAACGCATAACATATAACGTATAAGGTGTAACGTATAACGCATAACGTATAACGTATAACGTATAACGTATAACGCATAACATATAACGTATAATGTGTAACGTATAACGCATAAAGTATAACGTATAACGTATAACGTATAAGGTGTAACGTATAACGTATAACGTATAACGCATAACATATAACGTATAAGGTGTAACGTATAACGCATAACGTATAACGTATAACGTATAACGTAGAAGGTGTAACGTATAACGCATAACGAATAACGTATAACGTATAACGTATAAGGTGTAACGTATAACGCATAACGTATAACGTATAACGTATAACGTATAACGTATAACGTATAACGTATAACGTATAACGTGTAAAGTATAACGCATAACGTATAACGAATAACGTATAACGTATAAGGTGTAACGTATAACGCATAACGTATAACGTATAACGTATAACGTATAAGGTGTAACGTATAACGCATAACGTATAACGTATAAGGTGTAACGTATAACGCATAACGTATAACGTATAACGTATAACGTATAAGGTGTAACGTATAACGCATAACGTATAACGTATAAAGTATAACGTATAACGTATAACGTATAACGTATAACGTATACCGTATAATGTATAACGTATAACATATAACGTATAACATATAACGTATAACGTATAACGTATAACGCATAACATATAACGAATAGGTGTAACGTATAACGCATAACGTATATCGTATAACGTATAACGTATAAGGTGTAACCTATAACGCATAACGTATAACGTATAACGTATAACGTATAACCGATAACGAATAACGCATAACGAATATCGTTTAAGGTGTAACATATAACGTATAAGGTGTAAAGTATAACGCATAACGTATAACGAATAACGTATAACGTATAAGGTGTAACGTATAACGCATAACGTATAACGTATAACGTATAAGGTGTAACGTATAACGCATAACGTATAACGTATAACGTATAACGTATAACGTATAACATATAACGCATAACGCATAACGTATAACGTATAACGTATAACGTATAACGTATAACGTATAACGCATAACGTATAACGCATAACGTATAACGTATAACGCATAACGTATAGCGTATAACGTATAATTTGTAACGTATAACGCATAACGTATAACGAATAACGTATAACGTATAAGGTGTAACGTATAACGCATAACGTATAACGTATAACGTATAAGGTGTAACGTATAACGCATAACGTATAACGTATAACGTATAACGTATAACGTATAACGTATAAGGTGTAAAGTATAACGCATAACGTATAACGAATAACGTATAACGTATAAGGTGTAACGTATAACGCATAACGTATAACGTATAACGTATAAGGTGTAACGTATAACGCATAACGTATAACGTATAACGTATAACGTATAACGTATAACATATAACGCATAACGCATAACGTATAACGTATAACGTATAACGTATAACGTATAACGCATAACGTATAACGCATAACGTATAACGTATAACGCATAACGTATAACGTATAACGTATAATTTGTAACGTATAACGCATAACGTATAACGAATAACGTATAACGTATAAGGTGTAACGTATAACGCATAACGTATAACGTATAACGTATAAGGTGTAACGTATAACGCATAACGTATAACGTATAACGTATAACGTATAAGGTGTAACGTATAACGCATAACGTATAACGTATAAGGTGTAACGTATAACGCATAACGTATAACGTATAACGTATAACGTATAACGTATAACGTATAACGTATAACGTATAACGTATAACGTATAACGTATAACGTATAACGTATAACGTATAACGTATAACGTATAACGTATAACGTATAACGTATAACGTATAACGTATAACGTATAACGTATAACGTATAACGTATAACGTATAACGTATAACGTATAACGTATAACGTATAACGTATAACGTATAACGTATAACGTATAACGTATAACGTATAACGTATAACGTATAACGTATAACGTATAACGTATAACGTATAACGTATAACGTATAACGTATAACGTATAACGTATAACGTATAACGTATAACGTATAACGTATAACGTATAACGTATAACGTATAACGTATAACGTATAACGTATAACGTATAACGTATAACGTATAACGTATAACGTATAACGTATAAGGTGTAACGTATAACGCATAACGTATAACATATAACGTATAACGCATAACGTATAACGAATGACGTATAACGTAAAAGGTGTAACGTATAACGCATAACGTATAACGTATAACGTATAACGTATAAGGTGTAACGTATAACGCATAACGTATAACGTACAACGTATAACGTATAAGGTGTAACGTATAACGCATAACGTATAACGTATAACGTATAACGTATAACGTATAAGGTGTAACGTATAACGCATAACGTATAACGTATAACGTATAACGTATAACGTATAACGTATAACGTATAACGTATAACGTATAACGTATAACGTATAACGTATAACGTATAACGTATAACGTATAACGTATAACGTATAACGTATAACGTATAACGTATAACGTATAACGTATAACGTATAACGTATAACGTATAACGTATAACGTATAACGTATAACGTATAACGTATAACGTATAACGTATAACGTATAACGTATAACGTATAACGTATAACGTATAACGTATAACGTATAACGTATAACGTATAACGTATAACGTATAACGTATAACGTATAACGTATAACGTATAACGTATAACGTATAACGTATAACGTATAACGTATAACGTATAACGTATAACGTATAACGTATAACGTATAACGTATAACGTATAACGTATAACGTATAAGGTGTAACGTATAACGCATAACGCATAACGTATAACGCATAACGTATAACGCATAACGTATAACGCATAACGTATAACGTATAACGTATAACGTATAACGTATAACGTATAACGTATAACGTATAACGTATAACGTATAACGTATAACGTATAACGTATAACGTATAACGTATAACGTATAACGTATAACGTATAACGTATAACGTATAACGTATAACGTATAACGTATAACGTATAACGTATAACGTATAACGTATAACGTATAACGTATAACGTATAACGTATAACGTATAACGTATAACGTATAACGTATAACGTATAACGTATAACGTATAACGTATAACGTATAACGTATAACGTATAACGTATAACGTATAACGTATAACGTATAACGTATAACGTATAACGTATAACGTATAACGTATAACGTATAACGTATAACGTATAACGTATAACGTATAACGTATAACGTATAACGTATAACGTATAACGTATAACGTATAACGTATAACGTATAACGTATAACGTATAACGTATAACGTATAACGTATAACGTATAACGTATAACGTATAACGTATAACGTATAACGTATAACGTATAACGTATAACGTATAACGCATAACGTATAACGTCATAACGTATAACGTATAACGTATAACGTATAACGTATAACGTATAACGTATAACGTATAACGTATAACGTATAACGTATAACGTATAACGTATAACGTATAACGTATAACGTATAACGTATAACGTATAACGTATAACGTATAACGTATAACGTATAACGTATAACGTATAACGTATAACGTATAACGTATAACGTATAACGTATAACG
This sequence comes from Lasioglossum calceatum, assembly GCA_963966675.1. NCBI lineage: Eukaryota > Metazoa > Arthropoda > Insecta > Hymenoptera > Halictidae > Lasioglossum > Lasioglossum calceatum. The sequence continues at coordinate 111,699 of CAXAAD010000065.1, read as the reverse complement.
TATAACGTATAACGTATAACGTATAACGTATAACGTATAACGTATAACGTATAACGTATAACGTATAACGTATAACGTATAACGTAACGTATAACGTATAACGTATAACGTATAACGTATAACGTATAACGTATAACGTATAACGTATAACGTATAACGTATAACGTATAACGTATAACGTATAACGTATAACGTATAACGTATAACGTATAACGTATAACGTATAACGTATAACGTATAACGTATAACGTATATCGTATAACGTATAACGTATAACGTATAACGTATAACGTATAACGTATAACGTATAACGTATAAACGTATAACGTATAACGTATAACGTATAACGTATAACGTATAACGCATAACGTATAACGTATAACGTTTAACGTAAAACATATAACGTATAACGTATAACGTATAACGTATAAGGTGTAACGTATAACGCATAACGTATAACATATAACGTATAACGTATAACGTATAACGTATAAGGTGTAACGTATAACGCATAACGTATAACGTATAACGTATAACGTATAACGTATAACGTATAACGTATAACGTATAACGCATAACATATAACGTATAAGGTGTAACGTATAACGCATAACGTATAACGTATAACGTATAACGTATAAGGTGTAACGTATAACGCATAACGATTAACGTATAACGTATAACGTATAAGGTGTAACGTATAACGCATAACGTATAACGTATAACGTATAACGTATAACGTATAACGTATAACGTATAACGTATAACGTATAACGTATAACGTATAACGTATAACGTATAACGTATAACGTATAACGTATAAAGTATAACGTATAACGCATAACATATAACGTATATTGTGTAACGTATAACGCATAAAGTATAACGTAAACGTATAACGTATAACGTATAAGGTGTAACGTATAACGCATAACGTATAACATATAACGTATAACGTATAACGTATAACGAATAACGTATAACGTATAACGTATAACGTATAACGTATAACGTATAACGTATAACGTATAACGTATAACGTATAACGTATAACGTATAACGTATAACGCATAACATATAACGTATAAGGTGTAACGTATAACGCATAACGTATAACGTATAACGTATAACGTATAAGGTGTAACGTATAACGCATAACGTATAACGAATAACGTATAACGTATAAGGTGTAACGTATAACGCATAACGTATAACGTATAACGTATAACGTATAAGGTGTAACGTATAACGCATAACGTATAACGTATAACGTATAACGTATAACGTATAACGTATAACGTATAACGTATAACGTATAACGTATAACGTATAACGTATAACGCATAACGCATAACGTATAACGTATAACGTATAACGTATAACGTATAACGTATAACGCATAACGTATAACGCATAACGTATAACGTATATCGCATAACGTATAACGTATAACGTATAACGTATAACACATAACGTATAACGAATAACGTATAACGTATAAGGTGTAACGTATAACGCATAACGTATAACGTATAACGTATAAGGTGTAACGTATAACGCATAACGTATAACGTATAACGTATAACGTATAACGTATAACGCATAACGTATAACGCATAACGTATAACGTATATCGCATAACGTATAACGTATAACGTATAACGTATAACGTATAACGTATAACGTATAACGTATAACGTATAACGTATAACGTATAACGTATAACGTATAACGTATAACGTATAACGTATAACGTATAACGTATAACGTATAACGTATAACGTATAACGTATAAGGTGTAACGTATAACGTATAACGTATAACGTATAACGTATAAGGTGTAACGTATAACGCATAACGTATAACGTATAACGTATAACGTATAACGTATAACGTATAACGTATAACGTATAACGCATAACGTATAACGTATAACGTATAAGGTGTAACGTATAACCCATAACGTATAACGTATAACGTATAACGTATAACGTATAACGTATAACGTATAACGTATAACGTATAACGTATAACGTATAACGTATAACGTATAACGTATAACGTATAACGTATAACGTATAACGTATAACGTATAACGTATAACGTATAACGTTAACGTATAACGTATAACGTATAACGTATAACGTATAACGTATAACGTATAACGTATAACGTATAACGTATAACGTATAACGTATAACGTATAACGTATAACGTATAACGTATAACGTATAACGTATAACGTATAACGTATAACGTATAACGTATAACGTATAACGTATAACGTATAACGTATAACGTATAACGTATAACGTATAACGTATAACGTATAACGTATAACGTATAACGTATAACGTATAACGTATAACGTATAACGTATAACGTATAACGTATAACGTATAACGTATAACGTATAACGTATAACGTATAACGTATAACGTATAACGTATAAACGTATAACGTATAACGTATAACGTATAACGTATAACGTATAACGTATAACGTATAACGTATAACGTATAACGTATAACGTATAACGTATAACGTATAACGTATAACGTATAACGTATAACGTATAACGTATAACGTATAACGTATAACGTATAACGTTTAACGTATAACATATAACGTATAACGTATAACGTATAACGTATAAGGTGTAAGGTGTAACGTATAACGCATAACGTATAACATATAACGTATAACGTATAACGTATAAGGTGTAACGTATAACGCATAACGTATAACGTATAACGTATAACGTATAACGTATAACGTATAACGTATAACGCATAACATATAACGTATAAGGTGTAACGTATAACGCATAACGTATAACGTATAACGTATAACGTATAAGGTGTAACGTATAACGCATAACGAATAACGTATAACGTATAACGTATAAGGTGTAACGTATAACGCATAACGTATAACGTATAACGTATAACGTATAACGTATAACGTATAACGTATAACGTATAACGTATAACATATAACGTATAACATATAACGTATAACGCATAACGTATAACGTATAACGCATAACGTATAACGCATAACGTATAACGTATAACGTATAACGTATAACGTATAACGTATAACGCATAACATATAACGTATAAGGTGTAACGTATAACGCATAACGTATAACGTATAACGTATAACGTATAAGGTGTAACGTATAACGCATAACGAATAACGTATAACGTATAACGTATAAGGTGTAACGTATAACGCATAACGTATAACGTATAACGTATAACGTATAAGGTGTAACGTATAACGTATAACGTATAACGTATAACGTATAACGTATAACGTATAACGTATAACGTATAACGTATAACGTATAACGTATAACGTATAACGTATATCGTATAACGTATAACGTATAACGTATAACGTATAACGTATAACGTAACGTATAACGTATAACGTATAACGTATAACGTATAACGTATAACGTATAACGTATAACGTATAACGTATAACGTATAACGTATAACGTATAACGTATAACGTATAAGTAACGTATAACGTATAACGTATAACGTATAACGTATAACGTATAACGTATAACGTATAACGTATAACGTATAACGTATAACGTATAACGTATAACGTATAACGTATAACGTATAACGTATAACGTATAAGGTGTAACGTATAACGCATAACGTATAACGTATAAGGTGTAACGTATAACGCATAACGTATAACGTATAAACGTATAACGTATAACGTATAACGTATAACGTATAACGTATAAACGTATAACGTATAACGTATAACGTATAACGTATAACGTATAACGTATAACGTATAACGTATAACGTATAACGTATAACGTATAACGTATAACGTATAACGTATAACGTATAACGTATAACGTATAACGTATAACGTATAACGTATAACGTATAACGTATAACGTATAACGTATAACGTATAACGTATAACGTATAACGTATAACGTATAACGTATAACGTATAACGTATAACGTATAACGTATAACGTATAACGTATAACGTATAACGTATAACGTATAACGTATAACGTATAACGTATAACGTATAACGTATAACGTATAACGTATAACGTATAACGTATAACGTATAACGTATAACGTATAACGTATAACGTATAACGTATAACGTATAACGTATAACGTATAACGTATAACGTATAACGTATAACGTATAACGTATAACGTATAACGTATAACGTATAACGTATAACGTATAACGTATAACGTATAACGTATAACGTATAACGTATAACGTATAACGTATAACGTATAACGTATAACGTATAACGTATAACGTATAACGTATAACGTATAACGTATAACGTATAACGTATAACGTATAACGTATAAGGTGTAACGTATAACGCATAACGTATAACATATAACGTATAACGCATAACGTATAACGAATGACGTATAACGTAAAAGGTGTAACGTATAACGCATAACGTATAACGTATAACGTATAACGTATAAGGTGTAACGTATAACGCATAACGTATAACGTACAACGTATAACGTATAAGGTGTAACGTATAACGCATAACGTATAACGTATAACGTATAACGTATAACGTATAAGGTGTAACGTATAACGCATAACGTATAACGTATAACGTATAACGTATAACGTATAACGTATAACGTATAACGTATAACGTATAACGTATAACGTATAACGTATAACGTATAACGTATAACGTATAACGTATAACGTATAACGTATAACGTATAACGTATAACGTATAACGTATAACGTATAACGTATAACGTATAACGTATAACGTATAACGTATAACGTATAACGTATAACGTATAACGTATAACGTATAACGTATAACGTATAACGTATAACGTATAACGTATAACGTATAACGTATAACGTATAACGTATAACGTATAACGTATAACGTATAACGTATAACGTATAACGTATAACGTATAACGTATAACGTATAACGTATAACGTATAACGTATAACGTATAACGTATAACGTATAACGTATAACGTATAACGTATAACGTATAACGTATAACGTATAACGTATAACGTATAACGTATAACGTATAACGTATAACGTATAACGTATAACGTATAACGTATAACGTATAACGTATAACGTATAACGTATAACGTATAACGTATAACGTATAACGTATAACGTATAAGGTGTAACGTATAACGCATAACGTATAACGCATAACGTATAACGCATAACGTATAACGCATAACGTATAACGCATAACGTATAACGTATAACGTATAACGTATAACGTATAACGTATAACGTATAACGTATAACGTATAACGTATAACGTATAACGTATAACGTATAACGTATAACGTATAACGTATAACGTATAACGTATAACGTATAACGTATAACGTATAACGTATAACGTATAACGTATAACGTATAACGTATAACGTATAACGTATAACGTATAACGTATAACGTATAACGTATAACGTATAACGTATAACGTATAACGTATAACGTATAACGTATAACGTATAACGTATAACGTATAACGTATAACGTATAACGTATAACGTATAACGTATAACGTATAACGTATAACGTATAACGTATAACGTATAACGTATAACGTATAACGTATAACGTATAACGTATAACGTATAACGTATAACGTATAACGTATAACGTATAACGTATAACGTATAACGTATAACGTATAACGTATAACGTATAACGTTTAACGTATAACATATAACGTATAACGTATAACGTATAACGTATAAGGTGTAAGGTGTAACGTATAACGCATAACGTATAACATATAACGTATAACGTATAACGTATAAGGTGTAACGTATAACGCATAACGTATAACGTATAACGTATAACGTATAACGTATAACGTATAACGTATAACGCATAACATATAACGTATAAGGTGTAACGTATAACGCATAACGTATAACGTATAACGTATAACGTATAAGGTGTAACGTATAACGCATAACGAATAACGTATAACGTATAACGTATAAGGTGTAACGTATAACGCATAACGTATAACGTATAACGTATAACGTATAACGTATAACGTATAACGTATAACGTATAACGTATAACATATAACGTATAACATATAACGTATAACGCATAACGTATAACGTATAACGCATAACGTATAACGCATAACGTATAACGTATAACGTATAACGTATAACGTATAACGTATAACGCATAACATATAACGTATAAGGTGTAACGTATAACGCATAACGTATAACGTATAACGTATAACGTATAAGGTGTAACGTATAACGCATAACGAATAACGTATAACGTATAACGTATAAGGTGTAACGTATAACGCATAACGTATAACGTATAACGTATAACGTATAAGGTGTAACGTATAACGTATAACGTATAACGTATAACGTATAACGTATAACGTATAACGTATAACGTATAACGTATAACGTATAACGTATAACGTATAACGTATAACGTATAACGTATATCGTATAACGTATAACGTATAACGTATAACGTATAACGTATAACGTATAACGTATAACGTATAACGTATAACGTATAACGTATAACGTATAACGTATAACGTATAACGTATAACGTATAACGTATAACGTATAACGTATAACGTATAACGTATAACGTATAACGTATAACGTATAACGTATAACGTATAACGTATAACGTATAACGTATAACGTATAACGTATAACGTATAACGTATAACGTATAACGTATAACGTATAACGTATAACGTATAACGTATAACGTATAACGTATAACGTATAACGTATAACGTATAACGTATAACGTATAACGTATAACGTATAACGTAAACGTATAACGTATAACGTATAACGTATAACGTATAACGTATAACGTATAACGTATAACATATAACGTATAACATATAACGTATAAGGTGTAAAGTATAACGCATAACGTATAACGAATAACGTATAACGTATAAGGTGTAACGTATAACGCATAACGTATAACGTATAACGTATAACGTATAAGGTGTAACGTATAACGCATAACGTATAACGTATGACGTATAACGTATAAGGTGTAACGTATAACGCATAACGTATAACGTATAACGTATAACGTATAACGTATAACGTATAACGTATAACGTATAACGTATAACGTATAACGTATAACGTATAACGTATAACGTATAACGTATAACGTATAACGTATAACGTATAACGTAACGTATATCGTATAACGTATAACGTATAACGTATAACGTATAACGTATAACGTATAACGTATAACGTATAACGTATAACGTATAACGTATAACGTATAACGTATAACGTATAACGTATAACGTATAACGTATAACGTATAACGTATAACGTATAACGTATAACGTATAACGTATAACGTATAACGTATAACGTATAACGTATAACGTATAACGTATAACGTATAACGTATAACGTATAACGTATAACGTATAACGTATAACGTATAACGTATAACGTATAACGTATAACGTATAACGTATAACGTATAACGTATAACGTATAACGTATAACGTATAACGTATAACGTATAACGTATAACGTATAACGTATAACGTATAACATATAACGTATAACATATAACGTATAAGGTGTAAAGTATAACGCATAACGTATAACGAATAACGTATAACGTATAAGGTGTAACGTATAACGCATAACGTATAACGTATAACGTATAACGTATAAGGTGTAACGTATAACGCATAACGTATAACGTATGACGTATAACGTATAAGGTGTAACGTATAACGCATAACGTATAACGTATAACGTATAACGTATAACGTATAACGTATAACGTATAACGTATAACGTATAACGTATAACGTATAACGTATAACGTATAACGTATAACGTATAACGTATAACGTATAACGTATAACGTATAACGTATAACGTATAACGTATAACGTATAACGTATAACGTATAACGTATAACGTATAACGTATAACGTATAACGTATAACGTATAACGTATAACGTATAACGTATAACGTATAACGTATAACGTATAACGTATAACGTATAACGTATAACGTATAACGTATAACGTATAAGGTGTAAAGTATAAATCATAACGTATAACGAATAACGTATAACGTATAAGGTGTAACCTATAACGCATAACGTATAACGTATAACGTATAACGTATAAGGTGTAACGTATAACGCATAACGTATAACGTATAACGTATAACGTATAACGTATAACGCATAACGCATAACGTATAACGTATAACGTATAACGTATAACGTATAACGCATAACGTATAACGCATAACGTATAACGTATAACGCATAACGTATAACGTATAACGTATAACGTATAATTTGTAACGTATAACGCATAACGTATAACGAATAACGTATAACGTATAAGGTGTAACGTATAACGCATAACGTATAACGTATAACGTATAAGGTGTAACGTATAACCCATAACGTATAACGTATAACGTATATCGTATAAGGTGTAACGTATAACGCATAACGTATAACGTATAACGTATAACGTATAACGTATAACGTATAACGTATAACGTATAACGTATAACGTATAACGTATAACGTATAACGTATAACGTATAACGTATAACGTATAACGTATAACGTATAACGTATAACGTATAACGTATAACGTATAACGTATAACGTATAACGTATAACGTATAACGTATAACGTATAACGTATAACGTATAACGTATAACGTATAACGTATAACGTATAACGTATAACGTATAACGTATAACGTATAACGTATAACGTATAACGTATAACATATAACGTATAAGGTGTAAAGTATAAATCATAACGTATAACGAATAACGTATAACGTATAAGGTGTAACCTATAACGCATAACGTATAACGTATAACGTATAACGTATAAGGTGTAACGTATAACGCATAACGTATAACGTATAACGTATAACGTATAACGTATAACGCATAACGCATAACGTATAACGTATAACGTATAACGTATAACGTATAACGTATAACGTATAACGTATAACGTATAACGTATAACGTATAACGTATAACGTATAACGTATAACGTATAACGTATAACGTATAACGTATAACGTATAACGTATAACGTATAACGTATAACGTATAACGTATAACGTATAACGTATAACGTATAACGTATAACGTATAACGTATAACGTATAACGTATAACGTATAACGTATAACGTATAACGTATAACGTATAACGTATAACGTATAACGTATAACGTATAACGTATAACGTATAACGTATAACGTATAACGTATAACGTATAACGTATAACGTATAACGTATAACGTATAACGTATAACGTATAACGTATAACGTATAACGTATAACGTATAACGTATAACGTATAACGTATAACGTATAACGTATAACGTATAACGTATAACGTATAACGTATAACGTATAACGTATAACGTATAACGTATAACGTATAACGTATAACGTATAACGTATAACGTATAACGTATAACGTATAACGTATAACGTATAACGTATAACGTATAACGTATAACGTATAACGTATAACGTATAACGTATAACGTATAACGTATAACGTATAACGTATAACGTATAACGTATAACGTATAACGTTTAACGTATAACATATAACGTATAACGTATAACGTATAACGTATAAGGTGTAAGGTGTAACGTATAACGCATAACGTATAACATATAACGTATAACGTATAACGTATAAGGTGTAACGTATAACGCATAACGTATAACGTATAACGTATAACGTATAACGTATAACGTATAACGTATAACGTATAACGTATAACGTATAACGTATAACGTATAACGTATAACGTATAACGTATAACGTATATCGTATAACGTATAACGTATAACGTATAACGTATAACGTATAACGTATAACGTATAACGTATAACGTATAACGTATAACGTATAACGTATAACGTATAACGTATAACGTATAACGTATAACGTATAACGTTTAACGTAAAACATATAACGTATAACGTATAACGTATAAGGTGTAACGTATAACGCATAACGTATAACGTATAACGTATAACGTATAACGTATAACGCATAACGCATAACGTATAACGTATAACGTATAACGTATAACGTATAACGTATAACGTATAACGTATAACGTATAACGTATAACGTATAACGTATAACGTATAACGTATAACGTATAACGTATAACGTATAACGTATAACGTATAACGTATAACGTATAACGTATAACGTATAACGTATAACGTATAACGTATAACGTATAACGTATAACGTATAACGTATAACGTATAACGTATAACGTATAACGTATAACGTATAACGTATAACGTATAACGTATAACGTATAACGTATAACGTATAACGTATAACGTATAACGTATAACGTATAACGTATAACGTATAACGTATAACGTATAACGTATAACGTATAACGTATAACGTATAACGTATAACGTATAACGTATAACGTATAACGTATAACGTATAACGTATAACGTATAACGTATAACGTATAACGTATAACGTATAACGTATAACGTATAACGTATAACGTATAACGTATAACGTATAACGTATAACGTATAACGTATAACGTATAACGTATAACGTATAACGTATAACGTATAACGTATAACGTATAACGTATAACGTATAACGTATAACGTATAACGTATAACGTATAACGTATAACGTATAACGTATAACGTATAACGTATAACGTATAACGTATAACGTATAACGTATAACGTATAACGTATAACGTATAACGTATAACGTATAACGTATAACGTATAACGTTTAACGTATAACATATAACGTATAACGTATAACGTATAACGTATAAGGTGTAAGGTGTAACGTATAACGCATAACGTATAACATATAACGTATAACGTATAACGTATAAGGTGTAACGTATAACGCATAACGTATAACGTATAACGTATAACGTATAACGTATAACGTATAACGTATAACGTATAACGTATAACGTATAACGTATAACGTATAACGTATAACGTATATCGTATAACGTATAACGTATAACGTATAACGTATAACGTATAACGTATAACGTATAACGTATAACGTATAACGTATAACGTATAACGTATAACGTATAACGTATAACGTATAACGTATAACGTATAACGTTTAACGTAAAACATATAACGTATAACGTATAACGTATAAGGTGTAACGTATAACGCATAACGTATAACATATAACGTATAACGTATAACGCATAACGTATAACGCATAACGTATAACGTATAACGTATAACGTATAACGTATAACGTATAACGCATAACATATAACGTATAAGGTGTAACGCATAACGTATAACGTATAACGTATAACGTATAAGGTGTAACGTATAACGCATAACGAATAACGTATAACGTATAACGTATAAGGTGTAACGTATAACGCATAACGTATAACGTATAACGTATAACGTATAAGGTGTAACGTATAACGTATAACGTATAACGTATAACGTATAACGTATAACGTATAACGTATAACGTATAACGTATAACGTATAACGTATATCGTATAACGTATAACGTATAACGTATAACGTATAACGTATAACGTATAACGTATAACGTATAACGTATAACGTATAACGTATAACGTATAACGTATAACGTATAACGTATAACGTATAACGTATAACGTATAACGTATAACGTATAACGTATAACGTATAACGTATAACGTATAACGTATAACGTATAACGTATAACGTATAACGTATAACGTATAACGTATAACGTATAACGTATAACGTATAACGTATAACGTATAACGTATAACGTATAACGTATAACGTATAACGTATAACGTATAACGTATAACGTATAACGTATAACGTATAACGTATAACGTATAACGTATAACGTATAACGTATAACGTATAACGTATAACGTATAACATATAACGTATAACATATAACGTATAAGGTGTAAAGTATAACGCATAACGTATAACGAATAACGTATAACGTATAAGGTGTAACGTATAACGCATAACGTATAACGTATAACGTATAACGTATAAGGTGTAACGTATAACGCATAACGTATAACGTATGACGTATAACGTATAAGGTGTAACGTATAACGCATAACGTATAACGTATAACGTATAACGTATAACGTATAACGTATAACGTATAACGTATAACGTATAACGTATAACGTATAACGTATAACGTATAACGTATAACGTATAACGTATAACGTATAACGTATAACGTATAACGTATAACGTATAACGTATAACATATAACGTATAAGGTGTAAAGTATAAATCATAACGTATAACGAATAACGTATAACGTATAAGGTGTAACCTATAACGCATAACGTATAACGTATAACGTATAACGTATAAGGTGTAACGTATAACGCATAACGTATAACGTATAACGTATAACGTATAACGTATAACGCATAACGCATAACGTATAACGTATAACGTATAACGTATAACGTATAACGTATAACGCATAACGTATAACGCATAACGTATAACGTATAACGCATAACGTATAACGTATAACGTATAACGTATAATTTGTAACGTATAACGCATAACGTATAACGAATAACGTATAACGTATAAGGTGTAACGTATAACGCATAACGTATAACGTATAACGTATAAGGTGTAACGTATAACCCATAACGTATAACGTATAACGTATATCGTATAAGGTGTAACGTATAACGCATAACGTATAACGTATAACGTATAACGTATAACGTATAACGTATAACGTATAACGTATAACGTATAACGTATAACGTATAACGTATAACGTATAACGTATAACGTATAACGTATAACGTATAACGTATAACGTATAACGTATAACGTATAACGTATAACGTATAACGTATAACGTATAACGTATAACGTATAACGTATAACGTATAACGTATAACGTATAACGTATAACGTATAACGTATAACGTATAACGTATAACATATAACGTATAAGGTGTAAAGTATAAATCATAACGTATAACGAATAACGTATAACGTATAAGGTGTAACCTATAACGCATAACGTATAACGTATAACGTATAACGTATAAGGTGTAACGTATAACGCATAACGTATAACGTATAACGTATAACGTATAACGTATAACGCATAACGCATAACGTATAACGTATAACGTATAACGTATAACGTATAACGCATAACGTATAACGCATAACGTATAACGTATAACGCATAACGTATAACGTATAACGTATAACGTATAATTTGTAACGTATAACGCACAACGTATAACGAATAACGTATAACGTATAAGGTGTAACGTATAACGCATAACGTATAACGTATAACGTATAAGGTGTAACGTATAACCCATAACGCATAACGTATAACGCATAACGTATAACGTATAACGCATAACGTATAACGTATAACGTATAACGTATAATTTGTAACGTATAACGCATAACGTATAACGAATAACGTATAACGTATAAGGTGTAACGTATAACGCATAACGTATAACGTATAACGTATAACGTATAACGTATAACGTATAACGTATAACGTATAACGTATAACGTATAACGTATAACGTATAACGTATAACGTATAACGTATAACGTATAACGTATAACGTATAACGTATAACGTATAACGTATAACGTATAACGTATAACGTATAACGTATAACGTATAACGTATAACGTATAACGAATAACGTATAACGTATAACGTATAACGTATAACGTATAACGTATAACGTATAACGTATAACGTATAACGTATAACGTATAACGTATAACGTATAACGTATAACGTATAACGTATAACGTATAACGTATAACGTATAACGTATAACGTATAACGTATAACGTATAACGTATAACGTATAACGTATATCGTATAACGTATAACGTATAACGTATAACGTATAACGTATAACGTATAACGTATATCGTATAACGTATAACGTATAACGTATAACGTATAACGTATAACGTATAACGTATAACGTATAACGTATAACGTATAACGTATAACGTATAACGTATAACGTATAACGTATAACGTTTAACGTAAAACATATAACGTATAACGTATAACGTATAAGGTGTAACGTATAACGCATAACGTATAACATATAACGTATAACGTATAACGTATAAGGTGTAACGTATAACGCATAACGTATAACGTATAACGTATAACGTATAACGTATAACGTATAACGTATAACGTATATCGTATAACGTATAACGTATAACGTATAACGTATAACGTATAACGTATAACGTATAACGTATAACGTATAACGTATAACGTATAACGTATAACGTATAACGTATAACGTATAACGTATAACGTATAACGTATAACGTATAACGTATAACGTATAACGTATAACGTATAACGTATAACGTATAACGTATAACGTATAACGTATAACGTATAACGTATAACGTATAACGTATAACGTATAACGTATAACGTATAACGTATAACGTATAACGTATAACGTATAACGTATAACGTATAACGTATAACGTATAACGTATAACGTATAACGTATAACGTATAACGTATAACGTATAACGTATAACGTATAACGTATAACGTATAACGTATAACGTATAACGTATAACGTATAACGTATAACGTATAACGTATAACGTATAACGTATAACGTATAACGTATAACGTATAACGTATAACGTATAACGTATAACGTATAACGTATAACGTATAACGTATAACGTATAACGTATAACGTATAACGTATAACGTATAACGTATAACGTATAACGTATAACGTATAACGTATAACGTATAACGTATAACGTATAACGTATAACGTATAACGTATAACGTATAACGTATAACGTATAACGTATAACGTATAACGTATAACGTATAACGTATAACGTATAACGTATAACGTATAACGTATAACGTATAACGTATAACGTATAACGTATAACGTATAACGTATAACGTATAACGTATAACGTATAACGTATAACGTATAACGTATAACGTATAACGTATAACGTATAACGTATAACGTATAACGTATAACGTATAACGTATAACGTATAACGTATAACGTATAACGTATAACGTATAACGTATAAGGTGTAACGAATAACGCATAACGTATAACGTATGACGTATAACGTATAACGTATAACGTATAACGTATAACGTATAACGTATAACGTATAACGTATAACGTATAACGTATAACGTATAACGTATAACGTATAACGTATAACGTATAACGTATAACGTATAACGTATAACGTATAACGTATAACGTATAACGTATAACGTATAACGTATAACGTATAACGTATAACGTATAACGTATAACGTATAACGTATAACGTATAACGCATAACGTATAACGTATAACGTATAACGTCTAACGCATAAAATATAACGTATAATGTGTAACGTATAACGCATAAAGTATAACGTATAACGTATAACGTATAAGGTGTAACGTATAACGGATAACGAATAACGTATAACGTATAACGTATAAGGTGTAACGTATAACGCATAACGTATAACGTATAACGTATAACGTATAACGTATAACGTATAACGTATAACGTATAACGTATAACGTATAACGTATAACGTATAACGTATAACGTATAACGTATAACGTATAACGTATAACGTATAAGGTGTAACGAATAACGCATAACGTATAACGTATGACGTATAACGTATAACGTATAACGTATAACGTATAACGTATAACGTATAACGTATAACGTATAACGTATAACGTATAACGTATAACGTATAACGTATAACGTATAACGTATAACGTATAACGTATAACGTATAACGTATAACGTATAACGTATAACGTATAACGTATAACGTATAACGTATAACGTATAACGTATAACGTATAACGTATAACGTATAACGTATAACGTATAACGTATAACGCATAACGTATAACGTATAACGTATAACGTCTAACGCATAACATATAACGTATAATGTGTAACGTATAACGCATAAAGTATAACGTATAACGTATAACGTATAAGGTGTAACGTATAACGGATAACGAATAACGTATAACGTATAACGTATAAGGTGTAACGTATAACGTATAACGTATAACGTATAACGAATAACGTATAACGTATAACGTATAACGTATAACGTATAACGTATAACGTATAACGTATAACGTATAACGTATAACGTATAACGTATAACGTATGACGTATAACGCATAACATATAACGTATAAGGTGTAACGTATAACGCATAACGTATACCGTATAACGTATAACGTATAACGTATAAGGTGTAACGTATAACGCATAACGTATAACGTATAACGTATAACGTATAAGGTGTAACGTATAACGCATAACGTATAACGTATGACGTATAACGTATAAGGTGTAACGTATAACGCATAACGTATAACGTATAACGTATAACGTATAACGTATAACGTATAACGTATAACGTATAACGTATAACGTATAACGTATAACGTATAACGTATAACGTATAACGTATAACGTATAACGTATAACGTATAACGTATAACGTATAACGTATAACGTATAACGTATAACGTATAACGTATAACGTATAACGTATAACGTATAACGTATAACGTATAACGTATAACGAATAACGTATAACGTATAACGTATAACGTATATCGTATAACGTATAACGTATAACGTATAACGTATAACGTATAACGTATAACGTATAACGTATAACGTATAACGTATAACGTATAACGTATAACGTATAACGTATAACGTATAACGTATAACGTATAACGTATAACGTATAACGTATAACTTATAACGTATAACGTATAAAGTATAACGTATAACGCACAACATATAACGTATATTGTGTAACGTATAACGCATAAAGTATAACGTATAACGTATAACGTATAAGGTGTAACGTATAACGCATAACGTATAACATATAACGTATAACGTATAACGTATAACGTATAAGGTGGAACGTATAACGCATAACGTATAACGTATAACGTATAACGTATAACGTATAACGTATAACGTATAACGTATAACGTATAACGTATAACGTATAACGTATAACGTATAACGTATAACGTATAAGGTGTAAGTATAACGCATAACGTATAACGTATAACGTATAACGTCTAACGCATAACATATAACGTATAATGTGTAACGTATAACGCATAAAGTATAACGTATAACGTATAAGGTGTAACGTATAACGGATAACGAATAACGTATAACGTATAACGTATAAGGTGTAACGTATAACGCATAACGTATAACGTATAACGTATAACGTATAACGTATAACGTATAACGTATAACGTATAACGTATAACGTATAACGTATAACGTATAACGTATAACGTATAACGTATAACGTATAACGTATAACGTATAACGTATAACGTATAACGTATAACGTATAACGTATAACGTATAACGTATAACGTATAACGTATAACGTATAACGTATAACGTATAACGTATAACGTATAACGTATAACGTATAACGTATAACGTATAACGTATAACGTATAACGTATAACGTATAACGTATAACGTATAACGTATAACGTAGAACGTATAACGTATAACGTATAACGTATAACGTATAACGTATAACGTATAACGTATAACATATAACGTATAACGTATAACGTATAACGTATAAGGTGTAACGTATAACGCATAAAGTATAACATATAACGTATAACGTATTACGTATAAGGTGTAACGTATAACGCATAACGTATAACGTATAACGTATAACGTATAACGTATAACGTATAACGTATAACGTATAACGTATAACGTATAACGTATAACGTATAACGTATGACGTATAACGCATAACATATAACGTATAAGGTGTAACGTATAACGCATAACGTATACCGTATAACGTATAACGTATAACGTATAAGGTGTAACGTATAACGCATAACGTATAACGTATAACGTATAACGTATAAGGTGTAACGTATAACGCATAACGTATAACGTATAACGTATAACGTATAAGGTGTAACGTATAACGCATAACGTATAACGTATAACGTATAACGTATAACGTATAACGTATAACGTATAACGTATAACGTATAACGTATAACGTATAAGGTGTAACGTATAACGCATAACGTATAACGTATAACGTATAACGTATAACGTATAACGTATAACGTATAACGTATAACGTATAACGTATAACGTATAACGTATAACGTATAACGTATAACGTATAACGTATAACGTATAACGTATAACGTATAACGTATAACGTATAACGTATAACGTATAACGTATAACGTATAACGTATAACGTATAACGTATAACGTATAACGTATAACGTATAACGTATAACGTATAACGTATAACGTATAACGTATAACGTATAACGTATAACGTATAACGTATAACGTATAACGTATAACGTATAACGTATAACGTATAACGTATAACGTATAACGTATAACGTATAACGTATAACGTATAACGTATAACGTATAACGTATAACGTATAACGTATAACGTATAACGTATAACGTATAACGTATAACGTATAACGTATAACGTATAACGTATAACGTATAACGTATAACGTATAACGTATAACGTATAACGTATAACGTATAACGTATAACGTATAACGTATAACGTATAACGTATAACGTATAACGTATAACGTATAACGTATAACGTATAACGTATAACGTATAACGTATAACGTATAACATATAACGTATAACATATAACGTATAAGGTGTAAAGTATAACGAATAACGTATAACGTATAAGGTGTAACGTATAACGCATAACGTATAACGTATAACGTATAACGTATAACGTATAACGTATAACGTATAACGTATAACGTATAACGTATAACGTATAACGTATAACGTATAACGTATAACGTATAACGTATAACGTATAACGTATAACGTATAACGTATAACGTATAACGTATAACGCATAACGTATAACGTATAACGTATAACGTCTAACGCATAAAATATAACGTATAATGTGTAACGTATAACGTATAACGTATAACGTATAAGGTGTAACGTATAACGGATAACGAATAACGTATAACGTATAACGTATAAGGTGTAACGTATAACGCATAACGTATAACGTATAACGTATAACGTATAACGTATAACGTATAACGTATAACGTATAACGTATAACGTATAACGTATAACGTATAACGTATAACGTATAACGTATAACGTATAACGTATAAGGTGTAACGAATAACGCATAACGTATAACGTATGACGTATAACGTATAACGTATAACGTATAACGTATAACGTATAACGTATAACGTATAACGTATAACGTATAACGTATAACGTATAACGTATAACGTATAACGTATAACGTATAACGTATAACGTATAACGTATAACGTATAACGTATAACGTATAACGTATAACGTATAACGTATAACGTATAACGTATAACGTATAACGTATAACGTATAACGTATAACGTATAACGTATAACGTATAACGTATAACGCATAACGTATAACGTATAACGTATAACGTCTAACGCATAACATATAACGTATAATGTGTAACGTATAACGCATAAAGTATAACGTATAACGTATAACGTATAAGGTGTAACGTATAACGGATAACGAATAACGTATAACGTATAACGTATAAGGTGTAACGTATAACGCATAACGTATAACGTATAACGTATAACGTATAACGTATAACGTATAACGTATAACGTATAACGTATAACGTATAACGTATAACGTATAACGTATAACGTATAACGTATAACGTATAACGTATAACGTATAACGTATAACGTATAACGTATAACGTATAACGTATAACGTATAACGTATAACGTATAACGTATAACGTATAACGTATAACGTATAACGTATAACGTATAACGTATAACGTATAACGTATAACGTATAACGTATAACGCATAACGTATAACGTATAACGTATAACGTCTAACGCATAACATATAACGTATAATGTGTAACGTATAACGCATAAAGTATAACGTATAACGTATAACGTATAAGGTGTAACGTATAACGGATAACGAATAACGTATAACGTATAACGTATAAGGTGTAACGTATAACGCATAACGTATAACGTATAACGTATAACGTATAACGTATAACGTATAACGTATAACGTATAACGTATAACGTATAACGTATAACGTATAACGTATAACGTATAACGTATAACGTATAACGTATAACGTATAACGTATAACGTATAACGTATAACGTATAACGTATAACGTATAACGTATAACGTATAACGTATAACGTATAACGTATAACGTATAACGTATAACGTATAACGTATAACGTATAACGTATAACGTATAACGTATAACGTATAACGTATAACGTATAACGTATAACATATAACGTATAACGTATAACGTATAACGTATAAGGTGTAACGTATAACGCATAAAGTATAACATATAACGTATAACGTATTACGTATAAGGTGTAGCGTATAACGCATAACGTATAACGTATAACGTATAACGTATAACGTATAACGTATAACGTATAACGTATAACGTATAACGTATAACGTATAACGTATAACGTATGACGTATAACGCATAACATATAACGTATAAGGTGTAACGTATAACGCATAACGTATACCGTATAACGTATAACGTATAACGTATAAGGTGTAACGTATAACGCATAACGTATAACGTATAACGTATAACGTATAAGGTGTAACGTATAACGCATAACGTATAACGTATGACGTATAACGTATAAGGTGTAACGTATAACGCATAACGTATAACGTATAACGTATAACGTATAACGTATAACGTATAACGTATAACGTATAACGTATAACGTATAACGTATAACGTATAACGTATAACGTATAACGTATAACGTATAACGTATAACGTATAACGTATAACGTATAACGTATAACGTATAACGTATAACGTATAACGTATAACGTATAACGTATAACGTATAACGTATAACGTATAACGTATAACGTATAACGTATAACGAATAACGTATAACGTATAACGTATATCGTATAACGTATAACGTATAACGTATAACGTATAACGTATAACGTATAACGTATAACGTATAACGTATAACGTATAACGTATAACGTATAACGTATAACGTATAACGTATAACGTATAACGTATAACGTATAACGTATAACGTATAACGTATAACGTATAACGTATAACGTATAACGTATAACGTATAAAGTATAACGTATAACGCACAACATATAACGTATATTGTGTAACGTATAACGCATAAAGTATAACGTATAACGTATAACGTATAAGGTGTAACGTATAACGCATAACGTATAACATATAACGTATAACGTATAACGTATAAGGTGGAACGTATAACGCATAACGTATAACGTATAACGTATAACGTATAACGTATAACGTATAACGTATAACGTATAACGTATAACGTATAACGTATAACGTATAACGTATAACGTATAAGGTGTAAGTATAACGCATAACGTATAACGTATAACGTATAACGTCTAACGCATAACATATAACGTATAATGTGTAACGTATAACGCATAAAGTATAACGTATAACGTATAACGTATAAGGTGTAACGTATAACGGATAACGAATAACGTATAACGTATAACGTATAAGGTGTAACGTATAACGCATAACGTATAACGTATAACGTATAACGTATAACGTATAACGTATAACGTATAACGTATAACGTATAACGTATAACGTATAACGTATAACGTATAACGTATAACGTATAACGTATAACGTATAACGTATAACGTATAACGTATAACGTATAACGTATAACGTATAACGTATAACGTATAACGTATAACGTATAACGTATAACGTATAACGTATAACGTATAACGTATAACGTATAACGTATAACGTATAACGTATAACGTATAACGTATAACGTATAACGTATAACGTATAACATATAACGTATAACGTATAACGTATAACGTATAAGGTGTAACGTATAACGCATAAAGTATAACATATAACGTATAACGTATTACGTATAAGGTGTAACGTATAACGCATAACGTATAACGTATAACGTATAACGTATAACGTATAACGTATAACGTATAACGTATAACGTATAACGTATAACGTATAACGTATAACGTATAACGTATAACGTATGACGTATAACGCATAACATATAACGTATAAGGTGTAACGTATAACGCATAACGTATACCGTATAACGTATAACGTATAACGTATAAGGTGTAACGTATAACGCATAACGTATAACGTATAACGTATAACGTATAAGGTGTAACGTATAACGCATAACGTATAACGTATGACGTATAACGTATAAGGTGTAACGTATAACGCATAACGTATAACGTATAACGTATAACGTATAACGTATAACGTATAACGTATAACGTATAACGTATAACGTATAACGTATAACGTATAACGTATAACGTATAACGTATAACGTATAACGTATAACGTATAACGTATAACGTATAACGTATAACGTATAACGTATAACGTATAACGTATAACGTATAACGTATAACGTATAACGTATAACGTATAACGTATAACGTATAACGTATAACGTATAACGTATAACGTATAACGTATAACGTATAACGTATAACGTATAACGTATAACGTATAACGAATAACGTATAACGTATAACGTATAACGTATATCGTATAACGTATAACGTATAACGTATAACGTATAACGTATAACGTATAACGTATAACGTATAACGTATAACGTATAACGTATAACGTATAACGTATAACGTATAACGTATAACGTATAACGTATAACGTATAACGTATAACGTATAACGTATAACGTATAACGTATAACGTATAACGTATAACGTATAACGTATAACGTATAACGTATAACGTATAACGTATAACGTATAACGTATAACGTATAACGTATAACGTATAACGTATAACGTATAACGTATAACGTATAACGTATAACGTATAACGTATAACGTATAACGTATAACGTATAACGTATAACGTATAACGTATAACGTATAACGTATAACGTATAACGTATAACGTATAACGTATAACGTATAACGTATAACGTATAACGTATAACATATAACGTATAACATATAACGTATAAGGTGTAAAGTATAACGAATAACGTATAACGTATAAGGTGTAACGTATAACGCATAACGTATAACGTATAACGTATAACGTATAAGGTGTAACGTATAACGCATAACGTATAACGTATGACGTATAACGTATAAGGTGTAACGTATAACGCATAACGTATAACGTATAACGTATAACGTATAACGTATAACGTATAACGTATAACGTATAACGTATAACGTATAACGTATAACGTATAACGTATAACGTATAACGTATAACGTATAACGTATAACGTATAACGTATAACGTATAACGTATAACGTATAACGTATAACGTATAACGTATAACGTATAACGTATAACGTATAACGTATAACGTATAACGTATAACGTATAACGTATAACGTATAACGTATAACGTATAACGTATAACGTATAACGTATAACGTATAACGTATAACGTATAACGTATAACGTATAACGTATAACGTATAACGTATAACGTATAACGTATAACGTATAACGTATAACGTATAACGTATAACGTATAACGTATAACGTATAACGTATAACGTATAACGTATAACGTATAACGTATAACGTATAACGTATAACGTATAACGTATAACGTATAACGTATAACGTATAAGGTGTAAAGTATAAATCATAACGTATAACGAATAACGTATAACGTATAAGGTGTAACCTATAACGCATAACGTATAACGTATAACGTATAACGTATAAGGTGTAACGTATAACGCATAACGTATAACGTATAACGTATAACGTATAACGTATAACGCATAACGCATAACGTATAACGTATAACGTATAACGTATAACGTATAACGCATAACGTATAACGCATAACGTATAACGTATAACGCATAACGTATAACGTATAACGTATAACGTATAATTTGTAACGTATAACGCATAACGTATAACGAATAACGTATAACGTATAACGTATAAGGTGTAACGTATAACGCATAACGTATAACGTATAACGTATAAGGTGTAACGTATAACCCATAACGTATAACGTATAACGTATATCGTATAAGGTGTAACGTATAACGCATAACGTATAACGTATAACGTATAACGTATAACGTATAACGTATAACGTATAACGTATAACGTATATCGTATAACGTATAACGTATAACGTATAACGTATAACGTATAACGCATAACGCATAACGTATAACGTATAACGTATAACGTATAACGTATAACGTATAACGTATAACGTATAACGTATAACGTATAACGTATAACGTATAACGTATAACATATAACGTATAAGGTGTAAAGTATAACGCATAACGTATAACGAATAACGTATAACGTATAAGGTGTAACGTATAACGCATAACGTATAACGTATAACGTATAACGTATAAGGTGTAACGTATAACGCATAACGTATAACGTATGACGTATAACGTATAAGGTGTAACGTATAAGGTGTAACGTATAACGCATAACGTATAACGTATAACGTATAACGTATAACGTATAACGTATAACGTATAACGTATAACGTATAACGTATAACGTATAACGTATAACGTATAACGTATAACGTATAACGTATAACGTATAACGTATAACGTATAACGTATAACGTATAACGTATAACGTATAACGTATAACGTATAACGTATAACGTATAACGTATAACGTATATCGTATAACGTATAACGTATAACGTATAACGTATAACGTATAACGTATAACGTATAACGTATAACGTATAACGTATAACGTATAACGTATAACGTATAACGTATAACGTATAACGTATAACGTATAACGTATAACGTATAACGTATAACGTATAACGTATAACGTATAACGTATAACGTATAACGTATAACGTATAACGTATAACGTATAACGTATAACGTATAACGTATAACGTATAACGTATAACGTATAACGTATAACGTATAACGTATAACGTATAACGTATAACGTATAACGTATAACGTATAACGTATAACGTATAACGTATAACGTATAACGTATAACGTATAACGTATAACGTATAACGTATAACGTATAACGTATAACGTATAACGTATAACGTATAACGTATAACGTATAACGTATAACGTATAACGTATAACGTATAACGTATAACGTATAACGTATAACGTATAACGTATAACGTATAACGTATAACGTATAACGTATAACGTATAACGTATAACGTATAACGTATAACGTATAACGTATAACGTATAACGTATAACGTATAACGTATAACGTATAACGTATAACGTATAACGTATAACGTATAACGTATAACGTATAAGGTGTAACGAATAACGCATAACGTATAACGTATGACGTATAACGTATAACGTATAACGTATAACGTATAACGTATAACGTATAACGTATAACGTATAACGTATAACGTATAACGTATAACGTATAACGTATAACGTATAACGTATAACGTATAACGTATAACGTATAACGTATAACGTATAACGTATAACGTATAACGTATAACGTATAACGTATAACGTATAACGTATAACGTATAACGCATAACGTATAACGTATAACGTATAACGTCTAACGCATAACATATAACGTATAATGTGTAACGTATAACGCATAAAGTATAACGTATAACGTATAACGTATAAGGTGTAACGTATAACGGATAACGAATAACGTATAACGTATAACGTATAAGGTGTAACGTATAACGCATAACGTATAACGTATAACGTATAACGTATAACGTATAACGTATAACGTATAACGTATAACGTATAACGTATAACGTATAACGTATAACGTATAACGTATAACGTATAACGTATAACGTATAACGTATAACGTATAACGTATAACGTATAACGTATAACGTATAACGTATAACGTATAACGTATAACGTATAACGTATAACGTATAACGTATAACGTATAACGTATAACGTATAACGTATAACGTATAACGTATAACGTATAACGTATAACGTATAACGTATAACGTATAACGTATAACGTATAACGTATAACGTATAACGTATAACGTATAACGTATAACGTATAACGTATAACGTATAACGTATAACGTATAACGTATAACGTATAACATATAACGTATAACGTATAACGTATAACGTATAAGGTGTAACGTATAACGCATAAAGTATAACATATAACGTATAACGTATTACGTATAAGGTGTAACGTATAACGCATAACGTATAACGTATAACGTATAACGTATAACGTATAACGTATAACGTATAACGTATAACGTATAACGTATAACGTATAACGTATAACGTATAACGTATGACGTATAACGCATAACATATAACGTATAAGGTGTAACGTATAACGCATAACGTATACCGTATAACGTATAACGTATAACGTATAAGGTGTAACGTATAACGCATAACGTATAACGTATAACGTATAACGTATAAGGTGTAACGTATAACGCATAACGTATAACGTATGACGTATAACGTATAAGGTGTAACGTATAACGCATAACGTATAACGTATAACGTATAACGTATAACGTATAACGTATAACGTATAACGTATAACGTATAACGTATAACGTATAACGTATAACGTATAACGTATAACGTATAACGTATAACGTATAACGTATAACGTATAACGTATAACGTATAACGTATAACGTATAACGTATAACGTATAACGTATAACGTATAACGTATAACGTATAACGTATAACGTATAACGTATAACGTATAACGAATAACGTATAACGTATAACGTATAACGTATATCGTATAACGTATAACGTATAACGTATAACGTATAACGTATAACGTATAACGTATAACGTATAACGTATAACGTATAACGTATAACGTATAACGTATAACGTATAACGTATAACGTATAACGTATAACGTATAACGTATAACGTATAACGTATAACGTATAACGTATAACGTATAACGTATAACGTATAACGTATAACGTATAACGTATAACGTATAACGTATAACGTATAACGTATAAAGTATAACGTATAACGCACAACATATAACGTATATTGTGTAACGTATAACGCATAAAGTATAACGTATAACGTATAACGTATAAGGTGTAACGTATAACGCATAACGTATAACATATAACGTATAACGTATAACGTATAAGGTGGAACGTATAACGCATAACGTATAACGTATAACGTATAACGTATAACGTATAACGTATAACGTATAACGTATAACGTATAACGTATAACGTATAACGTATAACGTATAACGTATAACGTATAAGGTGTAAGTATAACGCATAACGTATAACGTATAACGTATAACGTCTAACGCATAACATATAACGTATAATGTGTAACGTATAACGCATAAAGTATAACGTATAACGTATAACGTATAAGGTGTAACGTATAACGGATAACGAATAACGTATAACGTATAACGTATAAGGTGTAACGTATAACGCATAACGTATAACGTATAACGTATAACGTATAACGTATAACGTATAACGTATAACGTATAACGTATAACGTATAACGTATAACGTATAACGTATAACGTATAACGTATAACGTATAACGTATAACGTATAACGTATAACGTATAACGTATAACGTATAACGTATAACGTATAACGTATAACGTATAACGTATAACGTATAACGTATAACGTATAACGTATAACGTATAACGTATAACGTATAACGTATAACGTATAACGTATAACGTATAACGTATAACGTATAACGTATAACGTATAACGTATAACGTATAACGTATAACGTATAACGTATAACGTATAACATATAACGTATAACGTATAACGTATAACGTATAAGGTGTAACGTATAACGCATAAAGTATAACATATAACGTATAACGTATTACGTATAAGGTGTAACGTATAACGCATAACGTATAACGTATAACGTATAACGTATAACGTATAACGTATAACGTATAACGTATAACGTATAACGTATAACGTATAACGTATAACGTATAACGTATGACGTATAACGCATAACATATAACGTATAAGGTGTAACGTATAACGCATAACGTATACCGTATAACGTATAACGTATAACGTATAAGGTGTAACGTATAACGCATAACGTATAACGTATAACGTATAACGTATAAGGTGTAACGCATAACGTATAACGTATAACGTATAACGTATAAGGTGTAACGTATAACGCATAACGTATAACGTATGACGTATAACGTATAAGGTGTAACGTATAACGCATAACGTATAACGTATAACGTATAACGTATAACGTATAACGTATAACGTATAACGTATAACGTATAACGTATAACGTATAACGTATAACGTATAACGTATAACGTATAACGTATAACGTATAACGTATAACGTATAACGTATAACGTATAACGTATAACGTATAACGTATAACGTATAACGTATAACGTATAACGTATAACGTATAACGTATAACGTATAACGTATAACGTATAACGTATAACGTATAACGTATAACGTATAACGTATAACGTATAACGTATAACGTATAACGTATAACGTATAACGTATAACGTATAACGTATAACGTATAACGTATAACGTATAACGTATAACGAATAACGTATAACGTATAACGTATAACGTATATCGTATAACGTATAACGTATAACGTATAACGTATAACGTATAACGTATAACGTATAACGTATAACGTATAACGTATAACGTATAACGTATAACGTATAACGTATAACGTATAACGTATAACGTATAACGTATAACGTATAACGTATAACGTATAACGTATAACGTATAACGTATAACGTATAACGTATAACGTATAACGTATAACGTATAACGTATAACGTATAACGTATAACGTATAACGTATAACGTATAAAGTATAACGTATAACGCACAACATATAACGTATATTGTGTAACGTATAACGCATAAAGTATAACGTATAACGTATAACGTATAAGGTGTAACGTATAACGCATAACGTATAACATATAACGTATAACGTATAACGTATAAGGTGGAACGTATAACGCATAACGTATAACGTATAACGTATAACGTATAACGTATAACGTATAACGTATAACGTATAACGTATAACGTATAACGTATAACGTATAACGTATAACGTATAACGTATAAGGTGTAAGTATAACGCATAACGTATAACGTATAACGTATAACGTCTAACGCATAACATATAACGTATAATGTGTAACGTATAACGCATAAAGTATAACGTATAACGTATAACGTATAAGGTGTAACGTATAACGGATAACGAATAACGTATAACGTATAACGTATAAGGTGTAACGTATAACGCATAACGTATAACGTATAACGTATAACGTATAACGTATAACGTATAACGTATAACGTATAACGTATAACGTATAACGTATAACGTATAACGTATAACGTATAACGTATAACGTATAACGTATAACGTATAACGTATAACGTATAACGTATAACGTATAACGTATAACGTATAACGTATAACGTATAACGTATAACGTATAACGTATAACGTATAACGTATAACGTATAACGTATAACGTATAACGTATAACGTATAACGTATAACGTATAACGTATAACGTATAACGTATAACGTATAACATATAACGTATAACGTATAACGTATAACGTATAAGGTGTAACGTATAACGCATAAAGTATAACATATAACGTATAACGTATTACGTATAAGGTGTAACGTATAACGCATAACGTATAACGTATAACGTATAACGTATAACGTATAACGTATAACGTATAACGTATAACGTATAACGTATAACGTATAACGTATAACGTATAACGTATGACGTATAACGCATAACATATAACGTATAAGGTGTAACGTATAACGCATAACGTATACCGTATAACGTATAACGTATAACGTATAAGGTGTAACGTATAACGCATAACGTATAACGTATAACGTATAACGTATAAGGTGTAACGCATAACGTATAACGTATAACGTATAACGTATAAGGTGTAACGTATAACGCATAACGTATAACGTATGACGTATAACGTATAAGGTGTAACGTATAACGCATAACGTATAACGTATAACGTATAACGTATAACGTATAACGTATAACGTATAACGTATAACGTATAACGTATAACGTATAACGTATAACGTATAACGTATAACGTATAACGTATAACGTATAACGTATAACGTATAACGTATAACGTATAACGTATAACGTATAACGTATAACGTATAACGTATAACGTATAACGTATAACGTATAACGTATAACGTATAACGTATAACGTATAACGTATAACGTATAACGTATAACGTATAACGTATAACGTATAACGTATAACGTATAACGTATAACGTATAACGTATAACGTATAACGTATAACGTATAACGTATAACGTATAACATATAACGTATAACGTATAACGTATAACGTATAAGGTGTAACGTATAACGCATAAAGTATAACATATAACGTATAACGTATTACGTATAAGGTGTAACGTATAACGCATAACGTATAACGTATAACGTATAACGTATAACGTATAACGTATAACGTATAACGTATAACGTATAACGTATAACGTATAACGTATGACGTATAACGCATAACATATAACGTATAAGGTGTAACGTATAACGCATAACGTATACCGTATAACGTATAACGTATAACGTATAAGGTGTAACGTATAACGCATAACGTATAACGTATAACGTATAACGTATAAGGTGTAACGTATAACGCATAACGTATAACGTATGACGTATAACGTATAAGGTGTAACGTATAACGCATAACGTATAACGTATAACGTATAACGTATAACGTATAACGTATAACGTATAACGTATAACGTATAACGTATAACGTATAACGTATAACGTATAACGTATAACGTATAACGTATAACGTATAACGTATAACGTATAACGTATAACGTATAACGTATAACGTATAACGTATAACGTATAACGTATAACGTATAACGTATAACGAATAACGTATAACGTATAACGTATATCGTATAACGTATAACGTATAACGTATAACGTATAACGTATAACGTATAACGTATAACGTATAACGTATAACGTATAACGTATAACGTATAACGTATAACGTATAACGTATAACGTATAACGTATAACGTATAACGTATAACGTATAACGTATAACGTATAACGTATAACGTATAACGTATAACGTATAAGGTGTAAGTATAACGCATAACGTATAACGTATAACGTATAACGTCTAACGCATAACATATAACGTATAATGTGTAACGTATAACGCATAAAGTATAACGTATAACGTATAACGTATAAGGTGTAACGTATAACGGATAACGAATAACGTATAACGTATAACGTATAAGGTGTAACGTATAACGCATAACGTATAACGTATAACGTATAACGTATAACGTATAACGTATAACGTATAACGTATAACGTATAACGTATAACGTATAACGTATAACGTATAACGTATAACGTATAACGTATAACGTATAACGTATAACGTATAACGTATAACGTATAACGTATAACGTATAACGTATAACGTATAACGTATAACGTATAACGTATAACGTATAACGTATAACGTATAACGTATAACGTATAACGTATAACGTATAACGTATAACGTATAACGTATAACGTATAACGTATAACATATAACGTATAACGTATAACGTATAACGTATAAGGTGTAACGTATAACGCATAAAGTATAACATATAACGTATAACGTATTACGTATAAGGTGTAACGTATAACGCATAACGTATAACGTATAACGTATAACGTATAACGTATAACGTATAACGTATAACGTATAACGTATAACGTATAACGTATAACGTATAACGTATAACGTATAACGTATGACGTATAACGCATAACATATAACGTATAAGGTGTAACGTATAACGCATAACGTATACCGTATAACGTATAACGTATAACGTATAAGGTGTAACGTATAACGCATAACGTATAACGTATAACGTATAACGTATAAGGTGTAACGTATAACGCATAACGTATAACGTATGACGTATAACGTATAAGGTGTAACGTATAACGCATAACGTATAACGTATAACGTATAACGTATAACGTATAACGTATAACGTATAACGTATAACGTATAACGTATAACGTATAACGTATAACGTATAACGTATAACGTATAACGTATAACGTATAACGTATAACGTATAACGTATAACGTATAACGTATAACGTATAACGTATAACGTATAACGTATAACGTATAACGTATAACGTATAACGTATAACGTATAACGTATAACGTATAACGTATAACGTATAACGTATAACGTATAACGTATAACGAATAACGTATAACGTATAACGTATAACGTATATCGTATAACGTATAACGTATAACGTATAACGTATAACGTATAACGTATAACGTATAACGTATAACGTATAACGTATAACGTATAACGTATAACGTATAACGTATAACGTATAACGTATAACGTATAACGTATAACGTATAACGTATAACGTATAACGTATAACGTATAACGTATAACGTATAACGTATAACGTATAACGTATAACGTATAACGTATAACGTATAACGTATAACGTATAACGTATAACGTATAACGTATAACGTATAACGTATAACGTATAACGTATAACGTATAACGTATAACGTATAACGTATAACGTATAACGTATAACGTATAACGTATAACGTATAACGTATAACGTATAACGTATAACGTATAACGTATAACGTATAACGTATAACGTATAACGTATAACGTATAACGTATAACGTATAACATATAACGTATAACATATAACGTATAAGGTGTAAAGTATAACGAATAACGTATAACGTATAAGGTGTAACGTATAACGCATAACGTATAACGTATAACGTATAACGTATAAGGTGTAACGTATAACGCATAACGTATAACGTATGACGTATAACGTATAAGGTGTAACGTATAACGCATAACGTATAACGTATAACGTATAACGTATAACGTATAACGTATAACGTATAACGTATAACGTATAACGTATAACGTATAACGTATAACGTATAACGTATAACGTATAACGTATAACGTATAACGTATAACGTATAACGTATAACGTATAACGTATAACGTATAACGTATAACGTATAACGTATAACGTATAACGTATAACGTATAACGTATAACGTATAACGTATAACGTATAACGTATAACGTATAACGTATAACGTATAACGTATAACGTATAACGTATAACGTATAACGTATAACGTATAACGTATAACGTATAACGTATAACGTATAACGTATAACGTATAACGTATAACGTATAACGTATAACGTATAACGTATAACGTATAACGTATAACGTATAACGTATAACGTATAACGTATAACGTATAACGTATAACATATAACGTATAAGGTGTAAAGTATAAATCATAACGTATAACGAATAACGTATAACGTATAAGGTGTAACCTATAACGCTTAACGTATAACGTATAACGTATAACGTATAAGGTGTAACGTATAACGCATAACGTATAACGTATAACGTATAACGTATAACGTATAACGCATAACGCATAACGTATAACGTATAACGTATAACGTATAACGTATAACGCATAACGTATAACGCATAACGTATAACGTATAACGCATAACGTATAACGTATAACGTATAACGTATAATTTGTAACGTATAACGCATAACGTATAACGAATAACGTATAACGTATAAGGTGTAACGTATAACGCATAACGTATAACGTATAACGTATAAGGTGTAACGTATAACCCATAACGTATAACGTATAACGTATATCGTATAAGGTGTAACGTATAACGCATAACGTATAACGTATAACGTATAACGTATAACGTATAACGTATAACGTATAACGTATAACGTATAACGTATACCGTATAACGTATAACGTATAACGTATAACGTATAACGTATAACGTATAACGTATAACGTATAACGTATAACGTATAACGTATAACGTATAACGTATAACGTATAACGTATAACGTATAACGTATAACGTATAACGTATAACGTATAACGTATAACGTATAACGTATAACGTATAACGTATAACATATAACGTATAAGGTGTAAAGTATAAATCATAACGTATAACGAATAACGTATAACGTATAAGGTGTAACCTATAACGCATAACGTATAACGTATAACGTATAACGTATAAGGTGTAACGTATAACGCATAACGTATAACGTATAACGTATAACGTATAACGTATAACGTATAACGTATAACGTATAACGTATAACGTATAACGTATAACGTATAACGTATAACGTATAACGTATAACGTATAACGTATAACGTATAACGTATAACGTATAACGTATAACGTATAACGTATAACGTATAACGTATAACGTATAACGTATAACGTATAACGTATATCGTATAACGTATAACGTATAACGTATAACGTATAACGTATAACGCATAACGCATAACGTATAACGTATAACGTATAACGTATAACGTATAACGTATAACGTATAACGTATAACGTATAACGTATAACGTATAACGTATAACGTATAACGTATAACGTATAACGTATAACGTATAACGTATAACGTATAACGTATAACGTATAACGTATAACGTATAACGTATAACGTATAACGTATAACGTATAACGTATAACGTATAACGTATAACGTATAACGTATAACGTATAACGTATAACGTATAACGTATAACGTATAACGTATAACGTATAACGTATAACGTATAACGTATAACGTATAACGTATAACGTATAACGTATAACGTATAACGTATAACGTATAACGTATAACGTATAACGTATAACGTATAACGTATAACGTATAACGTATAACATATAACGTATAAGGTGTAAAGTATAAATCATAACGTATAACGAATAACGTATAACGTATAAGGTGTAACCTATAACGCATAACGTATAACGTATAACGTATAACGTATAAGGTGTAACGTATAACGCATAACGTATAACGTATAACGTATAACGTATAACGTATAACGCATAACGCATAACGTATAACGTATAACGTATAACGTATAACGTATAACGCATAACGTATAACGTATAACGCATAACGTATAACGTATAACGTATAACGTATAATTTGTAACGTATAACGCATAACGTATAACGAATAACGTATAACGTATAAGGTGTAACGTATAACGCATAACGTATAACGTATAACGTATAAGGTGTAACGTATAACCCATAACGTATAACGTATAACGTATATCGTATAAGGTGTAACGTATAACGCATAACGTATAACGTATAACGTATAACGTATAACGTATAACGTATAACGTATAACGTATAACGTATAACGTATAACGTATAACGTATAACGTATAACGTATAACGTATAACGTATAACGTATAACGTATAACGTATAACGTATAACGTATAACGTATAACGTATAACGTATAACGTATAACGTATAACGTATAACGTATAACGTATAACGTATAACGTATAACGTATATCGTATAACGTATAACGTATAACGTATAACGTATAACGTATAACGCATAACGCATAACGTATAACGTATAACGTATAACGTATAACGTATAACGTATAACGTATAACGTATAACGTATAACGTATAACGTATAACGTATAACGTATAACATATAACGTATAAGGTGTAAAGTATAACGCATAACGTATAACGAATAACGTATAACGTATAAGGTGTAACGTATAACGCATAACGTATAACGTATAACGTATAACGTATAAGGTGTAACGTATAACGCATAACGTATAACGTATGACGTATAACGTATAAGGTGTAACGTATAAGGTGTAACGTATAACGCATAACGTATAACGTATAACGTATAACGTATAACGTATAACGTATAACGTATAACGTATAACGTATAACGTATAACGTATAACGTATAACGTATAACGTATAACGTATAACGTATAACGTATAACGTATAACGTATAACGTATAACGTATAACGTATAACGTATAACGTATAACGTATAACGTATAACGTATAACGTATAACGTATAACGTATAACGTATAACGTATAACGTATAACGTATAACGTATAACGTATAACGTATAACGTATAACGTATAACGTATAACGTATAACGTATAACGTATAACGTATAACGTATAACGTATAACGTATAACGTATAACGTATAACGTATAACGTATAACGTATAACGTATAACGTATAACGTATAACATATAACGTATAAGGTGTAAAGTATAAATCATAACGTATAACGAATAACGTATAACGTATAAGGTGTAACCTATAACGCATAACGTATAACGTATAACGTATAACGTATAAGGTGTAACGTATAACGCATAACGTATAACGTATAACGTATAACGTATAACGTATAACGTATAACGTATAACGTATAACGTATAACGTATAACGTATAACGTATAACGTATAACGTATAACGTATAACGTATAACGTATAACGTATAACGTATAACGTATAACGTATAACGTATAACGTATAACGTATAACGTATAACGTATAACGTATAACGTATAACGTATATCGTATAACGTATAACGTATAACGTATAACGTATAACGCATAACGCATAACGCATAACGTATAACGTATAACGTATAACGTATAACGTATAACGTATAACGTATAACGTATAACGTATAACGTATAACGTATAACGTATAACATATAACGTATAAGGTGTAAAGTATAACGCATAACGTATAACGAATAACGTATAACGTATAAGGTGTAACGTATAACGCATAACGTATAACGTATAACGTATAACGTATAAGGTGTAACGTATAACGCATAACGTATAACGTATAACGTATAACGTATAACGTATAACGTATAACGTATAACGTATAACGTATAACGTATAACGTATAACGTATAACGTATAACGTATAACGTATAACGTATAACGTATAACGTATAACGTATAACGTATAACGTATAACGTATAACGTATAACGTATAACGTATAACGTATAACGTATAACGTATAACGTATAACGTATAACGTATAACGTATAACGTATAACGTATAACGTATAACGTATAACGTATAACGTATAACGTATAACGTATAACGTATAACGTATAACGTATAACGTATAACGTATAACGTATAACGTATAACGTATAACGTATAAGGTGTAACCTATAACGCATAACGTATAACGTATAACGTATAACGTATAAGGTGTAACGTATAACGCATAACGTATAACGTATAACGTATAACGTATAACGTATAACGCATAACGCATAACGTATAACGTATAACGTATAACGTATAACGTATAACGCATAACGTATAACGCATAACGTATAACGTATAACGCATAACGTATAACGTATAACGTATAACGTATAATTTGTAACGTATAACGCATAACGTATAACGAATAACGTATAACGTATAAGGTGTAACGTATAACGCATAACGTATAACGTATAACGTATAAGGTGTAACGTATAACCCATAACGTATAACGTATAACGTATATCGTATAAGGTGTAACGTATAACGCATAACGTATAACGTATAACGTATAACGTATAACGTATAACGTATAACGTATAACGTATAACGTATAACGTATAACGTATAACGTATAACGTATAACGTATAACGTATAACGTATAACGTATAACGTATAACGTATAACGTATAACGTATAACGTATAACGTATAACGTATAACGTATAACGTATAACGTATAACGTATAACGTATAACGTATAACGTATAACGTATAACGTATAACGTATAACGTATAACGTATAACGTATAACGTATAACGTATAACGTATAACGTATAACGTATAACGTATAACGTATAACGTATAACGTATAACGTATAACGTATAACGTATAACGTATAACGTATAACGTATAACGTATAACGTATAACGTATAACGTATAAGGTGTAACGAATAACGCATAACGTATAACGTATGACGTATAACGTATAACGTATAACGTATAACGTATAACGTATAACGTATAACGTATAACGTATAACGTATAACGTATAACGTATAACGTATAACGTATAACGTATAACGTATAACGTATAACGTATAACGTATAACGTATAACGTATAACGTATAACATATAACGTATAAGGTGTAAAGTATAAATCATAACGTATAACGTATAACGTATAACGTATAACGTATAACGTATAACGTATAACGCATAACGTATAACGTATAACGTATAACGTATAACGTATAACGTATAACGTATAACGTATAACGTATAACGTATAACGTATAACGTATAAAGTATAACGTATAACGCACAACATATAACGTATATTGTGTAACGTATAAAGCATAAAGTATAACGTATAACGTATAACGTATAAGGTGTAACGTATAACGCATAACGTATAACATATAACGTATAACGTATAACGTATAAGGTGGAACGTATAACGCATAACGTATAACGTATAACGTATAACGTATAACGTATAACGTATAACGTATAACGTATAACGTATAACGTATAACGTATAACGTATAACGTATAACGTATAACGTATAACGTATAACGTATAACGTATAACGTATAACGTATAACGTATAACGTATAACGTATAACGTATAACGTATAACGTATAACGTATAACGTATAACGTATAACGTATAACGTATAACGTATAACGTATAACGTATAACGTATAACGTATAACGTATAACGTATAACGTATAACGTATAACGTATAACGTATAACGTATAACGTATAACGTATAACGTATAACGTATAACGTATAACGTATAACGTATAACGTATAACGTATAACGTATAACGTATAACGTATAACGTATAACGTATAACGCATAAAGTATAACGTATAACGTATAACGTATAAGGTGTAACGTATAACGGATAACGAATAACGTATAACGTATAACGTATAACGTATAACGTATAACGTATAACGTATAACGTATAACGTATAACGTATAACGTATAACGTATAACGTATAACGTATAACGTATAACGTATAACGTATAACGTATAACGTATAACGTATAACGTATAACGTATAACGTATAACGTATAACGTATAACGTATAACGTATAACGTATAACGTATAACGTATAACGTATAACGTATAACATATAACGTATAAGGTGTAAAGTATAACGCATAACGTATAACGAATAACGTATAACGTATAAGGTGTAACGTATAACGCATAACGTATAACGTATAACGTATAACGTATAAGGTGTAACGTATAACGCATAACGTATAACGTATGACGTATAACGTATAAGGTGTAACGTATAACGCATAACGTATAACGTATAACGTATAACGTATAACGTATAACGTATAACGTATAACGTATAACGTATAACGTATAACGTATAACGTATAACGTATAACGTATAACGTATAACGTATAACGTATAACGTATAACGTATAACGTATAACGTATAACGTATAACGTATAACGTATAACGTATAACGTATAACGTATAACGTATAACGTATAACGTATAACGTATAACGTATAACGTATAACGTATAACGTATAACGTATAACGTATAACGTATAACGTATAACGTATAACGTATAACGTATAACGTATAACGTATAACGTATAACGTATAACGTATAACGTATAACATATAACGTATAAGGTGTAAAGTATAAATCATAACGTATAACGAATAACGTATAACGTATAAGGTGTAACCTATAACGCATAACGTATAACGTATAACGTATAACGTATAAGGTGTAACGTATAACGCATAACGTATAACGTATAACGTATAACGCATAACGTATAACGTATAACGTATAACGTATAACGTATAACGTATAACGTATAACGTATAACGTATAACGTATAACGTATAACGTATAACGTATAACGTATAACGTATAACGTATAACGTATAACGTATAACGTATAACGTATAACGTATAACGCATAACGCATAACGTATAACGTATAACGTATAACGTATAACGTATAACGCATAACGTATAACGCATAACGTATAACGTATAACGCATAACGTATAACGTATAACGTATAACGTATAATTTGTAACGTATAACGCATAACGTATAACGAATAACGTATAACGTATAAGGTGTAACGTATAACGCATAACGTATAACGTATAACGTATAAGGTGTAACGTATAACCCATAACGTATAACGTATAACGTATATCGTATAAGGTGTAACGTATAACGCATAACGTATAACGTATAACGTATAACGTATAACGTATAACGTATAACGTATAACGTATAACGTATAACGTATAACGTATAACGTATAACGTATAACGTATAACGTATAACGTATAACGTATAACGTATAACGTATAACGTATAACGTATAACGTATAACGTATAACGTATAACGTATAACGTATAACGTATAACGTATAACGTATAACGTATAACGTATAACGTATAACGTATAACGTATAACGTATAACGTATAACGTATAACGTATAACGTATAACGTATAACGTATAACGTATAACGTATAACGTATAACGTATAACGTATAACGTATAACGTATAACGTATAACGTATAACGTATAACGTATAACGTATAACGTATAACGTATAACGTATAACGTATAACGTATAACGTATAACGTATAACATATAACGTATAACGTATAACGTATAACGTATAAGGTGTAACGTATAACGCATAAAGTATAACATATAACGTATAACGTATTACGTATAAGGTGTAACGTATAACGCATAACGTATAACGTATAACGTATAACGTATAACGTATAACGTATAACGTATAACGTATAACGTATAACGTATAACGTATAACGTATAACGTATAACGTATAACGTATAACGTATAACGCATAACATATAACGTATAAGGTGTAACGTATAACGCATAACGTATACCGTATAACGTATAACGTATAACGTATAAGGTGTAACGTATAACGCATAACGTATAACGTATAACGTATAACGTATAAGGTGTAACGTATAACGCATAACGTATAACGTATAACGTATATCGTATAAGGTGTAACGTATAACGCATAACGTATAACGTATAACGTATAACGTATAACGTATAACGTATAACGTATAACGTATAACGTATAACGTATAACGTATAACGTATAACGTATAACGTATAACGTATAACGTATAACGTATAACGTATAACGTATAACGTATAACGTATAACGTATAACGTATAACGTATAACGTATAACGTATAACGTATAACGTATAACGTATAACGTATAACGTATAACGTATAACGTATAACGTATAACGTATAACGTATAACGTATAACGTATAACGTATATCGTATAACGTATAACGTATAACGTATAACGTATAACGTATAACGTATAACGTATAACGTATAACGTATAACGTATAACGTATAACGTATAACGTATAACGTATAACGTATAACGTATAACGTATAACGTATAACGTATAACGTATAACGTATAACGTATAACGTATAACGTATAACGTATAACGTATAACGTATAACGTATAACGTATAACGTATAACGTATAACGTATAACGTATAACGTATAACGTATAACGTATAACGTATAACGTATAACGTATAACGTATAACGTATAACGTATAACGTATAACGTATAACGTATAACGTATAACGTATAACGTATAACGTATAACGTATAACGTATAACGTATAACGTATAACGTATAACGTATAACGTATAACGTATAACGTATAACGTATAACGTATAACGTATAACGTATAACGTATAACGTATTACGTATAACGTATAACGTATAACGTATAACGTATAACGTATAACGTATAACGTATAACGTATAACGTATAACGTATAACGTATAACGTATAACGTATAACGTATAACGTATAACGTATAACGTATAACGTATAACGTATAACGTATAACGTATAACGTATAACGTATAACGTATAACGTATAACGTATAACGTATAACGTATAACGTATAACGTATAACGTATAACGTATAACATATAACGTATAAGGTGTAAAGTATAAATCATAACGTATAACGAATAACGTATAACGTATAAGGTGTAACCTATAACGCTTAACGTATAACGTATAACGTATAACGTATAAGGTGTAACGTATAACGCATAACGTATAACGTATAACGTATAACGTATAACGTATAACGCATAACGCATAACGTATAACGTATAACGTATAACGTATAACGTATAACGCATAACGTATAACGCATAACGTATAACGTATAACGCATAACGTATAACGTATAACGTATAACGTATAATTTGTAACGTATAACGCATAACGTATAACGAATAACGTATAACGTATAAGGTGTAACGTATAACGCATAACGTATAACGTATAACGTATAAGGTGTAACGTATAACCCATAACGTATAACGTATAACGTATATCGTATAAGGTGTAACGTATAACGCATAACGTATAACGTATAACGTATAACGTATAACGTATAACGTATAACGTATAACGTATAACGTATACCGTATAACGTATAACGTATAACGTATAACGTATAACGTATAACGTATAACGTATAACGTATAACGTATAACGTATAACGTATAACGTATAACGTATAACGTATAACGTATAACGTATAACGTATAACGTATAACGTATAACGTATAACGTATAACGTATAACGTATAA
The DNA here is from genome assembly GCA_963966675.1 of Lasioglossum calceatum. Taxonomy (NCBI): domain Eukaryota; kingdom Metazoa; phylum Arthropoda; class Insecta; order Hymenoptera; family Halictidae; genus Lasioglossum; species Lasioglossum calceatum. Next base: position 68,405 of record CAXAAD010000065.1, on the reverse strand, counting down.
CGTATAACGTATAACGTATAACATATAACGTATAAGGTGTAAAGTATAAATCATAACGTATAACGAATAACGTATAACGTATAAGGTGTAACCTATAACGCATAACGTATAACGTATAACGTATAACGTATAAGGTGTAACGTATAACGCATAACGTATAACGTATAACGTATAACGTATAACGTATAACGTATAACGTATAACGTATAACGTATAACGTATAACGTATAACGTATAACGTATAACGTATAACGTATAACGTATAACGTATAACGTATAACGTATAACGTATAACGTATAACGTATAACGTATAACGTATAACGTATAACGTATAACGTATAACGTATAACGTATAACGTATAACGTATATCGTATAACGTATAACGTATAACGTATAACGTATAACGTATAACGCATAACGCATAACGTATAACGTATAACGTATAACGTATAACGTATAACGTATAACGTATAACGTATAACGTATAACGTATAACGTATAACGTATAACGTATAACGTATAACGTATAACGTATAACGTATAACGTATAACGTATAACGTATAACGTATAACGTATAACGTATAACGTATAACGTATAACGTATAACGTATAACGTATAACGTATAACGTATAACGTATAACGTATAACGTATAACGTATAACGTATAACGTATAACGTATAACGTATAACGTATAACGTATAACGTATAACGTATAACGTATAACGTATAACGTATAACGTATAACGTATAACGTATAACGTATAACGTATAACGTATAACGTATAACGTATAACGTATAACGTATAACGTATAACGTATAACATATAACGTATAAGGTGTAAAGTATAAATCATAACGTATAACGAATAACGTATAACGTATAACGTATAAGGTGTAACCTATAACGCATAACGTATAACGTATAACGTATAACGTATAAGGTGTAACGTATAACGCATAACGTATAACGTATAACGTATAACGTATAACGTATAACGCATAACGCATAACGTATAACGTATAACGTATAACGTATAACGTATAACGCATAACGTATAACGTATAACGCATAACGTATAACGTATAACGTATAACGTATAATTTGTAACGTATAACGCATAACGTATAACGAATAACGTATAACGTATAAGGTGTAACGTATAACGCATAACGTATAACGTATAACGTATAAGGTGTAACGTATAACCCATAACGTATAACGTATAACGTATATCGTATAAGGTGTAACGTATAACGCATAACGTATAACGTATAACGTATAACGTATAACGTATAACGTATAACGTATAACGTATAACGTATAACGTATAACGTATAACGTATAACGTATAACGTATAACGTATAACGTATAACGTATAACGTATAACGTATAACGTATAACGTATAACGTATAACGTATAACGTATAACGTATAACGTATAACGTATAACGTATAACGTATAACATATAACGTATAAGTTGTAAAGTATAAATCATAACGTATAACGAATAACGTATAACGTATAAGGTGTAACCTATAACGCATAACGTATAACGTATAACGTATAACGTATAAGGTGTAACGTATAACGCATAACGTATAACGTATAACGTATAACGTATAACGTATAACGTATAACGTATAACGTATAACGTATAACGTATAACGTATAACGTATAACGTATAACGTATAACGTATAACGTATAACGTATAACGTATAACGTATAACGTATAACGTATAACGTATAACGTATAACGTATAACGTATAACATATAACGTATAAGGTGTAAAGTATAACGCATAACGTATAACGAATAACGTATAACGTATAAGGTGTAACGTATAACGCATAACGTATAACGTATAACGTATAACGTATAAGGTGTAACGTATAACGCATAACGTATAACGTATGACGTATAACGTATAAGGTGTAACGTATAAGGTGTAACGTATAACGCATAACGTATAACGTATAACGTATAACGTATAACGTATAACGTATAACGTATAACGTATAACGTATAACGTATAACGTATAACGTATAACGTATAACGTATAACGTATAACGTATAACGTATAACGTATAACGTATAACGTATAACGTATAACGTATAACGTATAACGTATAACGTATAACGTATAACGTATAACGTATAACGTATAACGTATAACGTATAACGTATAACGTATAACGTATAACGTATAACGTATAACGTATAACGTATAACGTATAACGTATAACGTATAACGTATAACGTATAACGTATAACGTATAACGTATAACGTATAACGTATAACGTATAACATATAACGTATAAGGTGTAAAGTATAAATCATAACGTATAACGAATAACGTATAACGTATAAGGTGTAACCTATAACGCATAACGTATAACGTATAACGTATAACGTATAAGGTGTAACGTATAACGCATAACGTATAACGTATAACGTATAACGTATAACGTATAACGCATAACGCATAACGTATAACGTATAACGTATAACGTATAACGTATAACGCATAACGTATAACGCATAACGTATAACGTATAACGCATAACGTATAACGTATAACGTATAACGTATAATTTGTAACGTATAACGCATAACGTATAACGAATAACGTATAACGTATAAGGTGTAACGTATAACGCATAACGTATAACGTATAACGTATAAGGTGTAACGTATAACCCATAACGTATAACGTATAACGTATATCGTATAAGGTGTAACGTATAACGCATAACGTATAACGTATAACGTATAACGTATAACGTATAACGTATAACGTATAACGTATAACGTATAACGTATAACGTATAACGTATAACGTATAACGTATAACGTATAACGTATAACGTATAACGTATAACGTATAACGTATAACGTATAACGTATAACGTATAACGTATAACGTATAACGTATAACGTATAACGTATAACGTATAACGTATAACGTATAACGTATAACGTATAACGTATAACGTATAACGTATAACGTATAACGTATAACGTATAACGTATAACGTATAACGTATAACGTATAACGTATAACGTATAACGTATAACGTATAACGTATAACGTATAACGTATAACGTATAACGTATAACGTATAACGTATAACGTATAACGTATTACGTATAACGTATAACGTATAACGTATAACGTATAACGTATAACGTATAACGTATAACGTATAACGTATAACGTATAACGTATAACGTATAACGTATAACGTATAACGTATAACGTATAACGTATAACGTATAACGTATAACGTATAACGTATAACGTATAACGTATAACGTATAACGTATAACGTATAACGTATAACGTATAACATATAACGTATAAGGTGTAAAGTATAAATCATAACGTATAACGAATAACGTATAACGTATAAGGTGTAACCTATAACGCTTAACGTATAACGTATAACGTATAACGTATAAGGTGTAACGTATAACGCATAACGTATAACGTATAACGTATAACGTATAACGTATAACGCATAACGCATAACGTATAACGTATAACGTATAACGTATAACGTATAACGCATAACGTATAACGCATAACGTATAACGTATAACGCATAACGTATAACGTATAACGTATAACGTATAATTTGTAACGTATAACGCATAACGTATAACGAATAACGTATAACGTATAAGGTGTAACGTATAACGCATAACGTATAACGTATAACGTATAAGGTGTAACGTATAACCCATAACGTATAACGTATAACGTATATCGTATAAGGTGTAACGTATAACGCATAACGTATAACGTATAACGTATAACGTATAACGTATAACGTATAACGTATAACGTATAACGTATACCGTATAACGTATAACGTATAACGTATAACGTATAACGTATAACGTATAACGTATAACGTATAACGTATAACGTATAACGTATAACGTATAACGTATAACGTATAACGTATAACGTATAACGTATAACGTATAACGTATAACGTATAACGTATAACGTATAACGTATAACGTATAACGTATAACGTATAACATATAACGTATAAGGTGTAAAGTATAAATCATAACGTATAACGAATAACGTATAACGTATAAGGTGTAACCTATAACGCATAACGTATAACGTATAACGTATAACGTATAAGGTGTAACGTATAACGCATAACGTATAACGTATAACGTATAACGTATAACGTATAACGTATAACGTATAACGTATAACGTATAACGTATAACGTATAACGTATAACGTATAACGTATAACGTATAACGTATAACGTATAACGTATAACGTATAACGTATAACGTATAACGTATAACGTATAACGTATAACGTATAACGTATAACGTATAACGTATAACGTATAACGTATATCGTATAACGTATAACGTATAACGTATAACGTATAACGTATAACGCATAACGCATAACGTATAACGTATAACGTATAACGTATAACGTATAACGTATAACGTATAACGTATAACGTATAACGTATAACGTATAACGTATAACGTATAACGTATAACGTATAACGTATAACGTATAACGTATAACGTATAACGTATAACGTATAACGTATAACGTATAACGTATAACGTATAACGTATAACGTATAACGTATAACGTATAACGTATAACGTATAACGTATAACGTATAACGTATAACGTATAACGTATAACGTATAACGTATAACGTATAACGTATAACGTATAACGTATAACGTATAACGTATAACGTATAACGTATAACGTATAACGTATAACGTATAACGTATAACGTATAACGTATAACGTATAACGTATAACGTATAACGTATAACATATAACGTATAAGGTGTAAAGTATAAATCATAACGTATAACGAATAACGTATAACGTATAAGGTGTAACCTATAACGCATAACGTATAACGTATAACGTATAACGTATAAGGTGTAACGTATAACGCATAACGTATAACGTATAACGTATAACGTATAACGTATAACGCATAACGCATAACGTATAACGTATAACGTATAACGTATAACGTATAACGCATAACGTATAACGTATAACGCATAACGTATAACGTATAACGTATAACGTATAATTTGTAACGTATAACGCATAACGTATAACGAATAACGTATAACGTATAAGGTGTAACGTATAACGCATAACGTATAACGTATAACGTATAAGGTGTAACGTATAACCCATAACGTATAACGTATAACGTATATCGTATAAGGTGTAACGTATAACGCATAACGTATAACGTATAACGTATAACGTATAACGTATAACGTATAACGTATAACGTATAACGTATAACGTATAACGTATAACGTATAACGTATAACGTATAACGTATAACGTATAACGTATAACGTATAACGTATAACGTATAACGTATAACGTATAACGTATAACGTATAACGTATAACGTATAACGTATAACGTATAACGTATAACATATAACGTATAAGTTGTAAAGTATAAATCATAACGTATAACGAATAACGTATAACGTATAAGGTGTAACCTATAACGCATAACGTATAACGTATAACGTATAACGTATAAGGTGTAACGTATAACGCATAACGTATAACGTATAACGTATAACGTATAACGTATAACGTATAACGTATAACGTATAACGTATAACGTATAACGTATAACGTATAACGTATAACGTATAACGTATAACGTATAACGTATAACGTATAACGTATAACGTATAACGTATAACGTATAACGTATAACGTATAACGTATAACGTATAACGTATATCGTATAACGTATAACGTATAACGTATAACGTATAACGCATAACGCATAACGCATAACGTATAACGTATAACGTATAACGTATAACGTATAACGTATAACGTATAACGTATAACGTATAACGTATAACGTATAACGTATAACATATAACGTATAAGGTGTAAAGTATAACGCATAACGTATAACGAATAACGTATAACGTATAAGGTGTAACGTATAACGCATAACGTATAACGTATAACGTATAACGTATAAGGTGTAACGTATAACGCATAACGTATAACGTATGACGTATAACGTATAAGGTGTAACGTATAAGGTGTAACGTATAACGCATAACGTATAACGTATAACGTATAACGTATAACGTATAACGTATAACGTATAACGTATAACGTATAACGTATAACGTATAACGTATAACGTATAACGTATAACGTATAACGTATAACGTATAACGTATAACGTATAACGTATAACGTATAACGTATAACGTATAACGTATAACGTATAACGTATAACGTATAACGTATAACGTATAACGTATAACGTATAACGTATAACGTATAACGTATAACGTATAACGTATAACGTATAACGTATAACGTATAACGTATAACGTATAACGTATAACGTATAACGTATAACGTATAACGTATAACGTATAACGTATAACGTATAACGTATAACGTATAACGTATAACGTATAACATATAACGTATAAGGTGTAAAGTATAAATCATAACGTATAACGAATAACGTATAACGTATAAGGTGTAACCTATAACGCATAACGTATAACGTATAACGTATAACGTATAAGGTGTAACGTATAACGCATAACGTATAACGTATAACGTATAACGTATAACGTATAACGCATAACGCATAACGTATAACGTATAACGTATAACGTATAACGTATAACGCATAACGTATAACGCATAACGTATAACGTATAACGCATAACGTATAACGTATAACGTATAACGTATAATTTGTAACGTATAACGCATAACGTATAACGAATAACGTATAACGTATAAGGTGTAACGTATAACGCATAACGTATAACGTATAACGTATAAGGTGTAACGTATAACCCATAACGTATAACGTATAACGTATATCGTATAAGGTGTAACGTATAACGCATAACGTATAACGTATAACGTATAACGTATAACGTATAACGTATAACGTATAACGTATAACGTATAACGTATAACGTATAACGTATAACGTATAACGTATAACGTATAACGTATAACGTATAACGTATAACGTATAACGTATAACGTATAACGTATAACGTATAACGTATAACGTATAACGTATAACGTATAACGTATAACGTATAACGTATAACGTATAACGTATAACGTATAACGTATAACGTATAACGTATAACGTATAACGTATAACGTATAACGTATAACGTATAACGTATAACGTATAACGTATAACGTATAACGTATAACGTATAACGTATAACGTATAACGTATAACGTATAACGTATAACGTATAACGTATAACGTATAACGTATAACGTATAACGTATAACGTATAACGTATAACGTATAACGTATAACGTATAACGTATAACGTATAACGTATAACGTATAACGTATAACGTATAACGTATAACGTATAACGTATAACGTATAACGTATAACGTATAACGTATAACGTATAACGTATAACGTATAACGTATAACGTATAACGTATAACGTATAACGTATAACGTATAACGTATAACGTATAACGTATAACGTATAACGTATAACGTATAACGTATAACGTATAACGTATAACGTATAACGTATAACGTATAACGTATAACGTATAACGTATAACGTATAACGTATAACATATAACGTATAACGTATAACGTATAACGTATAAGGTGTAACGTATAACGCATAAAGTATAACATATAACGTATAACGTATTACGTATAAGGTGTAACGTATAACGCATAACGTATAACGTATAACGTATAACGTATAACGTATAACGTATAACGTATAACGTATAACGTATAACGTATAACGTATAACGTATAACGTATAACGTATAACGTATAACGTATAACGTATAACGTATAACGCATAACATATAACGTATAAGGTGTAACGTATAACGCATAACGTATACCGTATAACGTATAACGTATAACGTATAAGGTGTAACGTATAACGCATAACGTATAACGTATAACGTATAACGTATAAGGTGTAACGTATAACGCATAACGTATAACGTATAACGTATATCGTATAAGGTGTAACGTATAACGCATAACGTATAACGTATAACGTATAACGTATAACGTATAACGTATAACGTATAACGTATAACGTATAACGTATAACGTATAACGTATAACGTATAACGTATAACGTATAACGTATAACGTATAACGTATAACGTATAACGTATAACGTATAACGTATAACGTATAACGTATAACGTATAACGTATAACGTATAACGTATAACGTATAACGTATAACGTATAACGTATAACGTATAACGTATAACGTATAACGTATAACGTATAACGTATAACGTATAACGTATAACGTATAACGTATAACGTATAACGTATAACGTATAACGTATAACGTATAACGTATAACGTATAACGTATAACGTATAACGTATAACGTATAACGTATAACGTATAACGTATAACGTATAACGTATAACGTATAACGTATAACGTATAACGTATAACGTATAACGTATAACGTATAACGTATAACGTATAACGTATAACGTATAACGTATAACGTATAACGTATAACGTATAACGTATAACGTATAACGTATAACGTATAACGTATAACGTATAACGTATAACGTATAACGTATAACGTATAACGTATAACGTATAACGTATAACGTATAACGTATAACGTATAACGTATAACGTATAACGTATAACGTATAACGTATAACGTATAACGTATAACGTATAACGTATAACGTATAACGTATAACGTATAACGTATAACGTATAACGTATAACGTATAACGTATAACGTATAACGTATAACGTATAACGTATAACGTATAACGTATAACGTATAACGTATAACGTATAACGTATAACGTATAACGTATAACGTATAACGTATAACGTATAACGTATAAGGTGTAACGAATAACGCATAACGTATAACGTATGACGTATAACGTATAACGTATAACGTATAACGTATAACGTATAACGTATAACGTATAACGTATAACGTATAACGTATAACGTATAACGTATAACGTATAACGTATAACGTATAACGTATAACGTATAACGTATAACGTATAACGTATAACGTATAACGTATAACGTATAACGTATAACATATAACGTATAAGGTGTAAAGTATAAATCATAACGTATAACGTATAACGTATAACGTATAACGTATAACGTATAACGTATAACGTATAACGTATAACGCATAACGTATAACGTATAACGTATAACGTATAACGTATAACGTATAACGTATAACGTATAACGTATAACGTATAACGTATAACGTATAACGTATAACGTATAACGTATAAAGTATAACGTATAACGCACAACATATAACGTATATTGTGTAACGTATAAAGCATAAAGTATAACGTATAACGTATAACGTATAAGGTGTAACGTATAACGCATAACGTATAACATATAACGTATAACGTATAACGTATAAGGTGGAACGTATAACGCATAACGTATAACGTATAACGTATAACGTATAACGTATAACGTATAACGTATAACGTATAACGTATAACGTATAACGTATAACGTATAACGTATAACGTATAACGTATAACGTATAACGTATAACGTATAACGTATAACGTATAACGTATAACGTATAACGTATAACGTATAACGTATAACGTATAACGTATAACGTATAACGTATAACGTATAACGTATAACGTATAACGTATAACGTATAACGTATAACGTATAACGTATAACGTATAACGTATAACGTATAACGTATAACGTATAACGTATAACGTATAACGTATAACGTATAACGTATAACGTATAACGTATAACGTATAACGTATAACGTATAACGTATAACGTATAACGTATAACGTATAACGTATAACGTATAACGTATAACGTATAACGTATAACGTATAACGTATAACGTATAACGTATAACGTATAACGTATAACGTATAACGTATAACGTATAACGTATAACGTATAACGTATAACGTATAACGTATAACGTATAACGTATAACGTATAACGTATATCGTATAACGTATATCGTATAACGTATAACGTATAACGTATAACGTATAACGTATAACGTATAACGTATAACGTATAACGTATAACGTATAACGTATAACGTATAACGTATAACGTATAACGTATAACGTATAACGTATAACGTATAACGTATAACGTATAACGTATAACGTATAACGTATAACGTATAACGTATAACGTATAACGTATAACGTATAACGTATAACGTATAACGTATAACATATAACGTATAACATATAACGTATAAGGTGTAAAGTATAACGCATAACGTATAACGAATAACGTATAACGTATAAGGTGTAACGTATAACGCATAACGTATAACGTATAACGTATAACGTATAAGGTGTAACGTATAACGCATAACGTATAACGTATGACGTATAACGTATAAGGTGTAACGTATAACGCATAACGTATAACGTATAACGTATAACGTATAACGTATAACGTATAACGTATAACGTATAACGTATAACGTATAACGTATAACGTATAACGTATAACGTATAACGTATAACGTATAACGTATAACGTATAACGTATAACGTATAACGTATAACGTATAACGTATAACGTATAACGTATAACGTATAACGTATAACGTATAACGTATAACGTATAACGTATAACGTATAACGTATAACGTATAACGTATAACGTATAACGTATAACGTATAACGTATAACGTATAACGTATAACGTATAACGTATAACGTATAACGTATAACGTATAACATATAACGTATAAGGTGTAAAGTATAAATCATAACGTATAACGAATAACGTATAACGTATAAGGTGTAACCTATAACGCATAACGTATAACGTATAACGTATAACGAATAACGTATAACGTATAAGGTGTAACCTATAACGCATAACGTATAACGTATAACGTATAACGTATAAGGTGTAACGTATAACGCATAACGTATAACGTATAACGTATAACGTATAACGTATAACGCATAACGCATAACGTATAACGTATAACGTATAACGTATAACGTATAACGCATAACGTATAAGGTGTAACCTATAACGCATAACGTATAACGTATAACGTATAACGAATAACGTATAACGTATAAGGTGTAACCTATAACGCATAACGTATAACGTATAACGTATAACGTATAATTTGTAACGTATAACGCATAACGTATAACGAATAACGTATAACGTATAAGGTGTAACGTATAACGCATAACGTATAACGTATAACGTATAAGGTGTAACGTATAACCCATAACGTATAACGTATAACGTATATCGTATAAGGTGTAACGTATAACGCATAACGTATAACGTATAACGTATAACGTATAACGTATAACGTATAACGTATAACGTATAACGTATAACGTATAACGTATAACGTATAACGTATAACGTATAACGTATAACGTATAACGTATAACGTATAACGTATAACGTATAACGTATAACGTATAACGTATAACGTATAACGTATAACGTATAACGTATAACGTATAACGTATAACGTATAACGTATAACGTATAACGTATAACGTATAACGTATAACGTATAACGTATAACGTATAACGTATAACGTATAACGTATAACGTATAACGTATAACGTATAACGTATAACGTATAACGTATAACGTATAACGTATAACGTATAACGTATAACGTATAACGTATAACGTATAACGTATAACGTATAACGTATAACGTATAACGTATAACGTATAACGTATAACGTATAACGTATAACGTATAACGTATAACGTATAACGTATAACGTATAACGTATAACGTATAACGTATAACGTATAACGTATAACGTATAACGTATAACGTATAACGTATAACGTATAACGTATAACGTATAACGTATAACGTATAACGTATAACGTATAACGTATAACGTATAACGTATAACGTATAACGTATAACGTATAACGTATAACGTATAACGTATAACGTATAACGTATAACGTATAACGTATAACGTATAACGTATAACGTATAACGTATAACGTATAACGTATAACGTATAACGTATAACGTATAACGTATAACGTATAACGTATAACGTATAACGTATAACGTATAACGTATAACGTATAACGTATAACGTATAACGTATAACGTATAACGTATAACGTATAACGTATAACGTATAACGTATAACGTATAACGTATAACGTATAACGTATAACGTATAACGTATAACGTATAACGTATAACGTATAACGTATAACGTATAACGTATAACGTATAACGTATAACGTATAACGTATAACGTATAACGTATAACGTATAACGTATAACGTATAACGTATAACGTATAACGTATAACGTATAACGTATAACGTATAACGTATAACGTATAACGTATAACGTATAACGTATAACGTATAACGTATAACGTATAACGTATAACGTATAACGTATAACGTATAACGTATAACGTATAACGTATAACGTATAACGTATAACGTATAACGTATAACGTATAACGTATAACGTATAACGTATAACGTATAACGTATAACGTATAACGTATAACGTATAACGTATAACGTATAACGTATAACGTATAACGTATAACGTATAACGTATAACGTATAACGTATAAGGTGTAACGAATAACGCATAACGTATAACGTATAACGTATAACGTATAACGTATAACGTATAAGGTGTAACGAATAACGCATAACGTATAACGTATAACGTATAACGTATAACGTATAACGTATAACGTATAACGTATAACGTATAACGTATAACGTATAACGTATAACGTATAACGTATAACGTATAACGTATAACGTATAACGTATATCGTATAACGTATAACGTATAACGTATAACGTATAACGTATAACGTATAACGTATAACGTATAACGTATAACGTATAACGTATAACGTATAACGTATAACGTATAACGTATAACGTATAACGTATAACGTATAACGTATAACGTATAACGTATAACGTATAACGTATAACGTATAACGTATAACGTATAACGTATAACGTATAACGTATAACGTATAACGTATAACGTATAACGTATAACGTATAACGTATAACGTATAACGTATAACGTATAACGTATAACGTATAACGTATAACGTATAACGTATAACGTATAACGTATAACGTATAACGTATAACGTATAACGTATAACGTATAACGTATAACGTATAACGTATAACGTATAACGTATAACGTATAACGTATAACGTATAACGTATAACGTATAACGTATAACGTATAACGTATAACGTATAACGTATAACGTATAACGTATAACGTATAACGTATAACGTATAACGTATAACGTATAACGTATAACGTATAACGTATAACGTATAACGTATAACGTATAACGTATAACGTATAACGTATAACGTATAACGTATAACGTATAACGTATAAGGTGTAACGAATAACGCATAACGTATAACGTATGACGTATAACGTATAACGTATAACGTATAACGTATAACGTATAACGTATAACGTATAACGTATAACGTATAACGTATAACGTATAACGTATAACGTATAACGTATAACGTATAACGTATAACGTATAACGTATAACGTATAACGTATAACGTATAACGTATAACGTATAACGTATAACGTATAACATATAACGTATAAGGTGTAAAGTATAAATCATAACGTATAACGAATAACGTATAACGTATAAGGTGTAACCTATAACGCATAACGTATAACGTATAACGTATAACGTATAAGGTGTAACGAATAACGCATAACGTATAACGTATAACGTATAACGTATAACGTATAACGCATAACGCATAACGTATAACGTATAACGTATAACGTATAACGTATAACGCATAACGTATAACGCATAACGTATAACGTATAACGCATAACGTATAACGTATAACGTATAACGTATAATTTGTAACGTATAACGCATAACGTATAACGAATAACGTATAACGTATAAGGTGTAACGTATAACGCATAACGTATAACGTATAACGTATAAGGTGTAACGTATAACCCATAACGTATAACGTATAACGTATATCGTATAAGGTGTAACGTATAACGCATAACGTATAACGTATAACGTATAACGTATAACGTATAACGTATAACGTATAACGTATAACGTATAACGTATAACGTATAACGTATAACGTATAACGTATAACGTATAACGTATAACGTATAACGTATAACGTATAACGTATAACGTATAACGTATAACGTATAACGTATAACGTATAACGTATAACGTATAACGTATAACGTATAACGTATAACGTATAACGTATAACGTATAACGTATAACGTATAACGTATAACGTATAACGTATAACGTATAACGTATAACGTATAACGTATAACGTATAACGTATAACGTATAACGTATAACGTATAACGTATAACGTATAACGTATAACGTATAACGTATAACGTATAACGTATAACGTATAACGTATAACGTATAACGTATAACGTATAACGTATAACGTATAACGTATAACGTATAACGTATAACGTATAACGTATAACGTATAACGTATAACGTATAACGTATAACGTATAACGTATAACGTATAACGTATAACGTATAACGTATAACGTATAACGTATAACGTATAACGTATAACGTATAACGTATAACGTATAACGTATAACGTATAACGTATAACGTATAACGTATAACGTATAACGTATAACGTATAACGTATAACGTATAACGTATAACGTATAACGTATAACGTATAAGTATAACGTATAACGTATAACGTATAACGTATAACGTATAACGTATAACGTATAACGTATAACGTATAACGTATAACGTATAACGTATAACGTATAACGTATAACGTATAACGTATAACGTATAACGTATAACGTATAAGGTGTAACGAATAACGCATAACGTATAACGTATGACGTATAACGTATAAGTATAACGTATAACGTATAACGTATAACGTATAACGTATAACGTATAACGTATAACGTATAACGTATAACGTATAACGTATAACGTGTAACGTATAACGTATAACGTATAACGTATAACGTATAACGTATAACGTATAAGGTGTAACGAATAACGCATAACGTATAACGTATGACGTATAACGTATAACGTATAACGTATAACGTATAACGTATAACGTATAACGTATAACGTATAACGTATAACGTATAACGTATAACGTATAACGTATAACGTATAACGTATAACGTATAACGTATAACGTATAACGTATAACGTATAACGTATAACGTATAACGTATAACGTATAACGTATAACGTATAACGTATAACGTATAACGTATAACGTATAACGTATAACGTATAACGTATAACGTATAACGTATAACGTATAACGTATAACGTATAACGTATAACGCATAACGTATAACGTATAACGTATAACGTCTAACGCATAACATATAACGTATAATGTGTAACGTATAACGCATAAAGTATAACGTATAACGTATAACGTATAAGGTGTAACGTATAACGGATAACGAATAACGTATAACGTATAACGTATAAGGTGTAACGTATAACGCATAACGTATAACGTATAACGTATAACGTATAACGTATAACGTATAACGTATAACGTATAACGTATAACGTATAACGTATAACGTATAACGTATAACGTATAACGTATAACGTATAACGTATAACGTATAACGTATAACGTATAACGTATAACGTATAACGTATAACGTATAACGTATAACGTATAACGTATAACGTATAACGTATAACGTATAACGTATAACGTATAACGTATAACGTATAACGTATAACGTATAACGTATAACGTATAACGTATAACGTATAACGTATAACGTATAACGTATAACATATAACGTATAACGTATAACGTATAACGTATAAGGTGTAACGTATAACGCATAAAGTATAACATATAACGTATAACGTATTACGTATAAGGTGTAACGTATAACGCATAACGTATAACGTATAACGTATAACGTATAACGTATAACGTATAACGTATAACGTATAACGTATAACGTATAACGTATAACGTATAACGTATAACGCATAACATATAACGTATAAGGTGTAACGTATAACGCATAACGTATACCGTATAACGTATAACGTATAACGTATAAGGTGTAACGTATAACGCATAACGTATAACGTATAACGTATAACGTATAAGGTGTAACGTATAACGCATAACGTATAACGTATGACGTATAACGTATAAGGTGTAACGTATAACGCATAACGTATAACGTATAACGTATAACGTATAACGTATAACGTATAACGTATAACGTATAACGTATAACGTATAACGTATAACGTATAACGTATAACGTATAACGTATAACGTATAACGTATAACGTATAACGTATAACGTATAACGTATAACGTATAACGTATAACGTATAACGTATAACGTATAACGTATAACGAATAACGTATAACGTATAACGTATAACGTATATCGTATAACGTATAACGTATAACGTATAACGTATAACGTATAACGTATAACGTATAACGTATAACGTATAACGTATAACGTATAACGTATAACGTATAACGTATAACGTATAACGTATAACGTATAACGTATAACGTATAACGTATAACGTATAACGTATAACGTATAACGTATAACGTATAACGTATAACGTATAACGTATAACGTATAACGTATAACGTATAACGTATAACGTATAACGTATAACGTATAACGTATAACGTATAACGTATAACGTATAACGTATAACGTATAACGTATAACGTATAACGTATAACGTATAACGTATAACGTATAACGTATAACATATAACGTATAACATATAACGTATAAGGTGTAAAGTATAACGAATAACGTATAACGTATAAGGTGTAACGTATAACGCATAACGTATAACGTATAACGTATAACGTATAAGGTGTAACGTATAACGCATAACGTATAACGTATGACGTATAACGTATAACGTATAACGTATAACGTATAACGTATAACGTATAACGTATAACGTATAACGTATATCGTATAACGTATAACGTATAACGTATAACGTATAACGTATAACGTATAACGTATAACGTATAACGTATAACGTATAACGTATAACGTATAACGTATAACGTATAACGTATAACGTATAACGTATAACGTATAACGTATAACGTATAACGTATAACGTATAAGGTGTAACGAATAACGCATAACGTATAACGTATGACGTATAACGTATAACGTATAACGTATAACGTATAACGTATAACGTATAACGTATAACGTATAACGTATAACGTATAACGTATAACGTATAACGTATAACGTATAACGTATAACGTATAACGTATAACGTATAACGTATAACGTATAACGTATAACGTATAACGTATAACGTATAACGTATAACGTATAACGTATAACGTATAACGTATAACGTATAACGTATAACGTATAACGTATAACGTATAACGTATAACGTATAACGTATAACGTATAACGTATAACGTATAACGTATAACGTATAACGTATAACGTATAACGTATAACGTATAACGTATAACGTATAACGTATAACGTATAACGTATATCGTATAACGTATAACGTATAACGTATAACGTATAACGTATAACGTATAACGTATAACGTATAACGTATAACGTATAACGTATAACGTATAACGTATAACGTATAACGTATAACGTATAACGTATAACGTATAACGTATAACGTATAACGTATAACGTATAACGTATAACGTATAACGTATAACGTATAACGTATAACGTATAACGTATAACGTATAACGTATAACGTATAACGTATAACGTATAACGTATAACGTATAACGTATAACGTATAACGTATAACGTATAACGTATAACGTATAACGTATAACGTATAACGTATAACGTATAACGTATAACGTATAACGTATAACGTATAACGTATAACGTATAAGTATAACGTATAACGTATAACGTATAACGTATAACGTATAACGTATAACGTATAACGTATAACGTATAACGTATAACGTATAACGTATAACGTATAACGTATAACGTATAACGTATAACGTATAACGTATAACATATAACGTATAACGTATAACGTATAACGTATAAGGTGTAACGTATAACGCATAAAGTATAACATATAACGTATAACGTATTACGTATAAGGTGTAACGTATAACGCATAACGTATAACGTATAACGTATAACGTATAACGTATAACGTATAACGTATAACGTATAACGTATAACGTATAACGTATAACGTATAACGTATAACGCATAACATATAACGTATAAGGTGTAACGTATAACGCATAACGTATACCGTATAACGTATAACGTATAACGTATAACGTATAACGTATAACGTATAACGTATAACGTATAACGTATAACGTATAACGTATAACGTATAACGTATAACGTATAACGTATAACGTATAACGTATAACGTATAACGTATAACGTATAACGTATAACGTATAACGTATAACGTATAACGTATAACGTATAACGTATAACGTATAACGTATAACGTATAACGTATAACGTATAACGTATAACGTATAACGCATAACGTATAACGTATAACGTATAACGTCTAACGCATAACATATAACGTATAATGTGTAACGTATAACGCATAAAGTATAACGTATAACGTATAACGTATAAGGTGTAACGTATAACGGATAACGAATAACGTATAACGTATAACGTATAAGGTGTAACGTATAACGCATAACGTATAACGTATAACGTATAACGTATAACGTATAACGTATAACGTATAACGTATAACGTATAACGTATAACGTATAACGTATAACGTATAACGTATAACGTATAACGTATAACGTATAACGTATAACGTATAACGTATAACGTATAACGTATAACGTATAACGTATAACGTATAACGTATAACGTATAACGTATAACGTATAACGTATAACGTATAACGTATAACGTATAACGTATAACGTATAACGTATAACGTATAACGTATAACGTATAACGTATAACATATAACGTATAACGTATAACGTATAACGTATAAGGTGTAACGTATAACGCATAAAGTATAACATATAACGTATAACGTATTACGTATAAGGTGTAACGTATAACGCATAACGTATAACGTATAACGTATAACGTATAACGTATAACGTATAACGTATAACGTATAACGTATAACGTATAACGTATAACGTATAACGTATAACGCATAACATATAACGTATAAGGTGTAACGTATAACGCATAACGTATACCGTATAACGTATAACGTATAACGTATAAGGTGTAACGTATAACGCATAACGTATAACGTATAACGTATAACGTATAAGGTGTAACGTATAACGCATAACGTATAACGTATGACGTATAACGTATAAGGTGTAACGTATAACGCATAACGTATAACGTATAACGTATAACGTATAACGTATAACGTATAACGTATAACGTATAACGTATAACGTATAACGTATAACGTATAACGTATAACGTATAACGTATAACGTATAACGTATAACGTATAACGTATAACGTATAACGTATAACGTATAACGTATAACGTATAACGTATAACGTATAACGTATAACGAATAACGTATAACGTATAACGTATAACGTATATCGTATAACGTATAACGTATAACGTATAACGTATAACGTATAACGTATAACGTATAACGTATAACGTATAACGTATAACGTATAACGTATAACGTATAACGTATAACGTATAACGTATAACGTATAACGTATAACGTATAACGTATAACGTATAACGTATAACGTATAACGTATAACGTATAACGTATAACGTATAACGTATAACGTATAACGTATAACGTATAACGTATAACGTATAACGTATAACGTATAACGTATAACGTATAACGTATAACGTATAACGTATAACGTATAACGTATAACGTATAACGTATAACGTATAACGTATAACGTATAACGTATAACATATAACGTATAACATATAACGTATAAGGTGTAAAGTATAACGAATAACGTATAACGTATAAGGTGTAACGTATAACGCATAACGTATAACGTATAACGTATAACGTATAAGGTGTAACGTATAACGCATAACGTATAACGTATGACGTATAACGTATAACGTATAACGTATAACGTATAACGTATAACGTATAACGTATAACGTATAACGTATATCGTATAACGTATAACGTATAACGTATAACGTATAACGTATAACGTATAACGTATAACGTATAACGTATAACGTATAACGTATAACGTATAACGTATAACGTATAACGTATAACGTATAACGTATAACGTATAACGTATAACGTATAACGTATAACGTATAACGTATAACGTATAACGTATAAGTATAACGTATAACGTATAACGTATAACGTATAACGTATAACGTATAACGTATAACGTATAACGTATAACGTATAACGTATAACGTATAACGTATAACGTATAACGTATAACGTATAACGTATAACGTATAACGTATAAGGTGTAACGAATAACGCATAACGTATAACGTATGACGTATAACGTATAAGTATAACGTATAACGTATAACGTATAACGTATAACGTATAACGTATAACGTATAACGTATAACGTATAACGTATAACGTATAACGTGTAACGTATAACGTATAACGTATAACGTATAACGTATAACGTATAACGTATAAGGTGTAACGAATAACGCATAACGTATAACGTATGACGTATAACGTATAACGTATAACGTATAACGTATAACGTATAACGTATAACGTATAACGTATAACGTATAACGTATAACGTATAACGTATAACGTATAACGTATAACGTATAACGTATAACGTATAACGTATAACGTATAACGTATAACGTATAACGTATAACGTATAACGTATAACGTATAACGTATAACGTATAACGTATAACGTATAACGTATAACGTATAACGTATAACGTATAACGTATAACGTATAACGTATAACGTATAACGCATAACGTATAACGTATAACGTATAACGTCTAACGCATAACATATAACGTATAATGTGTAACGTATAACGCATAAAGTATAACGTATAACGTATAACGTATAAGGTGTAACGTATAACGGATAACGAATAACGTATAACGTATAACGTATAAGGTGTAACGTATAACGCATAACGTATAACGTATAACGTATAACGTATAACGTATAACGTATAACGTATAACGTATAACGTATAACGTATAACGTATAACGTATAACGTATAACGTATAACGTATAACGTATAACGTATAACGTATAACGTATAACGTATAACGTATAACGTATAACGTATAACGTATAACGTATAACGTATAACGTATAACGTATAACGTATAACGTATAACGTATAACGTATAACGTATAACGTATAACGTATAACGTATAACGTATAACGTATAACGTATAACGTATAACGTATAACGTATAACGTATAACGTATAACATATAACGTATAACGTATAACGTATAACGTATAAGGTGTAACGTATAACGCATAAAGTATAACATATAACGTATAACGTATTACGTATAAGGTGTAACGTATAACGCATAACGTATAACGTATAACGTATAACGTATAACGTATAACGTATAACGTATAACGTATAACGTATAACGTATAACGTATAACGTATAACGTATAACGCATAACATATAACGTATAAGGTGTAACGTATAACGCATAACGTATACCGTATAACGTATAACGTATAACGTATAAGGTGTAACGTATAACGCATAACGTATAACGTATAACGTATAACGTATGAGGTGTAACGTATAACGCATAACGTATAACGTATGACGTATAACGTATAAGGTGTAACGTATAACGCATAACGTATAACGTATAACGTATAACGTATAACGTATAACGTATAACGTATAACGTATAACGTATAACGTATAACGTATAACGTATAACGTATAACGTATAACGTATAACGTATAACGTATAACGTATAACGTATAACGTATAACGTATAACGTATAACGTATAACGTATAACGTATAACGTATAACGTATAACGAATAACGTATAACGTATAACGTATAACGTATATCGTATAACGTATAACGTATAACGTATAACGTATAACGTATAACGTATAACGTATAACGTATAACGTATAACGTATAACGTATAACGTATAACGTATAACGTATAACGTATAACGTATAACGTATAACGTATAACGTATAACGTATAACGTATAACGTATAACGTATAACGTATAACGTATAACGTATAACGTATAACGTATAACGTATAACGTATAACGTATAACGTATAACGTATAACGTATAACGTATAACGTATAACGTATAACGTATAACGTATAACGTATAACGTATAACGTATAACGTATAACGTATAACGTATAACGTATAACGTATAACGTATAACGTATAACATATAACGTATAACATATAACGTATAAGGTGTAAAGTATAACGAATAACGTATAACGTATAAGGTGTAACGTATAACGCATAACGTATAACGTATAACGTATAACGTATAAGGTGTAACGTATAACGCATAACGTATAACGTATGACGTATAACGTATAACGTATAACGTATAACGTATAACGTATAACGTATAACGTATAACGTATAACGTATATCGTATAACGTATAACGTATAACGTATAACGTATAACGTATAACGTATAACGTATAACGTATAACGTATAACGTATAACGTATAACGTATAACGTATAACGTATAACGTATAACGTATAACGTATAACGTATAACGTATAACGTATAACGTATAACGTATAAGGTGTAACGAATAACGCATAACGTATAACGTATGACGTATAACGTATAACGTATAACGTATAACGTATAACGTATAACGTATAACGTATAACGTATAACGTATAACGTATAACGTATAACGTATAACGTATAACGTATAACGTATAACGTATAACGTATAACGTATAACGTATAACGTATAACGTATAACGTATAACGTATAACGTATAACGTATAACGTATAACGTATAACGTATAACGTATAACGTATAACGTATAACGTATAACGTATAACGTATAACGTATAACGTATAACGTATAACGTATAACGTATAACGTATAACGTATAACGTATAACGTATAACGTATAACGTATAACGTATAACGTATAACGTATAACGTATAACGTATAACGTATAACGTATAACGTATAACGTATAACGTATAACGTATAACGTATAACGTATAACGTATAACGTATAACGTATAACGTATAACGTATAACGTATAACGTATAACGTATAACGTATAACGTATAACGTATAACGTATAACGTATAACGTATAACGTATAACGTATAACGTATAACGTATAACGTATAACGTATAACGTATAACGTATAACGTATAACGTATAACGTATAACGTATAACGTATAACGTATAACGTATAACGTATAACGTATAACGTATAACGTATAACGTATAACGTATAACGTATAACGTATAACGTATAACGTATAACGTATAACGTATAACGTATAACGTATAACGTATAACGTATAACGTATAACGTATAACGTATAAGTATAACGTATAACGTATAACGTATAACGTATAACGTATAACGTATAACGTATAACGTATAACGTATAACGTATAACGTATAACGTATAACGTATAACGTATAACGTATAACGTATAACGTATAACGTATAACGTATAAGGTGTAACGAATAACGCATAACGTATAACGTATGACGTATAACGTATAAGTATAACGTATAACGTATAACGTATAACGTATAACGTATAACGTATAACGTATAACGTATAACGTATAACGTATAACGTATAACGTGTAACGTATAACGTATAACGTATAACGTATAACGTATAACGTATAACGTATAAGGTGTAACGAATAACGCATAACGTATAACGTATGACGTATAACGTATAACGTATAACGTATAACGTATAACGTATAACGTATAACGTATAACGTATAACGTATAACGTATAACGTATAACGTATAACGTATAACGTATAACGTATAACGTATAACGTATAACGTATAACGTATAACGTATAACGTATAACGTATAACGTATAACGTATAACGTATAACGTATAACGTATAACGTATAACGTATAACGTATAACGTATAACGTATAACGTATAACGTATAACGTATAACGTATAACGTATAACGTATAACGTATAACGCATAACGTATAACGTATAACGTATAACGTCTAACGCATAACATATAACGTATAATGTGTAACGTATAACGCATAAAGTATAACGTATAACGTATAACGTATAAGGTGTAACGTATAACGGATAACGAATAACGTATAACGTATAACGTATAAGGTGTAACGTATAACGCATAACGTATAACGTATAACGTATAACGTATAACGTATAACGTATAACGTATAACGTATAACGTATAACGTATAACGTATAACGTATAACGTATAACGTATAACGTATAACGTATAACGTATAACGTATAACGTATAACGTATAACGTATAACGTATAACGTATAACGTATAACGTATAACGTATAACGTATAACGTATAACGTATAACGTATAACGTATAACGTATAACGTATAACGTATAACGTATAACGTATAACGTATAACGTATAACGTATAACGTATAACGTATAACATATAACGTATAACGTATAACGTATAACGTATAAGGTGTAACGTATAACGCATAAAGTATAACATATAACGTATAACGTATTACGTATAAGGTGTAACGTATAACGCATAACGTATAACGTATAACGTATAACGTATAACGTATAACGTATAACGTATAACGTATAACGTATAACGTATAACGTATAACGTATAACGTATAACGCATAACATATAACGTATAAGGTGTAACGTATAACGCATAACGTATACCGTATAACGTATAACGTATAACGTATAAGGTGTAACGTATAACGCATAACGTATAACGTATAACGTATAACGTATAAGGTGTAACGTATAACGCATAACGTATAACGTATGACGTATAACGTATAAGGTGTAACGTATAACGCATAACGTATAACGTATAACGTATAACGTATAACGTATAACGTATAACGTATAACGTATAACGTATAACGTATAACGTATAACGTATAACGTATAACGTATAACGTATAACGTATAACGTATAACGTATAACGTATAACGTATAACGTATAACGTATAACGTATAACGTATAACGTATAACGTATAACGTATAACGAATAACGTATAACGTATAACGTATAACGTATATCGTATAACGTATAACGTATAACGTATAACGTATAACGTATAACGTATAACGTATAACGTATAACGTATAACGTATAACGTATAACGTATAACGTATAACGTATAACGTATAACGTATAACGTATAACGTATAACGTATAACGTATAACGTATAACGTATAACGTATAACGTATAACGTATAACGTATAACGTATAACGTATAACGTATAACGTATAACGTATAACGTATAACGTATAACGTATAACGTATAACGTATAACGTATAACGTATAACGTATAACGTATAACGTATAACGTATAACGTATAACGTATAACGTATAACGTATAACGTATAACGTATAACATATAACGTATAACATATAACGTATAAGGTGTAAAGTATAACGAATAACGTATAACGTATAAGGTGTAACGTATAACGCATAACGTATAACGTATAACGTATAACGTATAAGGTGTAACGTATAACGCATAACGTATAACGTATGACGTATAACGTATAACGTATAACGTATAACGTATAACGTATAACGTATAACGTATAACGTATAACGTATATCGTATAACGTATAACGTATAACGTATAACGTATAACGTATAACGTATAACGTATAACGTATAACGTATAACGTATAACGTATAACGTATAACGTATAACGTATAACGTATAACGTATAACGTATAACGTATAACGTATAACGTATAACGTATAACGTATAAGGTGTAACGAATAACGCATAACGTATAACGTATGACGTATAACGTATAACGTATAACGTATAACGTATAACGTATAACGTATAACGTATAACGTATAACGTATAACGTATAACGTATAACGTATAACGTATAACGTATAACGTATAACGTATAACGTATAACGTATAACGTATAACGTATAACGTATAACGTATAACGTATAACGTATAACGTATAACGTATAACGTATAACGTATAACGTGTAACGTATAACGTATAACGTATAACGTATAACGTATAACGTATAACGTATAAGGTGTAACGAATAACGCATAACGTATAACGTATGACGTATAACGTATAACGTATAACGTATAACGTATAACGTATAACGTATAACGTATAACGTATAACGTATAACGTATAACGTATAACGTATAACGTATAACGTATAACGTATAACGTATAACGTATAACGTATAACGTATAACGTATAACGTATAACGTATAACGTATAACGTATAACGTATAACGTATAACGTATAACGTATAACGTATAACGTATAAAGTATAACGTATAACGTATAACGTATAACGTATAACGTATAACGTATAACGCATAACGTATAACGTATAACGTATAACGTCTAACGCATAACATATAACGTATAACGTATAACGTATAACGTATAACGTATAACGTATAACGTATAACGTATAACGTATAACGTATAACGTATAACGTATAACGTATAACGTATAACGTATAACGTATAACGTATAACGTATAACGTATAACGTATAACGTATAACGAATAACGTATAACGTATAACGTATAACGTATATCGTATAACGTATAACGTATAACGTATAACGTATAACGTATAACGTATAACGTATAACGTATAACGTATAACGTATAACGTATAACGTATAACGTATAACGTATAACGTATAACGTATAACGTATAACGTATAACGTATAACGTATAACGTATAACGTATAACGTATAACGTATAACGTATAACGTATAACGTATAACGTATAACGTATAACGTATAACGTATAACGTATAACGTATAACGTATAACGTATAACGTATAACGTATAACGTATAACGTATAACGTATAACGTATAACGTATAACGTATAACGTATAACGTATAACGTATAACGTATAACGTATAACGTATAACGTATAACATATAACGTATAACATATAACGTATAAGGTGTAAAGTATAACGAATAACGTATAACGTATAAGGTGTAACGTATAACGCATAACGTATAACGTATAACGTATAACGTATAAGGTGTAACGTATAACGCATAACGTATAACGTATGACGTATAACGTATAACGTATAACGTATAACGTATAACGTATAACGTATAACGTATAACGTATAACGTATATCGTATAACGTATAACGTATAACGTATAACGTATAACGTATAACGTATAACGTATAACGTATAACGTATAACGTATAACGTATAACGTATAACGTATAACGTATAACGTATAACGTATAACGTATAACGTATAACGTATAACGTATAACGTATAACGTATAAGGTGTAACGAATAACGCATAACGTATAACGTATGACGTATAACGTATAACGTATAACGTATAACGTATAACGTATAACGTATAACGTATAACGTATAACGTATAACGTATAACGTATAACGTATAACGTATAACGTATAACGTATAACGTATAACGTATAACGTATAACGTATAACGTATAACGTATAACGTATAACGTATAACGTATAACGTATAACGTATAACATATAACGTATAACATATAACGTATAAGGTGTAAAGTATAACGAATAACGTATAACGTATAAGGTGTAACGTATAACGCATAACGTATAACGTATAACGTATAACGTATAAGGTGTAACGTATAACGCATAACGTATAACGTATGACATATAACGTATAAGGTGTAACGTATAACGCATAACGTATAACGTATAACGTATAACGTATAAGGTGTAACGTATAACGCATAACGTATAACGTATGACGTATAACGTATAACGCATAACGTATAACGTATAACGTATAACGTCTAACGCATAACATATAACGTATAATGTGTAACGTATAACGCATAAAGTATAACGTATAACGTATAACGTATAAGGTGTAACGTATAACGGATAACGAATAACGTATAACGTATAACGTATAAGGTGTAACGTATAACGCATAACGTATAACGTATAACGTATAACGTATAACGTATAACGTATAACGTATAACGTATAACGTATAACGTATAACGTATAACGTATAACGTATAACGTATAACGTATAACGTATAACGTATAACGTATAACGTATAACGTATAACGTATAACGTATAACGTATAACGTATAACATATAACGTATAACATATAACGTATAAGGTGTAAAGTATAACGAATAACGTATAACGTATAAGGTGTAACGTATAACGCATAACGTATAACGTATAACGTATAACGTATAAGGTGTAACGTATAACGCATAACGTATAACGTATGACGTATAACGTATAACGTATAACGTATAACGTATAACGTATAACGTATAACGTATAACGTATAACGTATATCGTATAACGTATAACGTATAACGTATAACGTATAACGTATAACGTATAACGTATAACGTATAACGTATAACGTATAACGTATAACGTATAACGTATAACGTATAACGTATAACGTATAACGTATAACGTATAACGTATAACGTATAACGTATAACGTATAACGTATAACGTATAACGTATAAGGTGTAACGAATAACGCATAACGTATAACGTATGACGTATAACGTATAACGTATAACGTATAACGTATAACGTATAACGTATAACGTATAACGTATAACGTATAACGTATAACGTATAACGTATAACGTATAACGTATAACGTATAACGTATAACGTATAACGTATAACGTATAACGTATAACGTATAACGTATAACATATAACGTATAACATATAACGTATAAGGTGTAAAGTATAACGAATAACGTATAACGTATAAGGTGTAACGTATAACGCATAACGTATAACGTATAACGTATAACGTATAAGGTGTAACGTATAACGCATAACGTATAACGTATGACATATAACGTATAAGGTGTAACGTATAACGCATAACGTATAACGTATAACGTATAACGTATAACGTATAACGTATAACGTATAACGTATAACGTATAACGTATAACGTATAACGTATAACGTATAACGTATAACGTATAACGTATAACGTATAACGTATAACGTATAACGTATAACGTATAACGTATAACGTATAACGTATAACGTATAACGTATAACGTATAACGTATAACGTATAACGTATAACGTATAACGTATAACGTATAACGTATAACGTATAACGTATAACGTATAACGTATAACGTATAACGTATAACGTATAACGTATAACGTATAACGTATAACGTATAACGTATAACGTATAACGTATAACGTATAACGTATAACGTATAACGTATAACGTATAACGTATAACGTATAACGTATAACGTATAACGTATAACGTATAACGTATAACGTATAACGTATAACGTATAACGTATAACGTATAACGTATAACGTATAACGTATAACGTATAACGTATAACGTATAACGTATAACGTATAACGTATAACGTATAACGTATAACGTATAACGTATAACGTATAACGTATAACGTATAACGTATAACGTATAACGTATAACGTATAACGTATAACGTATAACGTATAACGTATAACGTATAACGTATAACGTATAACGTATAACGTATAACGTATAACGTATAACGTATAACGTATAACGTATAACGTATAACGTATAACGTATAACGTATAACGTATAACGTATAACATATAACGTATAACATATAACGTATAAGGTGTAAAGTATAACGAATAACGTATAACGTATAAGGTGTAACGTATAACGCATAACGTATAACGTATAACGTATAACGTATAAGGTGTAACGTATAACGCATAACGTATAACGTATGACGTATAACGTATAAGGTGTAACGTATAACGCATAACGTATAACGTATAACGTATAACGTATAACGTATAACGTATAACGTATAACGTATAACGTATAACGTATAACGTATAACGTATAACGTATAACGTATAACGTATAACGTATAACGTATAACGTATAACGTATAACGTATAACGTATAACGTATAACGTATAACGTATAACGTATAACGTATAACGTATAACGTATAACGTATAACGTATAACGTATAACGTATAACGTATAACGTATAACGTATAACGTATAACGTATAACATATAACGTATAACGTATAACGTATAACGTATAACGTATAACGTATAACGTATAACGTATAACGTATAACGTATAACGTATAACGTATAACGTATAACGTATAACGTATAACGTATAACGTATAACGTATAACGTATAACGTATAACGTATAACGTATAACGTATAACATATAACGTATAAGGTGTAAAGTATAAATCATAACGTATAACGAATAACGTATAACGTATAAGGTGTAACCTATAACGCATAACGTATAACGTATAACGTATAACGTATAAGGTGTAACGTATAACGCATAACGTATAACGTATAACGTATAACGTATAACGTATAACGTATAACGCATAACGCATAACGTATAACGTATAACGTATAACGTATAACGTATAACGCATAACGTATAACGCATAACGTATAACGTATAACGCATAACGTATAACGTATAACGTATAACGTATAATTTGTAACGTATAACGCATAACGTATAACGAATAACGTATAACGTATAAGGTGTAACGTATAACGCATAACGTATAACGTATAACGTATAAGGTGTAACGTATAACCCATAACGTATAACGTATAACGTATATCGTATAAGGTGTAACGTATAACGCATAACGTATAACGTATAACGTATAACGTATAACGTATAACGTATAACGTATAACGTATAACGTATAACGTATAACGTATAACGTATAACGTATAACGTATAACGTATAACGTATAACGTATAACATATAACGTATAACGTATAACGTATAACGTATAACGTATAACGTATAACGTATAACGTATAACGTATAACGTATAACGTATAACGTATAACGTATAACGTATAACGTATAACGTATAACGTATAACGTATAACGTATAACGTATAACGTATAACGTATAACGTATAACATATAACGTATAAGGTGTAAAGTATAAATCATAACGTATAACGAATAACGTATAACGTATAAGGTGTAACCTATAACGCATAACGTATAACGTATAACGTATAACGTATAAGGTGTAACGTATAACGCATAACGTATAACGTATAACGTATAACGTATAACGTATAACGTATAACGCATAACGCATAACGTATAACGTATAACGTATAACGTATAACGTATAACGCATAACGTATAACGCATAACGTATAACGTATAACGCATAACGTATAACGTATAACGTATAACGTATAATTTGTAACGTATAACGCATAACGTATAACGAATAACGTATAACGTATAAGGTGTAACGTATAACGCATAACGTATAACGTATAACGTATAAGGTGTAACGTATAACCCATAACGTATAACGTATAACGTATATCGTATAAGGTGTAACGTATAACGCATAACGTATAACGTATAACGTATAACGTATAACGTATAACGTATAACGTATAACGTATAACGTATAACGTATAACGTATAACGTATAACGTATAACGTATAACGTATAACGTATAACGTATAACGTATAACGTATAACGTATAACGTATAACGTATAACGTATAACGTATAACGTATAACGTATAACGTATATCGTATAACGTATAACGTATAACGTATAACGTATAACGTATAACGTATAACGTATAACGTATAACGTATAACGTATAACGTATACCGTATAACGTATAACGTATAACGTATAACGTATAACGTATAACGTATAACGTATAACGTATAACGTATAACGTATAACGTATAACGTATAACGTATAACGTATAACGTATAACGTATAACGTATAACGTATAACGTATAACGTATAACGTATAACGTATAACGTATAACGTATAACGTATAACGTATAACGTATAACGTATAACGTATAACGTATAACGTATAACGTATAACGTATAACGTATAACGTATAACGTATAACGTATAACGTATAACGTATAACGTATAACGTATAACGTATAACGTATAACGTATAACGTATAACGTATAACGTATAACGTATAACGTATAACGTATAACGTATAACGTATAACGTATAACGTATAACGTATAACGTATAACGTATAACGTATAACGTATAACGTATAACGTATAACGTATAACGTATAACGTATAACGTATAACGTATAACGTATAACGTATAACGTATAACGTATAACGTATAACGTATAACGTATAACGTATAACGTATAACGTATAACGTATAACGTATAACGTATAACGTATAACGTATAACGTATAACGTATAACGTATAACGTATAACGTATAACGTATAAGGTGTAACGAATAACGCATAACGTATAACGTATGACGTATAACGTATAACGTATAACGTATAACGTATAACGTATAACGTATAACGTATAACGTATAACGTATAACGTATAACGTATAACGTATAACGTATAACGTATAACGTATAACGTATAACGTATAACGTATAACGTATAACGTATAACGTATAACGTATAACGTATAACGTATAACGTATAACGTATAACGTATAACGTATAACGTATAACGTATAACGTATAACGTATAACGTATAACGTATAACGTATAACGTATAACGTATAACGTATAACGTATAACGTATAACGTATAACGTATAACGTATAACGCATAACGTATAACGTATAACGTATAACGTCTAAACGCATAACATATAACGTATAATGTGTAACGTATAACGCATAAAGTATAACGTATAACGTATAACGTATAAGGTGTAACGTATAACGGATAACGAATAACGTATAACGTATAACGTATAAGGTGTAACGTATAACGCATAACGTATAACGTATAACGTATAACGTATAACGTATAACGTATAACGTATAACGTATAACGTATAACGTATAACGTATAACGTATAACGTATAACGTATAACGATAACGTATAACGTATAACGTATAACGTATAACGTATAACGTATAACGTATAACGTATAACGTATAACGTATAACGTATAACGTATAACGTATAACGTATAACGTATAACGTATAACGTATAACGTATAACGTATAACATATAACGTATAACGTATAACGTATAACGTATAAGGTGTAACGTATAACGCATAAAGTATAACATATAACGTATAACGTATTACGTATAAGGTGTAACGTATAACGCATAACGTATAACGTATAACGTATAACGTATAACGTATAACGTATAACGTATAACGTATAACGTATAACGTATAACGTATAACGTATAACGTCTAACGCATAACATATAACGTATAATGTGTAACGTATAACGCATAAAGTATAACGTATAACGTATAACGTATAAGGTGTAACGTATAACGGATAACGAATAACGTATAACGTATAACGTATAAGGTGTAACGTATAACGCATAACGTATAACGTATAACGTATAACGTATAACGTATAACGTATAACGTATAACGTATAACGTATAACGTATAACGTATAACGTATAACGTATAACGTATAACGTATAACGTATAACGTATAACGTATAACGTATAACGTATAACGTATAACGTATAACGTATAACGTATAACGTATAACGTATAACGTATAACGTATAACGTATAACGTATAACGTATAACGTATAACGTATAACGTATAACGTATAACGTATAACATATAACGTATAACGTATAACGTATAACGTATAACGTATAAGGTGTAACGTATAACGCATAAAGTATAACATATAACGTATAACGTATTACGTATAAGGTGTAACGTATAACGCATAACGTATAACGTATAACGTATAACGTATAACGTATAACGTATAACGTATAACGTATAACGTATAACGTATAACGTATAACGTATAACGTATAACGTATAACGTATAACGTATAACGTATAACGCATAACATATAACGTATAAGGTGTAACGTATAACGCATAACGTATACCGTATAACGTATAACGTATAACGTATAAGGTGTAACGTATAACGCATAACGTATAACGTATAACGTATAACGTATAAGGTGTTACGTATAACGCATAACGTATAACGTATAACGTATATCGTATAAGGTGTAACGTATAACGCATAACGTGTAACGTATAACGTATAACGTATAACGTATAACGTATAACGTATAACGTATAACGTATAACGTATAACGTATAACGTATAACGTATAACGTATAACGTATAACGTATAACGTATAACGTATAACGTATAACGTCTAACGTATAACGTATAACGTATAACGTATAACGTATAACGTATAACGTATAACGTATAACGTATAACGTATAACGTATAACGTATAACGTATAACGTATAACGTATAACGTATAACGTATAACGTATAACGTATAACGTATAACGTATAACGTATAACGTATAACGTATAACGTATAACGTATAACGTATAACGTATAACGTATAACGTATAACGTATATCGTATAACGTATAACGTATAACGTATAACGTATAACGTATAACGTATAACGTATAACGTATAACGTATAACGTATAACGTATAACGTATAACGTATAACGTATAACGTATAACGTATAACGTATAACGTATAACGTATAACGTATAACGTATAACGTATAACGTATAACGTATAACGTATAACGTATAACGTATAACGTATAACGTATAACGTATAACGTATAACGTATAACGTATAACGTATAACGTATAACGTATAACGTATAACGTATAACGTATAACGTATAACGTATAACGTATAACGTATAACGTATAACGTATAACGTATAACGTATAACGTATAACGTATAACGTATAAGGTGTAACGAATAACGCATAACGTATAACGTATAACGTATAACGTATAACGTATAACGTATAACGTATAACGTATAACGTATAACGTATAACGTATAACGTATAACGTATAACGTATAACGTATAACGTATAACGTATAACGTATAACGTATAACGTATAACGTATAACGTATAACGTATAACGTATAACGTATAACATATAACGTATAAGGTGTAAAGTATAAATCATAACGTATAACGTATAACGTATAACGTATAACGTATAACGTATAACGTATAACGTATAACGCATAACGTATAACGTATAACGTATAACGTATAACGTATAACGTATAACGTATAACGTATAACGTATAATGTATAACGTATAACGTATAACGTATAACGTATAAAGTATAACGTATAACGCACAACATATAACGTATATTGTGTAACGTATAAAGCATAAAGTATAACGTATAACGTATAACGTATAAGGTGTAACGTATAACGCATAACGTATAACATATAACGTATAACGTATAACGTATAAGGTGGAACGTATAACGCATAACGTATAACGTATAACGTATAACGTATAACGTATAACGTATAACGTATAACGTATAACGTATAACGTATAACGTATAACGTATAACGTATAACGTATAACGTATAACGTATAACGTATAACGTATAACGTATAACGTATAACGTATAACGTATAACGTATAACGTATAACGTATAACGTATAACGTATAACGTATAACGTATAACGTATAACGTATAACGTATAACGTATAACGTATAACGCATAACGTATAACGTATAACGTATAACGTATAACGCATAACGTATAACGTATAACGTATAACGTATAACGTATAACGTATAACGTATAACGTATAACGTATAACGTATAACGTATAACGTATAACGTATAACGTATAACGTATAACGTATAACGTATAACGTATAACGTATATCGTATAACGTATATCGTATAACGTATAACGTATAACGTATAACGTATAACGTATAACGTATAACGTATAACGTATAACGTATAACGTATAACGTATAACGTATAACGTATAACGTATAACGTATAACGTATAACGTATAACGTATAACGTATAACGTATAACGTATAACGTATAACGTATAACGTATAACGTATAACGTATAACATATAACGTATAACATATAACGTATAAGGTGTAAAGTATAACGCATAACGTATAACGAATAACGTATAACGTATAAGGTGTAACGTATAACGCATAACGTATAACGTATAACGTATAACGTATAAGGTGTAACGTATAACGCATAACGTATAACGTATGACGTATAACGTATAAGGTGTAACGTATAACGCATAACGTATAACGTATAACGTATAACGTATAACGTATAACGTATAACGTATAACGTATAACGTATAACGTATAACGTATAACGTATAACGTATAACGTATAACGTATAACGTATAACGTATAACGTATAACGTATAACGTATAACGTATAACGTATAACGTATAACGTATAACGTATAACGTATAACGTATAACGTATAACGTATAACGTATAACGTATAACGTATAACGTATAACGTATAACGTATAACGTATAACGTATAACGTATAACGTATAACGTATAACGTATAACGTATAACGTATAACGTATAACGTATAACGTATAACGTATAACGTATAACGTATAACGTATAACGTATAACGTATAACGTATAACATATAACGTATAACGTATAACGTATAACGTATAAGGTGTAACGTATAACGCATAAAGTATAACATATAACGTATAACGTATTACGTATAAGGTGTAACGTATAACGCATAACGTATAACGTATAACGTATAACGTATAACGTATAACGTATAACGTATAACGTATAACGTATAACGTATAACGTATAACGTATAACGTATAACGTATAACGTATAACGTATAACGTATAACGTATAACGTATAACGTATAACGTATAACGTATAACGTATAACGTATAACGTATAACGTATAACGTATAACGTATAACGTATAACGTATAACGTATAACGTATAACGTATAACGTATAACGTATAACGTATAACGTATAACGTATAACGTATAACGTATAACGTATAACGTATAACGTATAACGTATAACGTATAACGTATAACGTATAACGTATAACGTATAACGTATAACGTATAACGTATAACGTATAACGTATAACGTATAACGTATAACGTATAACGTATAACGTATAACGTATAACGTATAACGTATAACGTATAACGTATAACGTATAACGTATAACGTATAACGTATAACGTATAACGTATAACGTATAACGTATAACGTATAACGTATAACGTATAACGTATAACGTATAACGTATAACGTATAACGTATAACGTATAACGTATAACGTATAACGTATAACGTATAACGTATAACGTATAACGTATAACGTATAACGTATAACGTATAACGTATAACGTATAACGTATAACGTATAACGTATAACGTATAACGTATAACGCATAACGTATAACGTATAACGTATAACGTATAACGTATAACGTATAACGTATAACGTATAACGTATAACGTATAACGTATAACGTATAACGTATAACGTATAACGTATAACGTATAACGTATAACGTATAACGTATAACGTATAACGTATAACGTATAACGTATAACGTATAACGTATAACGTATAACGTATAACGTATAACGTATAACGTATAACGTATAACGTATAACGTATAACGTATAACGTATAACGTATAAGGTGTAACGAATAACGCATAACGTATAACGTATGACGTATAACGTATAACGTATAACGTATAACGTATAACGTATAACGTATAACGTATAACGTATAACGTATAACGTATAACGTATAACGTATAACGTATAACGTATAACGTATAACGTATAACGTATAACGTATAACGTATAACGTATAACGTATAACGTATAACGTATAACGTATAACGTATAACGTATAACGTATAACGTATAACGTATAACGTATAACGTATAACGTATAACGTATAACGTATAACGTATAACGTATAACGTATAACGCATAACGTATAACGTATAACGTATAACGTCTAACGCATAACATATAACGTATAATGTGTAACGTATAACGCATAAAGTATAACGTATAACGTATAACGTATAAGGTGTAACGTATAACGGATAACGAATAACGTATAACGTATAACGTATAAGGTGTAACGTATAACGCATAACGTATAACGTATAACGTATAACGTATAACGTATAACGTATAACGTATAACGTATAACGTATAACGTATAACGTATAACGTATAACGTATAACGTATAACGTATAACGTATAACGTATAACGTATAACGTATAACGTATAACGTATAACGTATAACGTATAACGTATAACGTATAACGTATAACGTATAACGTATAACGTATAACGTATAACGTATAACGTATAACGTATAACGTATAACGTATAACGTATAACGTATAACGTATAACGTATAACGTATAACGTATAACGTATAACGTATAACGTATAACGTATAACGTATAACGTATAACGTATAACATATAACGTATAACGTATAACGTATAACGTATAAGGTGTAACGTATAACGCATAAAGTATAACATATAACGTATAACGTATTACGTATAAGGTGTAACGTATAACGCATAACGTATAACGTATAACGTATAACGTATAACGTATAACGTATAACATATAACGTATAAGGTGTAAAGTATAAATCATAACGTATAACGAATAACGTATAACGTATAAGGTGTAACCTATAACGCATAACGTATAACGTATAACGTATAACGTATAAGGTGTAACGTATAACGCATAACGTATAACGTATAACGTATAACGTATAACGTATAACGCATAACGCATAACGTATAACGTATAACGTATAACGTATAACGTATAACGCATAACGTATAACGCATAACGTATAACGTATAACGCATAACGTATAACGTATAACGTATAACGTATAATTTGTAACGTATAACGCATAACGTATAACGAATAACGTATAACGTATAAGGTGTAACGTATAACGCATAACGTATAACGTATAACGTATAAGGTGTAACGTATAACCCATAACGTATAACGTATAACGTATATCGTATAAGGTGTAACGTATAACGCATAACGTATAACGTATAACGTATAACGTATAACGTATAACGTATAACGTATAACGTATAACGTATAACGTATAACGTATAACGTATAACGTATAACGTATAACGTATAACGTATAACGTATAACGTATAACGTATAACGCATAACGTATAACGAATAACGTATAACGTATAAGGTGTAACGTATAACGCATAACGTATAACGTATAACGTATAAGGTGTAACGTATAACCCATAACGTATAACGTATAACGTATATCGTATAAGGTGTAACGTATAACGCATAACGTATAACGTATAACGTATAACGTATAACGTATAACGTATAACGTATAACGTATAACGTATAACGTATAACGTATAACGTATAACGTATAACGTATAACGTATAACGTATAACGTATAACGTATAACGTATAACGTATAACGTATAACGTATAACGTATAACGTATAACGTATAACGTATAACGTATAACGTATAACGTATAACGTATAACGTATAACGTATAACGTATAACGTATAACGTATAACGTATAACGTATAACGTATAACGTATAACGTATAACGTATAACGTATAACGTATAACGTATATCGTATAACGTATAACGTATAACGTATAACGTATAACGTATAACGTATAACGTATAACGTATAACGTATAACGTATAACGTATAACGTATAACGTATAACGTATAACGTATAACGTATAACGTATAACGTATAACGTATAACGTATAACGTATAACGTATAACGTATAACGTATAACGTATAACGTATAACGTATAACGTATAACGTATAACGTATAACGTATAACGTATAACGTATAACGTATAACGTATAACGTATAACGTATAACGTATAACGTATAACGTATAACGTATAACGTATAACGTATAACGTATAACGTATAACGTATAACGTATAACGTATAACGTATAACGTATAACGTATAACGTATAACGTATAACGTATAACGTATAACGTATAACGTATAACGTATAACGTATAACGTATAACGTATAACGTATAACGTATAACGTATAACGTATAACGTATAACGTATAACGAATAACGTATAACGTATAACGTATAACGTATAACGTATAACGTATAACGTATAACGTATAACGTATAACATATAACGTATAACGTATAACGTATAACGTATAAGGTGTAACGTATAACGCATAAAGTATAACATATAACGTATAACGTATAACGTATAACGTATAACGTATAACGTATAACGTATAACGTATAACGTATAACGTATAACGTATAACGTATAACGTATAACGTATAACGTATAACGTATAACGTATAACGTATAACGTATAACGTATAACGTATAACGTATAACGTATAACGTATAACGTATAACGTATAACGTATAACGTATAACGTATAACGTATAACGTATAAGGTGTAACGTATAACGCATAACGTATAACGTATAACGTATAACGTATAACGTATAACGTATAACGTATAACGTATAACGTATAACGTATAACGTATAACGTATAACGCATAACATATAACGTATAAGGTGTAACGTATAACGCATAACGTATACCGTATAACGTATAACGTATAACGTATAAGGTGTAACGTATAACGCATAACGTATAACGTATAACGTATAACGTATAAGGTGTAACGTATATCGCATAACGTATAACGTATGACGTATAACGTATAAGGTGTAACGTATAACGCATAACGTATAACGTATAACGTATAACGTATAACGTATAACGTATAACGTATAACGTATAACGTATAACGTATAACGTATAACGTATAACGTATAACGTATAACGTATAACGTATAACGTATAACGTATAACGTATAACGTATAACGTATAACGTATAACGTATAACGTATAACGTATAACGTATAAAGTATAACGTATAACGTATAACGTATATCGTATAACGTATAACGTATAACGTATAACGTATAACGTATAACGTATAACGTATAACGTATAACGTATAACGCATAACGTATAACGTATAACGTATAACGTCTAACGCATAACATATAACGTATAATGTGTAACGTATAACGCATAAAGTATAACGTATAACGTATAACGTATAAGGTGTAACGTATAACGGATAACGAATAACGTATAACGTATAACGTATAAGGTGTAACGTATAACGCATAACGTATAACGTATAACGTATAACGTATAACGTATAACGCATAACATATAACGTATAAGGCATAACGTATACCGTATAACGTATAACGTATAAGGTGTAACGTATAACGCATAACGTATAACGTATAACGTATAAGGTGTAACGTATAACGCATAACGTATAACGTATGACGTATAACGTATAAGGTGTAACGTATAACGCATAACGTATAACGTATAACGTATAACGTATAACGTATAACGTATAACGTATAACGTATAACGTATAACGTATAACGTATAACGTATAACGTATAACGTATAACGTATAACGTATAACGCATAACGTATAACGCATAACGTATAACGTATAACGCATAACGTATAACGTATAACGTATAACGTATAATTTGTAACGTATAACGCATAACGTATAACGAATAACGTATAACGTATAAGGTGTAACGTATAACGCATAACGTATAACGTATAACGTATAAGGTGTAACGTATAACCCATAACGTATAACGTATAACGTATATCGTATAAGGTGTAACGTATAACGCATAACGTATAACGTATAACGTATAACGTATAACGTATAACGTATAACGTATAACGTATAACGTATAACGTATAACGTATAACGTATAACGTATAACGTATAACGTATAACGTATAACGTATAACGTATAACGTATAACATATAACGTATAAGGTGTAAAGTATAAATCATAACGTATAACGAATAACGTATAACGTATAAGGTGTAACCTATAACGCATAACGTATAACGTATAACGTATAACGTATAAGGTGTAACGTATAACGCATAACGTATAACGTATAACGTATAACGTATAACGTATAACGCATAACGCATAACGTATAACGTATAACGTATAACGCATAACGTATAACGAATAACGTATAACGTATAAGGTGTAACGTATAACGCATAACGTACAACGTATAACGTATAAGGTGTAACGTATAACCCATAACGTATAACGTATAACGTATATCGTATAAGGTGTAACGTATAACGCATAACGTATAACGTATAACGTATAACGTATAACGTATAAGGTGTAACGTATAACGCATAACGTATAACGTATGACGTATAACGTATAAGGTGTAACGTATAACGTATAACGTATAACGTATAACGTATAACGTATAACGTATAACGTATAACGTATAACGTATAACGTATAACGTATAACGTATAACGTATAACGTATAACGTATAACGTATAACGTATAACGTATAACGTATAACGTATAACGTATAACGTATAACGTATAACGTATAACGTATAACGTATAACGTATAACGTATAACGTATAACGTATAACGTATAACGTATAACGTATAACGTATAACGTATAACGTATAACGTATAACGTATAACGTATAACGTATAACGTATAACGTATAACGTATAACGTATAACGTATAACGTATAACGTATAACGTATAACGTATAACGTATAACGTATAACGTATAACGTATAACGTATAACGTATAACGTATAACGTATAACGTATAACGTATAACGTATAACGTATAACGTATAACATATAACGTATAAGGTGTAAAGTATAAATCATAACGTATAACGAATAACGTATAACGTATAAGGTGTAACCTATAACGCATAACGTATAACGTATAACGTATAACGTATAACGTATAACGCATAACGCATAACGTATAACGTATAACGTATAACGCATAACGTATAACGAATAACGTATAACGTATAAGGTGTAACGTATAACGCATAACGTACAACGTATAACGTATAAGGTGTAACGTATAACCCATAACGTATAACGTATAACGTATATCGTATAAGGTGTAACGTATAACGCATAACGTATAACGTATAACGTATAACGTATAAGGTGTAACGTATAACGCATAACGTATAACGTATGACGTATAACGTATAAGGTGTAACGTATAACGCATAACGTATAACGTATAACGTATAACGTATAACGTATAACGTATAACGTATAACGTATAACGTATAACGTATAACGTATAACGTATAACGTATAACGTATAACGTATAACGTATAACGTATAACGTATAACGTATAACGTATAACGTATAACGTATAACGTATAACGTATAACGTATAACGTATAACGTATAACGTATAACGTATAACG
Organism: Lasioglossum calceatum; assembly: GCA_963966675.1. Lineage (NCBI taxonomy): Eukaryota > Metazoa > Arthropoda > Insecta > Hymenoptera > Halictidae > Lasioglossum > Lasioglossum calceatum. The sequence goes on along the minus strand of CAXAAD010000065.1, from coordinate 24,499 downwards.
TATAACGTATAACGTATAACGTATAACGTATAACGTATAACGTATAACGTATAACGTATAACGTATAACGTATAACGTATAACGTATAACGTATAACGTATAACGTATAACGTATAACGTATAACGTATAACGTATAACGTATAACGTATAACGTATAACGTATAACGTATAACGTATAACGTATAACGTATAACGTATAACGTATAACGTATAACATATAACGTATAAGGTGTAAAGTATAAATCATAACGTATAACGAATAACGTATAACGTATAAGGTGTAACCTATAACGCATAACGTATAACGTATAACGTATAACGTATAAGGTGTAACGTATAACGTATAACGTATAACGTATATCGTATAACGTATAACGTATAACGTATAACGTATAACGTATAACGTATAACGTATAACGTATAACGTATAACGTATAACGTATAACGTATAACGTATAACGTATAACGTATAACGTATAACGTATAACGTATAACGTATAACGTATAACGTATAACGTATAACGTATAACGTATAACGTATAACGTATAACGTATAACGTATAACGTATAACGTATAACGTATAACGTATAACGTATAACGTATAACGCATAACGTATAACGAATAACGTATAACGTATAAGGTGTAACGTATAACGCATAACGTACAACGTATAACGTATAAGGTGTAACGTATAACCCATAACGTATAACGTATAACGTATATCGTATAAGGTGTAACGTATAACGCATAACGTATAACGTATAACGTATAACGTATAAGGTGTAACGTATAACGCATAACGTATAACGTATGACGTATAACGTATAAGGTGTAACGTATAACGCATAACGTATAACGTATAACGTATAACGTATAACGTATAACGTATAACGTATAACGTATAACGTATAAGGTGTAACGAATAACGCATAACGTATAACGTATAACGTATAACGTATAACGTATAACGTATAACGTATAACGTATAACGTATAACGTATAACGTATAACGTATAACGTATAACGTATAACGTATAACGTATAACGTATAACGTATAACGTATAACGTATAACGTATAACGTATAACGTATAACGTATAACGTATAACGTATAACATATAACGTATAAGGTGTAAAGTATAAATCATAACGTATAACGTATAACGTATAACGTATAACGTATAACGTATAACGTATAACGTATAACGCATAACGTATAACGTATAACGTATAACGTATAACGTATAACGTATAACGTATAACGTATAACGTATAATGTATAACGTATAACGTATAACGTATAACGTATAACGTATAAAGTATAACGTATAACGCACAACATATAACGTATATTGTGTAACGTATAAAGCATAAAGTATAACGTATAACGTATAACGTATAAGGTGTAACGTATAACCCATAACGTATAACGTATAACGTATATCGTATAAGGTGTAACGTATAACGCATAACGTATAACGTATAACGTATAACGTATAAGGTGTAACGTATAACGCATAACGTATAACGTATGACGTATAACGTATAAGGTGTAACGTATAACGCATAACGTATAACGTATAACGTATAACGTATAACGTATAACGTATAACGTATAACGTATAACGTATAACGTATAACGTATAACGTATAACGTATAACGTATAACGTATAACGTATAACGTATAACGTATAACGTATAACGTATAACGTATAACGTATAACGTATAACGTATAACGTATAACGTATAACGTATAACGTATAACGTATAACGTATAACGTATAACGTATAACGTATAACGTATAACGTATAACGTATAACGTATAACGTATAACGTATAACGTATAACGTATAACGTATAACGTATAACGTATAACGTATAACGTATAACGTATAACGTATAACGTATAACGTATAACGTATAACGTATAACGTATAACGTATAACGTATAACGTATAACGTATAACGTATAACGTATAACGTATAACATATAACGTATAAGGTGTAAAGTATAAATCATAACGTATAACGAATAACGTATAACGTATAAGGTGTAACCTATAACGCATAACGTATAACGTATAACGTATAACGTATAAGGTGTAACGTATAACGTATAACGTATAACGTATATCGTATAACGTATAACGTATAACGTATAACGTATAACGTATAACGTATAACGTATAACGTATAACGTATAACGTATAACGTATAACGTATAACGTATAACGTATAACGTATAACGTATAACGTATAACGTATAACGTATAACGTATAACGTATAACGTATAACGTATAACGTATAACGTATAACGTATAACGTATAACGTATAACGTATAACGTATAACGTATAACGTATAACGTATAACGTATAACGTATAACGTATAACGTATAACGTATAACGTATAACGTATAACGTATAACGTATAACGTATAACGTATAACGTATAACGTATAACGTATAACGTATAACGTATAACGTATAACGTATAACGTATAACGTATAACGTATAACGTATAACGTATAACGTATAACATATAACGTATAAGGTGTAAAGTATAAATCATAACGTATAACGAATAACGTATAACGTATAAGGTGTAACCTATAACGCATAACGTATAACGTATAACGTATAACGTATAAGGTGTAACGTATAACGCATAACGTATAACGTATAACGTATAACGTATAACGTATAACGCATAACGCATAACGTATAACGTATAACGTATAACGTATAACGTATAACGCATAACGTATAACGCATAACGTATAACGTATAACGCATAACGTATAACGTATAACGTATAACGTATAATTTGTAACGTATAACGCATAACGTATAACGAATAACGTATAACGTGTAAGGTGTAACGTATAACGCATAACGTATAACGTATAACGTATAACGTATAAGGTGTAACGTATAACCCATAACGTATAACGTATAACGTATATCGTATAAGGTGTAACGTATAACGCATAACGTATAACGTATAACGTATAACGTATAACGTATAACGTATAACGTATAACGTATAACGTATAACGTATAACGTATAACGTATATCGTATAACGTATAACGTATAACGTATAACGTATAACGTATAACGTATAACGTATAACGTATAACGTATAACGTATAACGTATTACGTATAACGTATAACGTATAACGTATAACGCATAACATATAACGTATAAGGTGTAACGTATAACGCATAACGTATACCGTATAACGTATAACGTATAACGTATAAGGTGTAACGTATAACGCATAACGTATAACGTATAACGTATAACGTATAAGGTGTAACGTATATCGCATAACGTATAACGTATGACGTATAACGTATAAGGTGTAACGTATAACGCATAACGTATAACGTATAACGTATAACGTATAACGTATAACGTATAACGTATAACGTATAACGTATAACGTATAACGTATAACGTATAACGTATAACGTATAACGTATAACGTATAACGTATAACGTATAACGTATAACGTATAACGTATAACGTATAACGTATAACGTATAAAGTATAACGTATAACGTATAACGTATATCGTATAACGTATAACGTATAACGTATAACGTATAACGTATAACGTATAACGTATAACGTATAACGTATAACGCATAACGTATAACGTATAACGTATAACGTCTAACGCATAACATATAACGTATAATGTGTAACGTATAACGCATAAAGTATAACGTATAACGTATAACGTATAAGGTGTAACGTATAACGTATAACGAATAACGTATAACGTATAACGTATAAGGTGTAACGTATAACGCATAACGTATAACGTATAACGTATAACGTATAACGTATAACGTATAACGTATAACGTATAACGTATAACGTATAACGTATAACGTATAACGTATAACGTATAACGTATAACGTATAACGTATAACGTATAACGTATAACGTATAACGTATAACGTATAACGTATAACGTATAACGTATAACGTATAACGTATAACGTATAACGTATAACGTATAACGTATAACGTATAACGTATAACGTATAACGTATAACGTATAACGTATAACATATAACGTATAACGTATAACGTATAACGTATAAGGTGTAACGTATAACGCATAAAGTATAACATATAACGTATAACGTATTACGTATAAGGTGTAACGTATAACGCATAACGTATAACGTATAACGTATAACGTATAACGTATAACGTATAACGTATAACGTATAACGTATAACGTATAACGTATAACGTATAACGTATAACGTATAACGTATAACGTATAACGTATAACGTATAACGTATAACGTATAACGTATAACGTATAACGTATAACGTATAACGTATAACATATAACGTATAAGGTGTAAAGTATAAATCATAACGTATAACGAATAACGTATAACGTATAAGGTGTAACCTATAACGCATAACGTATAACGTATAACGTATAACGTATAAGGTGTAACGTATAACGTATAACGTATAACGTATAACGTATAACGTATAACGTATAACGTATAACGTATAACGTATAACGTATAACGTATAACGTATAACGTATAACGTATAACGTATAACGTATAACGTATAACGTATAACGTATAACGTATAACGTATAACGTATAACGTATAACGTATAACGTATAACGTATAACGTATAACGTATAACGTATAACGTATAACGTATAACGTATAACGTATAACGTATAACATATAACGTATAAGGTGTAAAGTATAAATCATAACGTATAACGAATAACGTATAACGTATAAGGTGTAACCTATAACGCATAACGTATAACGTATAACGTATAACGTATAAGGTGTAACGTATAACGCATAACGTATAACGTATAACGTATAACGTATAACGTATAACGCATAACGCATAACGTATAACGTATAACGTATAACGTATAACGTATAACGCATAACGTATAACGCATAACGTATAACGTATAACGCATAACGTATAACGTATAACGTATAACGTATAATTTGTAACGTATAACGCATAACGTATAACGAATAACGTATAACGTGTAAGGTGTAACGTATAACGCATAACGTATAACGTATAACGTATAACGTATAAGGTGTAACGTATAACCCATAACGTATAACGTATAACGTATATCGTATAAGGTGTAACGTATAACGCATAACGTATAACGTATAACGTATAACGTATAACGTATAACGTATAACGTATAACGTATAACGTATAACGTATAACGTATAACGTATATCGTATAACGTATAACGTATAACGTATAACGTATAACGTATAACGTATAACGTATAACGTATAACGTATAACGTATAACGTATTACGTATAACGTATAACGTATAACGTATAACGCATAACATATAACGTATAAGGTGTAACGTATAACGCATAACGTATACCGTATAACGTATAACGTATAACGTATAAGGTGTAACGTATAACGCATAACGTATAACGTATAACGTATAACGTATAAGGTGTAACGTATATCGCATAACGTATAACGTATGACGTATAACGTATAAGGTGTAACGTATAACGCATAACGTATAACGTATAACGTATAACGTATAACGTATAACGTATAACGTATAACGTATAACGTATAACGTATAACGTATAACGTATAACGTATAACGTATAACGTATAACGTATAACGTATAACGTATAACGTATAACGTATAACGTATAACGTATAACGTATAACGTATAAAGTATAACGTATAACGTATAACGTATATCGTATAACGTATAACGTATAACGTATAACGTATAACGTATAACGTATAACGTATAACGTATAACGTATAACGCATAACGTATAACGTATAACGTATAACGTCTAACGCATAACATATAACGTATAATGTGTAACGTATAACGCATAAAGTATAACGTATAACGTATAACGTATAAGGTGTAACGTATAACGTATAACGAATAACGTATAACGTATAACGTATAAGGTGTAACGTATAACGCATAACGTATAACGTATAACGTATAACGTATAACGTATAACGTATAACGTATAACGTATAACGTATAACGTATAACGTATAACGTATAACGTATAACGTATAACGTATAACGTATAACGTATAACGTATAACGTATAACGTATAACGTATAACGTATAACGTATAACGTATAACGTATAACGTATAACGTATAACGTATAACGTATAACGTATAACGTATAACGTATAACGTATAACGTATAACGTATAACGTATAACGTATAACGTATAACGTATAACATATAACGTATAACGTATAACGTATAACGTATAAGGTGTAACGTATAACGCATAAAGTATAACATATAACGTATAACGTATTACGTATAAGGTGTAACGTATAACGCATAACGTATAACGTATAACGTATAACGTATAACGTATAACGTATAACGTATAACGTATAACGTATAACGTATAACGTATAACGTATAACGTATAACGTATAACGTATAACGTATAACGTATAACGTATAACGTATAACGTATAACGTATAACGTATAACGTATAACGTATAACGTATAACGTATAACGTATAACGTATAACGTATAACGTATAACGTATAACGTATAACGTATAACGTATAACGTATAACGCATAACGTATAACGTATGACGTATAACGTATAAGGTGTAACGTATAACGTATAACGTATAACGTATAACATATAACGTATAACGTATAACGTATAACGTATAAGGTGTAACGTATAACGCATAAAGTATAACATATAACGTATAACGTATTACGTATAAGGTGTAACGTATAACGCATAACGTATAACGTATAACGTATAACGTATAACGTATAACGTATAACGTATAACGTATAACGTATAACGTATAACGTATAACGTATAACGTATAACGCATAACATATAACGTATAAGGTGTAACGTATAACGCATAACGTATACCGTATAACGTATAACGTATAACGTATAAGGTGTAACGTATAACGCATAACGTATAACGTATAACGTATAACGTATAAGGTGTAACGTATAACGCATAACGTATAACGTATGACGTATAACGTATAAGGTGTAACGTATAACGCATAACGTATAACGTATAACGTATAACGTATAACGTATAACGTATAACGTATAACGTATAACGTATAACGTATAACGTATAACGTATAACGTATAACGTATAACGTATAACGTATAACGTATAACGTATAACGTATAACGTATAACGTATAACGTATAACGTATAACGTATAACGTATAACGTATAACGTATAACGTATAAAGTATAACGTATAACGTATAACGTATATCGTATAACGTATATCGTATAACGTATAACGTATAACGTATAACGTATAACGTATAACGTATAACGTATAACGTATAACGTATAACGTATAACGTATAACGTATAACGTATAACGTATAACGTATAACGTATAACGTATAACGTATAACGTATAACGTATAACGTATAACGTATAACGCATAACGTATAACGTATAACGCATAACGTATAACGTATAACGTATAACGTATAATTTGTAACGTATAACGCATAACGTATAACGAATAACGTATAACGTGTAAGGTGTAACGTATAACGCATAACGTATAACGTATAACGTATAACGTATAAGGTGTAACGTATAACCCATAACGTATAACGTATAACGTATATCGTATAAGGTGTAACGTATAACGCATAACGTATAACGTATAACGTATAACGTATAACGTATAACGTATAACGTATAACGTATAACGTATAACGTATAACGTATAACGTATAACGTATAACGTATAACGTATAACGTATAACGTATAACGTATAACGTATAACGTATAACGTATAACGTATAACGTATAACGTATAACGTATAACGTATAACGTATAACGTATAACGTATAACGTATAACGTATATCGTATAACGTATAACGTATAACGTATAACGTATAACGTATAACGTATAACGTATAACGTATAACGTATAACGTATAACGTATAACGTATAACGTATAACGTATAACGTATAACGTATAACGTATAACGTATAACGTATAACGTATAACGTATAACGTATAACGTATAACGCATAACGTATAACGCATAACGTATAACGTATAACGCATAACGTATAACGTATAACGTATAACGTATAATTTGTAACGTATAACGCATAACGTATAACGAATAACGTATAACGTGTAAGGTGTAACGTATAACGCATAACGTATAACGTATAACGTATAACGTATAAGGTGTAACGTATAACCCATAACGTATAACGTATAACGTATATCGTATAAGGTGTAACGTATAACGCATAACGTATAACGTATAACGTATAACGTATAACGTATAACGTATAACGTATAACGTATAACGTATAACGTATAACGTATAACGTATAACGTATAACGTATAACGTATAACGTATAACGTATAACGTATAACGTATAACGTATAACGTATAACGTATAACGTATAACGTATAACGTATAACGTATAACGTATAACGTATAACGTATAACGTATATCGTATAACATATAACGTATAACGTATAACGTATAACGTATAACGTATAACGTATAACGTATAACGTATAACGTATAACGTATAACGTATAACGTATAACGTATAACGTATAACGTATAACGTATAACGTATAACGTATAACGTATAACGTATAACGTATAACGTATAACGTATAACGTATAACGTATAACGTATAACGTATAACGTATAACGTATAACGTATAACGTATAACGTATAACGTATAACGTATAACGTATAACGTATAACGTATAACGTATAACGTATAAGGTGTAACGTATAACGCATAACGTATAACGTATAACGTATAACGTATAACGTATAACGTATAACGTATAACGTATAACGTATAACGTATAACGTATAACGTATAACGCATAACATATAACGTATAAGGTGTAACGTATAACGCATAACGTATACCGTATAACGTATAACGTATAACGTATAAGGTGTAACGTATAACGCATAACGTATAACGTATAACGTATAACGTATAAGGTGTAACGTATATCGCATAACGTATAACGTATGACGTATAACGTATAAGGTGTAACGTATAACGCATAACGTATAACGTATAACGTATAACGTATAACGTATAACGTATAACGTATAACGTATAACGTATAACGTATAACGTATAACGTATAACGTATAACGTATAACGTATAACGTATAACGTATAACGTATAACGTATAACGTATAACGTATAACGTATAACGTATAACGTATAAAGTATAACGTATAACGTATAACGTATATCGTATAACGTATAACGTATAACGTATAACGTATAACGTATAACGTATAACGTATAACGTATAACGTATAACGCATAACGTATAACGTATAACGTATAACGTCTAACGCATAACATATAACGTATAATGTGTAACGTATAACGCATAAAGTATAACGTATAACGTATAACGTATAAGGTGTAACGTATAACGGATAACGAATAACGTATAACGTATAACGTATAAGGTGTAACGTATAACGCATAACGTATAACGTATAACGTATAACGTATAACGTATAACGCATAACATATAACGTATAAGGTGTAACGTATAACGCATAACGTATACCGTATAACGTATAACGTATAAGGTGTAACGTATAACGCATAACGTATAACGTATAACGTATAAGGTGTAACGTATAACGCATAACGTATAACGTATGACGTATAACGTATAAGGTGTAACGTATAACGCATAACGTATAACGTATAACGTATAACGTATAACGTATAACGTATAACGTATAACGTATAACGTATAACGTATAACGTATAACGTATAACGTATAACGTATAACGTATAACGTATAACGCATAACGTATAACGCATAACGTATAACGTATAACGCATAACGTATAACGTATAACGTATAACGTATAATTTGTAACGTATAACGCATAACGTATAACGAATAACGTATAACGTATAAGGTGTAACGTATAACGCATAACGTATAACGTATAACGTATAAGGTGTAACGTATAACCCATAACGTATAACGTATAACGTATATCGTATAAGGTGTAACGTATAACGCATAACGTATAACGTATAACGTATAACGTATAACGTATAACGTATAACGTATAACGTATAACGTATAACGTATAACGTATAACGTATAACGTATAACGTATAACGTATAACGTATAACGTATAACGTATAACGTATAACGTATAACGTATAACATATAACGTATAAGGTGTAAAGTATAAATCATAACGTATAACGAATAACGTATAACGTATAAGGTGTAACCTATAACGCATAACGTATAACGTATAACGTATAACGTATAAGGTGTAACGTATAACGCATAACGTATAACGTATAACGTATAACGTATAACGTATAACGCATAACGCATAACGTATAACGTATAACGTATAACGCATAACGTATAACGAATAACGTATAACGTATAAGGTGTAACGTATAACGCATAACGTACAACGTATAACGTATAAGGTGTAACGTATAACCCATAACGTATAACGTATAACGTATATCGTATAAGGTGTAACGTATAACGCATAACGTATAACGTATAACGTATAACGTATAACGTATAAGGTGTAACGTATAACGCATAACGTATAACGTATGACGTATAACGTATAAGGTGTAACGTATAACGTATAACGTATAACGTATAACGTATAACGTATAACGTATAACGTATAACGTATAACGTATAACGTATAACGTATAACGTATAACGTATAACGTATAACGTATAACGTATAACGTATAACGTATAACGTATAACGTATAACGTATAACGTATAACGTATAACGTATAACGTATAACGTATAACGTATAACGTATAACGTATAACGTATAACGTATAACGTATAACGTATAACGTATAACGTATAACGTATAACGTATAACGTATAACGTATAACGTATAACGTATAACGTATAACGTATAACGTATAACGTATAACGTATAACGTATAACGTATAACGTATAACGTATAACGTATAACGTATAACGTATAACGTATAACGTATAACGTATAACGTATAACATATAACGTATAAGGTGTAAAGTATAAATCATAACGTATAACGAATAACGTATAACGTATAAGGTGTAACCTATAACGCATAACGTATAACGTATAACGTATAACGTATAACGTATAACGCATAACGCATAACGTATAACGTATAACGTATAACGCATAACGTATAACGAATAACGTATAACGTATAAGGTGTAACGTATAACGCATAACGTACAACGTATAACGTATAAGGTGTAACGTATAACCCATAACGTATAACGTATAACGTATATCGTATAAGGTGTAACGTATAACGCATAACGTATAACGTATAACGTATAACGTATAAGGTGTAACGTATAACGCATAACGTATAACGTATGACGTATAACGTATAAGGTGTAACGTATAACGCATAACGTATAACGTATAACGTATAACGTATAACGTATAACGTATAACGTATAACGTATAACGTATAACGTATAACGTATAACGTATAACGTATAACGTATAACGTATAACGTATAACGTATAACGTATAACGTATAACGTATAACGTATAACGTATAACGTATAACGTATAACGTATAACGTATAACGTATAACGTATAACGTATAACGTATAACGTATAACGTATAACGTATAACGTATAACGTATAACGTATAACGTATAACGTATAACGTATAACGTATAACGTATAACGTATAACGTATAACGTATAACGTATAACGTATAACGTATAACGTATAACGTATAACGTATAACGTATAACGTATAACGTATAACGTATAACGTATAACGTATAACGTATAACGTATAACGTATAACATATAACGTATAAGGTGTAAAGTATAAATCATAACGTATAACGAATAACGTATAACGTATAAGGTGTAACCTATAACGCATAACGTATAACGTATAACGTATAACGTATAAGGTGTAACGTATAACGTATAACGTATAACGTATATCGTATAACGTATAACGTATAACGTATAACGTATAACGTATAACGTATAACGTATAACGTATAACGTATAACGTATAACGTATAACGTATAACGTATAACGTATAACGTATAACGTATAACGTATAACGTATAACGTATAACGTATAACGTATAACGTATAACGTATAACGTATAACGTATAACGTATAACGTATAACGTATAACGTATAACGTATAACGTATAACGTATAACGTATAACGTATAACGCATAACGTATAACGAATAACGTATAACGTATAAGGTGTAACGTATAACGCATAACGTACAACGTATAACGTATAAGGTGTAACGTATAACCCATAACGTATAACGTATAACGTATATCGTATAAGGTGTAACGTATAACGCATAACGTATAACGTATAACGTATAACGTATAAGGTGTAACGTATAACGCATAACGTATAACGTATGACGTATAACGTATAAGGTGTAACGTATAACGCATAACGTATAACGTATAACGTATAACGTATAACGTATAACGTATAACGTATAACGTATAACGTATAACGTATAAGGTGTAACGAATAACGCATAACGTATAACGTATAACGTATAACGTATAACGTATAACGTATAACGTATAACGTATAACGTATAACGTATAACGTATAACGTATAACGTATAACGTATAACGTATAACGTATAACGTATAACGTATAACGTATAACGTATAACGTATAACGTATAACGTATAACGTATAACGTATAACATATAACGTATAAGGTGTAAAGTATAAATCATAACGTATAACGTATAACGTATAACGTATAACGTATAACGTATAACGTATAACGTATAACGCATAACGTATAACGTATAACGTATAACGTATAACGTATAACGTATAACGTATAACGTATAACGTATAATGTATAACGTATAACGTATAACGTATAACGTATAACGTATAAAGTATAACGTATAACGCACAACATATAACGTATATTGTGTAACGTATAAAGCATAAAGTATAACGTATAACGTATAACGTATAAGGTGTAACGTATAACCCATAACGTATAACGTATAACGTATATCGTATAAGGTGTAACGTATAACGCATAACGTATAACGTATAACGTATAACGTATAAGGTGTAACGTATAACGCATAACGTATAACGTATGACGTATAACGTATAAGGTGTAACGTATAACGCATAACGTATAACGTATAACGTATAACGTATAACGTATAACGTATAACGTATAACGTATAACGTATAACGTATAACGTATAACGTATAACGTATAACGTATAACGTATAACGTATAACGTATAACGTATAACGTATAACGTATAACGTATAACGTATAACGTATAACGTATAACGTATAACGTATAACGTATAACGTATAACGTATAACGTATAACGTATAACGTATAACGTATAACGTATAACGTATAACGTATAACGTATAACGTATAACGTATAACGTATAACGTATAACGTATAACGTATAACGTATAACGTATAACGTATAACGTATAACGTATAACGTATAACGTATAACGTATAACGTATAACGTATAACGTATAACGTATAACGTATAACGTATAACGTATAACGTATAACGTATAACATATAACGTATAAGGTGTAAAGTATAAATCATAACGTATAACGAATAACGTATAACGTATAAGGTGTAACCTATAACGCATAACGTATAACGTATAACGTATAAGGTGTAACGTATAACGTATAACGTATAACGTATATCGTATAACGTATAACGTATAACGTATAACGTATAACGTATAACGTATAACGTATAACGTATAACGTATAACGTATAACGTATAACGTATAACGTATAACGTATAACGTATAACGTATAACGTATAACGTATAACGTATAACGTATAACGTATAACGTATAACGTATAACGTATAACGTATAACGTATAACGTATAACGTATAACGTATAACGTATAACGTATAACGTATAACGTATAACGTATAACGTATAACGTATAACGTATAACGTATAACGTATAACGTATAACGTATAACGTATAACGTATAACGTATAACGTATAACGTATAACGTATAACGTATAACGTATAACGTATAACGTATAACGTATAACGTATAACGTATAACGTATAACGTATAACGTATAACGTATAACGTATAACGTATAACATATAACGTATAAGGTGTAAAGTATAAATCATAACGTATAACGAATAACGTATAACGTATAAGGTGTAACCTATAACGCATAACGTATAACGTATAACGTATAACGTATAAGGTGTAACGTATAACGCATAACGTATAACGTATAACGTATAACGTATAACGTATAACGCATAACGCATAACGTATAACGTATAACGTATAACGTATAACGTATAACGCATAACGTATAACGCATAACGTATAACGTATAACGCATAACGTATAACGTATAACGTATAACGTATAATTTGTAACGTATAACGCATAACGTATAACGAATAACGTATAACGTGTAAGGTGTAACGTATAACGCATAACGTATAACGTATAACGTATAACGTATAAGGTGTAACGTATAACCCATAACGTATAACGTATAACGTATATCGTATAAGGTGTAACGTATAACGCATAACGTATAACGTATAACGTATAACGTATAACGTATAACGTATAACGTATAACGTATAACGTATAACGTATAACGTATAACGTATAACGTATATCGTATAACGTATAACGTATAACGTATAACGTATAACGTATAACGTATAACGTATAACGTATAACGTATAACGTATAACGTATTACGTATAACGTATAACGTATAACGTATAACGCATAACATATAACGTATAAGGTGTAACGTATAACGCATAACGTATACCGTATAACGTATAACGTATAACGTATAAGGTGTAACGTATAACGCATAACGTATAACGTATAACGTATAACGTATAAGGTGTAACGTATATCGCATAACGTATAACGTATGACGTATAACGTATAAGGTGTAACGTATAACGCATAACGTATAACGTATAACGTATAACGTATAACGTATAACGTATAACGTATAACGTATAACGTATAACGTATAACGTATAACGTATAACGTATAACGTATAACGTATAACGTATAACGTATAACGTATAACGTATAACGTATAACGTATAACGTATAACGTATAACGTATAACGTATAAAGTATAACGTATAACGTATAACGTATATCGTATAACGTATAACGTATAACGTATAACGTATAACGTATAACGTATAACGTATAACGTATAACGTATAACGCATAACGTATAACGTATAACGTATAACGTCTAACGCATAACATATAACGTATAATGTGTAACGTATAACGCATAAAGTATAACGTATAACGTATAACGTATAAGGTGTAACGTATAACGTATAACGAATAACGTATAACGTATAACGTATAAGGTGTAACGTATAACGCATAACGTATAACGTATAACGTATAACGTATAACGTATAACGTATAACGTATAACGTATAACGTATAACGTATAACGTATAACGTATAACGTATAACGTATAACGTATAACGTATAACGTATAACGTATAACGTATAACGTATAACGTATAACGTATAACGTATAACGTATAACGTATAACGTATAACGTATAACGTATAACGTATAACGTATAACGTATAACGTATAACGTATAACGTATAACGTATTACGTATAACGTATAACGTATAACGTATAACATATAACGTATAACGTATAACGTATAACGTATAAGGTGTAACGTATAACGCATAAAGTATAACATATAACGTATAACGTATTACGTATAAGGTGTAACGTATAACGCATAACGTATAACGTATAACGTATAACGTATAACGTATAGCGTATAACGTATAACGTATAACGTATAACGTATAACGTATAACGTATAACGCATAACATATAACGTATAAGGTGTAACGTATAACGCATAACGTATACCGTATAACGTATAACGTATAACGTATAAGGTGTAACGTATAACGCATAACGTATAACGTATAACGTATAACGTATAAGGTGTAACGTATAACGCATAACGTATAACGTATGACGTATAACGTATAAGGTGTAACGTATAACGCATAACGTATAACGTATAACGTATAACGTATAACGTATAACGTATAACGTATAACGTATAACGTATAACGTATAACGTATAACGTATAACGTATAACGTATAACGTATAACGTATAACGTATAACGTATAACGTATAACGTATAACGTATAACGTATAACGTATAACGTATAACGTATAACGTATAACGTATAAAGTATAACGTATAACGTATAACGTATATCGTATAACGTATATCGTATAACGTATAACGTATAACGTATAACGTATAACGTATAACGTATAACGTATAACGTATAACGTATAACGTATAACGTATAACGTACAACGTATAACGTATAACGTATAACGTATAACGTATAACGTATAACGTATAACGTATAACGTATAACGTATAAGGTGTAACGTATAACCCATAACGTATAACGTATAACGTATATCGTATAAGGTGTAACGTATAACGCATAACGTATAACGTATAACGTATAACGTATAACGTATAACGTATAACGTATAACGTATAACGTATAACGTATAACGTATAACGTATAACGTATAACGTATAACGTATAACGTATAACGTATAACGTATAACGTATAACGTATAACGTATAACGTATAACGTATAACGTATAACGTATAACGTATAACGTATAACGTATAACGTATAACGTATAACGTATAACGTATAACGTATAACGTATAACGTATAACGTATAACGTATAACGTATAAAGTATAACGTATAACGTATAACGTATATCGTATAACGTATAACGTATAACGTATAACGTATAACGTATAACGTATAACGTATAACGTATAACGTATAACGTATAACGCATAACGTATAACGTATAACGTATAACGTCTAACGCATAACATATAACGTATAATGTGTAACGTATAACGCATAAAGTATAACGTATAACGTATAACGTATAAGGTGTAACGTATAACGTATAACGAATAACGTATAACGTATAACGTATAAGGTGTAACGTATAACGCATAACGTATAACGTATAACGTATAACGTATAACGTATAACGTATAACGTATAACGTATAACGTATAACGTATAACGTATAACGTATAACGTATAACGTATAACGTATAACGTATAACGTATAACGTATAACGTATAACGTATAACGTATAACGTATAACGTATAACGTATAACGTATAACGTATAACGTATAACGTATAACGTATAACGTATAACGTATAACGTATAACGTATAACGTATAACGTATAACGTATAACGTATAACGTATAACGTATAACGTATAACGTATAACGTATAACGTATAACATATAACGTATAACGTATAACGTATAACGTATAAGGTGTAACGTATAACGCATAAAGTATAACATATAACGTATAACGTATTACGTATAAGGTGTAACGTATAACGCATAACGTATAACGTATAACGTATAACGTATAACGTATAACGTATAACGTATAACGTATAACGTATAACGTATAACGTATAACGTATAACGTATAACGCATAACATATAACGTATAAGGTGTAACGTATAACGCATAACGTATACCGTATAACGTATAACGTATAACGTATAAGGTGTAACGTATAACGCATAACGTATAACGTATAACGTATAACGTATAAGGTGTAACGTATAACGCATAACGTATAACGTATGACGTATAACGTATAAGGTGTAACGTATAACGCATAACGTATAACGTATAACGTATAACGTATAACGTATAACGTATAACGTATAACGTATAACGTATAACGTATAACGTATAACGTATAACGTATAACGTATAACGTATAACGTATAACGTATAACGTATAACGTATAACGTATAACGTATAACGTATAACGTATAACGTATAACGTATAACGTATAACGTATAACGTATAAAGTATAACGTATAACGTATAACGTATATCGTATAACGTATATCGTATAACGTATAACGTATAACGTATAACGTATAACGTATAACGTATAACGTATAACGTATAACGTATAACGTATAACGTATAACGTATAACGTATAACGTATAACGTATAACGTATAACGTATAACGTATAACGTATAACGTATAACGTATAACGTATAACGTATAACGTATAACGCATAACGTATAACGTATAACGCATAACGTATAACGTATAACGTATAACGTATAATTTGTAACGTATAACGCATAACGTATAACGAATAACGTATAACGTGTAAGGTGTAACGTATAACGCATAACGTATAACGTATAACGTATAACGTATAAGGTGTAACGTATAACCCATGACGTATAACGTATAACGTATATCGTATAAGGTGTAACGTATAACGCATAACGTATAACGTATAACGTATAACGTATAACGTATAACGTATAACGTATAACGTATAACGTATAACGTATAACGTATAACGTATAACGTATAACGTATAACGTATAACGTATAACGTATAACGTATAACGTATAACGTATAACGTATAACGTATAACGTATAACGTATAACGTATAACGTATAACGTATAACGTATAACGTATAACGTATAACGTATAACGTATATCGTATAACGTATAACGTATAACGTATAACGTATAACGTATAACGTATAACGTATAACGTATAACGTATAACGTATAACGTATAACGTATAACGTATAACGTATAACGTATAACGTATAACGTATAACGTATAACGTATAACGTATAACGTATAACGCATAACGTATAACGCATAACGTATAACGTATAACGCATAACGTATAACGTATAACGTATAACGTATAATTTGTAACGTATAACGCATAACGTATAACGAATAACGTATAACGTGTAAGGTGTAACGTATAACGCATAACGTATAACGTATAACGTATAACGTATAAGGTGTAACGTATAACCCATAACGTATAACGTATAACGTATATCGTATAAGGTGTAACGTATAACGCATAACGTATAACGTATAACGTATAACGTATAACGTATAACGTATAACGTATAACGTATAACGTATAACGTATAACGTATAACGTATAACGTATAACGTATAACGTATAACGTATAACGTATAACGTATAACGTATAACGTATAACGTATAACGTATAACGTATAACGTATAACGTATAACGTATAACGTATAACGTATAACGTATAACGTATATCGTATAACATATAACGTATAACGTATAACGTATAACGTATAACGTATAACGTATAACGTATAACGTATAACGTATAACGTATAACGTATAACGTATAACGTATAACGTATAACGTATAACGTATAACGTATAACGTATAACGTATAACGTATAACGTATAACGTATAACGTATAACGTATAACGTATAACGTATAACGTATAACGTATAACGTATAACGTATAACGTATAACGTATAACGTATAACGTATAACGTATAACGTATAACGTATAACGTATAACGTATAACGTATAACGTATAACGTATAACGTATAACGTATAACGTATAACGTATAACGTATAACGTATAACGTATAACGTATAACGTATAACGTATAACGTATAACGTATAACGTATAACGTATAACGTATAACGTATAACGTATAACGTATAACGTATAACGTATAACGTATAACGTATAACGTATAACGTATAACGTATAACGTATAACGTATAACGTATAACGTATAACGTATAACGTATAACGTATAACGTATAACGTATAACGTATAACGTATAACGTATAACGTATAACGTATAACGTATAACGTATAACGTATAACGTATAACGTATAACGTATAACGTATAACGTATAACGTATAACGTATAACGTATAACGTATAACGTATAACGTATAACGTATAACGTATAACGTATAACGTATAACGTATAACGTATAACGTATAACGTATAACGTATAACGTATAACATATAACGTATAACGTATAACGTATAACGTATAACGTATAACGTATAACGTATAACGTATAACGTATAACGTATAACGTATAACGTATAACGTATAACGTATAACGTATAACGTATAACGTATAACGTATAACGTATAACGTATAACGTATAACGTATAACGTATAACATATAACGTATAAGGTGTAAAGTATAAATCATAACGTATAACGAATAACGTATAACGTATAAGGTGTAACCTATAACGCATAACGTATAACGTATAACGTATAACGTATAACGTATAAGGTGTAACGTATAACGCATAACGTATAACGTATAACGTATAACGTATAACGTATATCGTATAACGTATAACGTATAACGTATAACGTATAACGTATAACGTATAACGTATAACGTATAACGTATAACGTATAACGTATAACGTATAACGTATAACGTATAACGTATAACGTATAACGTATAACGTATAACGTATAACGTATAACGTATAACGTATAACGTATAACGTATAACGTATAACGTATAACGTATAACGTATAACGTATAACGTATAACGTATAACGTATAACGTATAACGTATAACGTATAACGTATAACGTATAACGTATAACGCATAACGTATAACGAATAACGTATAACGTATAAGGTGTAACGTATAACGCATAACGTACAACGTATAACGTATAAGGTGTAACGTATAACCCATAACGTATAACGTATAACGTATATCGTATAAGGTGTAACGTATAACGCATAACGTATAACGTATAACGTATAACGTATAAGGTGTAACGTATAACGCATAACGTATAACGTATGACGTATAACGTATAAGGTGTAACGTATAACGCATAACGTATAACGTATAACGTATAACGTATAACGTATAACGTATAACGTATAACGTATAACGTATAACGTATAACGTATAACGTATAACGTATAACGTATAACGTATAACGTATAACGTATAACGTATAACGTATAACGTATAACGTATAACGTATAACGTATAACGTATAACGTATAACGTATAACGTATAACGTATAACGTATAACGTATAACGTATAACGTATAACGTATAACGTATAACGTATAACGTATAACGTATAACGTATAACGTATAACGTATAACGTATAACATATAACGTATAAGGTGTAAAGTATAAATCATAACGTATAACGAATAACGTATAACGTATAAGGTGTAACCTATAACGCATAACGTATAACGTATAACGTATAACGTATAAGGTGTAACGTATAACGCATAACGTATAACGTATAACGTATAACGTATAACGTATAACGCATAACGCATAACGTATAACGTATAACGTATAACGTATAACGTATAACGTATAACGCATAACGTATAACGCATAACGTATAACGTATAACGCATAACGTATAACGTATAACGTATAACGTATAATTTGTAACGTATAACGCATAACGTATAACGAATAACGTATAACGTGTAAGGTGTAACGTATAACGCATAACGTATAACGTATAACGTATAACGTATAAGGTGTAACGTATAACCCATAACGTATAACGTATAACGTATATCGTATAAGGTGTAACGTATAACGCATAACGTATAACGTATAACGTATAACGTATAACGTATAACGTATAACGTATAACGTATAACGTATAACGTATAACGTATAACGTATAACGTATAACGTATAACGTATAACGTATAACGTATAACGTATAACGTATAACGTATAACGTATAACGTATAACGTATAACGTATAACGTATATCGTATAACGTATAACGTATAACGTATAACGTATAACGTATAACGTATAACGTATAACGTATAACGTATAACGTATAACGTATAACGTATAACGTATAACGTATAACGTATAACGCATAACATATAACGTATAAGGTGTAACGTATAACGCATAACGTATACCGTATAACGTATAACGTATAACGTATAAGGTGTAACGTATAACGCATAACGTATAACGTATAACGTATAACGTATAAGGTGTAACGTATAACGCATAACGTATAACGTATGACGTATAACGTATAAGGTGTAACGTATAACGCATAACGTATAACGTATAACGTATAACGTATAACGTATAACGTATAACGTATAACGTATAACGTATAACGTATAACGTATAACGTATAACGTATAACGTATAACGTATAACGTATAACGTATAACGTATAACGTATAACGTATAACGTATAACGTATAACGTATAACGTATAACGTATAACGTATAACGTATAACGTATAACGTATAACGTATAACGTATAACGTATAACGTATAACGTATAACGTATAACGTATAACGTATAACGTATAACGTATAACGTATAACGTATAACGTATAACGTATAACGTATAACGTATAACGTATAACGTATAACGTATAACGTATAACGTATAACGTATAACGTATAACGTATAACGTATAACGTATAACGTATAACGTATAACGTATAACGTATAACGTATAACGTATAACGTATAACGTATAACGTATAACGTATAACGTATAACGCATAACGTATAACGTATAACGTATAACGTCTAACGCATAACATATAACGTATAATGTGTAACGTATAACGCATAAAGTATAACGTATAACGTATAACGTATAAGGTGTAACGTATAACGTATAACGAATAACGTATAACGTATAACGTATAAGGTGTAACGTATAACGCATAACGTATAACGTATAACGTATAACGTATAACGTATAACGTATAACGTATAACGTATAACGTATAACGTATAACGTATAACGTATAACGTATAACGTATAACGTATAACGTATAACGTATAACGTATAACGTATAACGTATAACGTATAACGTATAACGTATAACGTATAACGTATAACGTATAACGTATAACGTATAACGTATAACGTATAACGTATAACGTATAACGTATAACGTATAACGTATAACGTATAACGTATAACGTATAACGTATAACGTATAACGTATAACGTATAACATATAACGTATAACGTATAACGTATAACGTATAAGGTGTAACGTATAACGCATAAAGTATAACATATAACGTATAACGTATTACGTATAAGGTGTAACGTATAACGCATAACGTATAACGTATAACGTATAACGTATAACGTATAACGTATAACGTATAACGTATAACGTATAACGTATAACGTATAACGTATAACGTATAACGCATAACATATAACGTATAAGGTGTAACGTATAACGCATAACGTATACCGTATAACGTATAACGTATAACGTATAAGGTGTAACGTATAACGCATAACGTATAACGTATAACGTATAACGTATAAGGTGTAACGTATAACGCATAACGTATAACGTATGACGTATAACGTATAAGGTGTAACGTATAACGCATAACGTATAACGTATAACGTATAACGTATAACGTATAACGTATAACGTATAACGTATAACGTATAACGTATAACGTATAACGTATAACGTATAACGTATAACGTATAACGTATAACGTATAACGTATAACGTATAACGTATAACGTATAACGTATAACGTATAACGTATAACGTATAACGTATAAAGTATAACGTATAACGTATAACGTATATCGTATAACGTATATCGTATAACGTATAACGTATAACGTATAACGTATAACGTATAACGTATAACGTATAACGTATAACGTATAACGTATAACGTATAACGTATAACGTATAACGTATAACGTATAACGTATAACGTATAACGTATAACGTATAACGTATAACGTATAACGTATAACGTATAACGTATAACGCATAACGTATAACGTATAACGCATAACGTATAACGTATAACGTATAACGTATAATTTGTAACGTATAACGCATAACGTATAACGAATAACGTATAACGTGTAAGGTGTAACGTATAACGCATAACGTATAACGTATAACGTATAACGTATAAGGTGTAACGTATAACCCATAACGTATAACGTATAACGTATATCGTATAAGGTGTAACGTATAACGCATAACGTATAACGTATAACGTATAACGTATAACGTATAACGTATAACGTATAACGTATAACGTATAACGTATAACGTATAACGTATAACGTATAACGTATAACGTATAACGTATAACGTATAACGTATAACGTATAACGTATAACGTATAACGTATAACGTATAACGTATAACGTATAACGTATAACGTATAACGTATAACGTATAACGTATAACGTATAACGTATATCGTATAACGTATAAC
>CAXAAD010000064.1:0-70000 GCA_963966675.1 Lasioglossum calceatum | reverse complement strand
TGAATTTTTCGTATTTCTGCACGCTCTGCGGCAACGTAAGGCTGACCCGGCGCAGCGTTTGTTTACATTTTGCTTCTAAACACGCTGTGGAGATGACAGAGAAAATAGGATCTCACTCTCATAATATATTATTATATAACGAGAAAATTCAGAAGTAGTCTTTTTAAATTGGAAGCTCACCCTATATACATATGTATGACTAGATTGAGACCCTGTTTACTCTCTCATCTCCACAGCGTCAAAATGTAAACAAACGCTGCACCGGGACAGGGTTACGTAGCCACGGAGCGTGGAGCAATACGAAAAATTCAATACAGTATTAGCGATAGTTTTTTGCAAATATCTCGAAAACTAAAAGCGACTGCCCTATATTGGAAAATGAAAAAGTTGTTCAAAATATCGAAATCTATAACATATTAAAATTTCATCAAAATCGGAGGACGCAGACCTTTTGTCAACAATTACCGAATATTTTTTAAGAATCACTATTTTATATATAATGCAATAATGTTCAAATTACTTTTAAATTCTGATACATCTGTAGAATATTACGTATAGTAATTACTTTCATTTTTCCTACATCTATAACTATCGATTATATTGTAAAACAATTATTAAAATGGTGATACTAAGAAAAATAAGAATGCAATAAGAGAATTATATATAGTATTATCAACCGACGAGATAAGGCAATTACAGAATGGGTAATGTCAGCATTCTACTATATCACTCTTCTTCTACTTGACGAATATCTCGTCGGTGGTGGAACTTTTAGCGATGTGGTATATCAGATCACTGTAACTTCCACGTTATCCCCGCGCCCGGTCGCGCCCGGTTACCTGCCACGCTGAATAGCACAGGCGCTGGCAGTCTTTAATAGTATCTCGTCGGTGCTGCTGCTACACATTTGTACAATGGACATTTACTTTACCGACATCTTAATGTGGAAGATCCACATCAGCCCGACCAGCTCTGTATCACCGCACTGCAACGGCGAGAGCCCCCTAGCCCCTAGTACAAAGTCTGTACGGCAGTCGAAACATTAGTGCGACTGTGTTGCCCTCTTACGGCGAGGCAGAATCTAGGACCGGTGCCGTGCAGCATCGCGGCAGCAGACATCCAAAACGCGACATTGCTGCCCGCTGCAGCCTGGTTGTCTGGGTAGTTGTTAACATTTATTCCGACCCTACATTAGTTCGTGGATAACCTCGAATAGTTTGACAAGTAACATTTTCATAATTAATTTACTAACTTTAATTAATTGGTTCAAGGACGCGGAATTTGTCCGGATGATTCACGATTAATTAGTACATATTACATATACATATATGGTATACAGGGTGTCCCAAAATTCGATTACCATTACGTTCCTCTACATTTCTCTACAATTCTCTTGTATCAGTTTCGTTGGGTACTAGTAACAGTGTACCAGTGCAGAAAGACCTTCAGGCAGAAAATTTTATTCTGATTTTATTCAAGTTGTTACATAGGTGACGCTAAAGTAATTGATAACGATGATGCTACATAGCGTAAGTTTTAAGTTATGCCGTCTTTGTGGCAAAGAAAAGTTGCAAGGCACAGAATTATTTACAGACAAGATTAAAGGAACGGTTTTAATTTCTATCGTAAAGAAATACTTCTCTAAGGAGGTACATTACACTGGTGCACACGAGATAAGCTTCTATTATAATGTTAGTGATTTTAACGCATTTTAACGCTTTACACAGGTCATCGATATTTCAAATGCTGATACATTTTCTAAATATGTTTGTATTGATTGCGAACATAAGATTTGTACATTCGACGAGTTTTATATTATGGTAGCAAATGTACAAAAGCAGCTGACAGCTCCGTCTTTGGAAATTGATTTTGCCGAGGTATTTCATGATTACTAATATTATCTGTTGATTAGATTGATTGATTTTTTCTTGAATTGTAGTAGAAATACTATATTTTCAGAGTATGTTATGTCAGTTGAAAGAAAATGATACGGCGTCAAAAAATGCCTTAGGGAAGCAAGGTCCGAGGAAAAGCGTATGTCCGATATGTGCAAAGAGCTTTAGATGTCAGGCGCATTTAAACAGGCACAAACGAATTCATACTGGACAACGACCGTTTGTTTGCAATGTTCGTAAAACAATGGTATTTGTATATTTGAATAAGCCAAAGATCCGGTGCATTAATATTACAATGATGTTTTTAGATTTGTAGAATGTCGTTTAATCAACAGGAGATACTAATGAAACATATAGAAAGGCACCAAGGGAAAAAGCAATTTCAGTGTGCAAATTGTCATCAATCGTTTCGTTATAAGGTATCGCTAAAGTCTCATATGATGAACTTTCATATGGATACGGAAAAATCTGCGGATAGCCAAAATTTGCATATAGAAAACAGTTGTTTCGCCTGTTCGGACTGTGGTAAACAATTTGTAACGAAATATAAATTACAAAGACATTCGAGGTGTCATACCGGTGAAAGACCGTATCATTGCAATTTCTGCATGAAAACATTCTCGCAAACTAGTAATTTAAAAGTGCACCAAGTAAAGTATCATCGACTGCCTAATTCTCTTACCGAACTTAGAGGCCAGATTCAATATAGCGACCAGATAGTTAATTGCAATGTACCTGCACAATTGAACAGTTACAATACGGTCAATATGTCGGAGACCGAGTTACAAAACACGATAAACGAGACCATAAATTCTACGGAACAAAGCGGTTCGTACGTGTCGAAAATTTATGAAAATCCTTTGTATATCGATGATGAAATTGAAACAATTTTAGACCGCGATCTCGACCAACTGGGTCAAAGCAAATATTCTACAAACTTGCAGGACAAAGTGTCTCTTTGTTTGAAACAACCAGAGACACCAGAATTATTACATAGCTTACTATATGACGATGGATAGTTTTAATTAATCAAATCTTATCGAACATCTACGTTTAATATTCGCGCGGAATTTACTTGAAGCTTACCGCTTATACGAATGAATCGTTCAAAATAAAATATCAATATTCCGAAAACTGTTAATGCGTAGCTTTACATGTACTGCTTGACAAATCTAGCTGTGCGGTTAACCAAAACTTAGGAATGCGCAGACAAAAACAAAGACCGCACATGACGAGAGAGAAGGATGCAACATATGAACTTATGAACGGTAAGGTACACACATAGGGTACACGGTACACCCCTCGTCAAAAGTGCGTACTGTTCATTATTTCTTACAGCAGTCAACATACAAAACAACTGTTTATGTTTATGTGATAGTTGCATTGTACGATGGGACAAGTATATTAACACAGACGAATTATTTCATTTTAAGCTCGTTTAATCAATACCTCTACTGTAATATAAGAATTATTGCAATTCTTCAACTCCGCAGATAACTCCGAATATACTTTTTAACTGAACTGTCGCCACCGCCACACTCCCAATCTCCCCTATCGGCTTCTCTCTCAGTTTCCTTGCAGTTTTCAAATGTTCTCATTAATGTGTAGTACACATTGTGTACTTATTATGTAGTATAGCTAATTTTCGAAAATAAAAAAGTGCAATAATGGAGATAAGTATTATTCATTAACTTTTTAGGTTAGGCTTCTTTGTGTGTAGCGCATTTACTTACTTAATAGAATCTATTGTTCTTTCAATACATTTCAATTTAGTATTATAACATTTTAATAGTATCACAGCTAAATTTTTACAGAATCATAGGTATTATATGCATACAGAATTTTTCGAAAATTTGTTTTACATAGTTCTTTTCACAAGTTTTATACTATATATTTATTAGTTAATAGTGCCACGGCGTTGTTGTGTCCCTATTAATTGTAAGGGAAATTATGATAGTACGGTGAAAGAAAATATTATTATAAACAAAATGCATACCGCATTTATAAATATTAGTATGCTTTAATAGATAGAAGTGAACTTCTACTTACCATAGTTATAATATTTACATATTGCTTAAACATAATTAACAACGAATTGTGTATTTTAACATAATTTTCTATGAAAAAAGCGTAGCACAAGACTCCCATTATTGAAAATGTTTTCGCGGGAGAATTTGCATGAAACCGATCCAAAAACATTGACTGTTCGAATCTTTGTAAACAGACGGTTGTGATTATCCGCGATGAAAACGTTCGCCCATGCGTTTGATTCGACTTGGCAAGACCATTTTTCCAGAGAATCGACCAGTCTTATTACTGACAGCCACGAACGTGATCTGAAATCATGGCGCTCCTTGTGAGGATCGCCAAATGCGAGGTATGTTAGCGTTAGCGCTTTACAATGAACATTTCCATCTAAAATTGATTACCTTGCGTTTTCAACTGACTGTTCATCGAACGTGCATTGATCGTATTCGGATTTCGGATGCGTCGCTTTTTTTGTGTGAGTGCAGGTGCGTGTGAATTGTAGTTTTCGATTGGCCGTGAAAATTCGATACATACTGTACAATAGCAGATATTGTGCTCATGTCGTTTATCTTATCTATGACCCAGTCATCAAAAACATACGTAATACGTAGTATCTATACAAACATATAGATATATTTGTTCGAAACACTTCCAAATAGCTATTATAGCTGTTAAATTGATTGATAAAATCTTATATTATAAACTATTTTAAAATGCATTAAAGTGAGACGAACACTTCCATTTTCTTTAATCGACGAAGTTTTGTCGATCAACAGTAATCAATTAAAGTCAAAAATCAGTTATAAGAATTTGATTGGTAATTATTACGTTCAGCGGAGGCAGCTCCGATGACTTTCACCTTGACACATGTTGTCAAGGACAATAACATTCTGAACAACTTTTCTCTATAAATCTACCCGGAGCTCGTACTTAGTTTCCGAGATAATTGCAAAAAACTATTGCTAATACTGTATTGAATTTTCCGTATTCGTGCAACGCTCCGTGGCAATTAACGTATGCCTGTTCCGGCGCGGCGCGGCGCGGCGTTTGTTTACTGTTTTTGTAAACGTTGTGGAGAACAGAAAGAAAACAGGGTCTCACTCTGGTCATACATACATATAAGATAAGCTTTCAATTTTGAGAGACTACTCCTGGATTTTCGTATTCGTGGTCTATCCAGAAGTAGACTTTCAAAATGGAAAGCTCACCCTATATGTATATAGAGTGACACTCTGTTCTGTTTTCTCTCTCATCCCCACAACGTGTTTACAAACAGAAAATAAATAGATGTGTGTGTGCTGCCCTGGAACAGGCTTACGTTGTCACCAGTTGTTACGGAGCCGTCAAGAATACGGAAAATTCAATACAGGATTAGCAATAGTTTTTTGCAAATATCTCGAAAACTAAGACCGAGCACCGGGTATATGTAATGACAAAAGTTGTTCAGAATGTTGTCCTCGACAACATATGTCAAGGTGAAGGTCATCGGAGCTGCCTCCCCTAAACGTAATAATTAACCCATATTTTATTTTTAAAGTAACTTCCGGCAACCTTAACCTCTATTAACAAGTGGAAATAAATTCTTATTCTATTGTTTCGTATTCAATGCATTATTTCGTGCAGTATTTGTTAGCATAATGTCGATGGCTGACCCAGCAATCTCAAAAATTCCACACACAAATAAATTAATTTATTTTAAAATCTTAATGTTATATACAGTTTATGATATAATTTGTGTGTGTGTGTGTGTGTGTGTTACATAGAACTATAATTAAATATTTATATTAATACGTTTGTTGACAATCAATTAGCCCCTACAAATTTCACAAAATCAAAGCAATTTAGTTGCTCTAATGTTTAGGTAAAAGTTTAAGTAACTATAGTATGAGTTTTTTTCATTTTTAAAGATTAAGACTTTCACCGAAAATATCTCCGTTATTAGTAATACGAGAAAATGTTTCAAGTAGAAAGTGTTGTTTTCTGTATCTTTGTTTCGGCATCAGAAAATATCAGTATCATGTATGATCTCGGTTTTAAATCTTTATGTAAAAAGATTTTGTGAAAATCTTTTTGTAATAAAATAAAAAAAGAATATTTAAAAAATGACCGGTAAATATCAGTAAACATACCGATATTTCATTTACCGGCATCAAGTGATGATAAATACCGGCATTTCGGTTTCTATAAAGATTACGAAGGTACTTACAACTTACAAACCATGAATATCGGTATGAATCTATAGTCTACATAACTAAGGACGAGTGGTCGAAAAGAGTATATAATATAAAGTATATAAAGAGTATGCAAAAATAGGTAAAAACAAAATAGGTAATGAATATCATTTGTTCGGTTCAAGTTCCGTTGCCTTAAAAAAAAACGAGCTTGAAAATTCGACAGATTCATGAAAAATTTTCAAAACTAAATTTTCACGAAAATAAATTTCAGACACTTTAGGAAAAATGCTATTCGTTTTTTTTTTACTTATTTTTGTTAAAATATGTAAAACGAGTAAAATGTTTTTAGAAATGTTGGTTCCAATTATTTACTCTTGTTTCGTCATATTATCACTTGTATACATACGTAGAATATTGATAAATTGGGTTTAAAGATTTACTATAAGATTCATTAAATTGGTTTTATTTTTTACTTAATCGTAATTCGATGGTATTTTAGGCGCAGGTTGCATTAAGGAGTTACAGCAGTAGTGTATCTAAGGTTAAGATGTACGTAGATGGCAAATTTGTAGGTAAATATACTATTGTATTTAAATTTACATAATGTGACTAGATAAATTTTCGGAGGAACCAAAAATTAAAAAATTGTTTTTTGTAATAGAAGTTTTATAATGAATTGTAATAGAACCGCGCATAGGTACTCCTATAAAATGAAATTTTCTAACACCTTTATATTATATCCCAGATAGCACACGACGTCTTAAGGACGTCCATTTTCGTCTATTTTAGGTCTCAAAGCCTTACATCCCAAAAGGACGTCTTGAAGACCATAAACAGTGTGTGGTTTTTACATACCTATAATCTAGCAGTATTAACAATGGTATTATTTGTTCGAGTTAGTGTTTTTGCGTCAATTTCACTTCCAATTTCAATTCCCGTTTCAACTCGAATTCCAATTTCAATTTCAATTTTTATTGTGATTTTAATTGTAATCGTAGTTTTAATTTTCATTATTTTTATTGAAATTTCAATTGCAATTGTTACTTTTATTAGACTTTTTATGTCAATTCCACATGCATTCTTCTGATAAAGCTAGGTTTAATTTTAAACTCGTTTTTGTCAAAATCTATATTTACTCTTCAATAAATTTAAAAATCAGTCGCTATTTGAAAGAATAAAGTGCTTACTAACTTATTGTTAGTGCTTTTATTATCGCCGCGCGCCGCGCCGTTACGATTTTAGGAATAATTCTAAAATTATAATTTTCGGATGGAAACGAATTGAAAGTGTCGTGAAAACAATTGAAGCATGTTAATTTGTTTTAGAATCAAAAGCAACGGAATTTACCGATGTTTACGATCCAGCAACAAACGAATTACTGTGTCGTACTCCAAAATGCACGAAAGAGGAAATGGAAATGGCCGTTCAAAGTGCGAAAGATGCCTACGAAAAGTGGAAGAACTCGAGCATACTTACAAGGCAAACTTTGATGCTCAGATATCAAATGCTAATCCGAGAAAATTCGGTATGATTATATTAATGATAATGCGAATACACATACCATATGTATACATATGTTCGCTCTGCGACAAAGGGGTAAACTTTACTTTACCGGACTCAAAATTTCTGACATTCTCCTATAAATTATGATGTATTTGGTATGTAATCCAATTGATTTGGAGCGGGGGCGGCTGCAGATCGAAGTTTCGATCTTATAGGATCAGTGGTTCAGGAGTTATGCTTGCTTGAAGTTGAGCAATCTGCAGTATTTTTGATAGATAAGGGTGCCGCATGGTTTTTCATCTAAACAGATGTAGCTCGTAGAACGCAACGTAAATAGTAGTATGTTACTTATGTCACTATTAGGACAACCTGTATAATAAATATACTTACACTTAGTATCATGTATTGGCAAATATTTTAATTGATATTGGTATCGTTAATATGGAGAATGAAAGAAGTGATATGTACTATTTAAGTGGTAGCTTATTTGTAATATTTACACGAATTCGTAATACGGTTTTTTCTAGAAAATGATTGCTGAGAATATGGTCAAGGAAAACGGGAAAACAATGGCGGACGCCGAAGGAGATGTTCTTCGAGGACTTCGTAAGTACCTTCACAAAAAGAGTGAATAAGTTCAACTTTTGATATAAGTTTTGCCAATCATTACGAAGTTTAATAGCATATTCGTTCACAAATAAAATTATATCTGAACATCACGAATATTAAAATGAAGCTCTTTAATTATTATGTTTAAAATTTCAAGTCTCCAGCTCATCGGGAAGTTAGTTTAAAATCAATTGCAAAATATGTACCGAACAGACAAACACACAGACAGACAAGAAAGCGAGCTAATAAAAACGTGGTAAAAAAACATACCATCTGATGAATTTTTGATTGATTTCTTTTGTCGTATGTTTAGAATACCTTGGCAAATTATGATTACTATTAAAACCATTCATACACGGCACTGCAGGGAAGAATTCTACCCAAAATATGAAAAAGGGTTTTTTACAAGAATATGAATTTAGACGTATCGAAGTGAAAGCTGTGTCAAACGTTTCTGTTACTGCTTTTATAACAGGCATTGTTATGAATGAACAATTTGACGATTAGTAGAATATTTTGGAATTAAATGTTAGCGTGTGTGTGTACATTTTGATTGGGGTACCTTCTAAAGTAAAAAATAGGTTTATATAATGTATCACAATCTTTTATAAATTATAGAAAGGGTACAAATATATTCCTTAACATAAATCCATTTATTAATTTACTAAAATTAGTTATATCAGTTTAGCTTTAAACAATTTATTTGTAATTATGTAGTATGCACAAATATTCACTACTTAATAATGAAAAGTAACGTTTAATGTTGGTTTCCATTGTAGAAGTGGTCGACGCTTGTACTGGGATTCCTGCACTCCAAATGGGCGAGAGTATGCCAAATATCGCCACGGATATGGATATCATTTCTTATAAGATTCCTCTCGGAATAACTGCCTCCATCTGTCCATTTAATTTTCCTGCGATGATACCCCTTTGGTCGTTTCCGGTCTCGGTTGCATGCGGAAATGCCACCATTTTGAAACCGTCGGAACGTGTGCCAGGCGCTTCCATGATTCTGGCTGATCTGTTTACAAAGGCTGGTGCTCCGCCAGGTCTGTTGAATGTCATACACGGTCAACATGCCGCTGTTGATTTTATCTGCGAGCATCCGGACATCAAGGCAGTTTCCTTCGTTGGATCTGATCAAGCGGTATGTTGTGTAATAAAAGTTGATTCGTGTACACGACTCTATGTGCCTTCACCTACCCATTTCACTGGGGGGCATACCCCGCGAAGGGCAAAGAAGTTTGAGCTGCCTCGGTCGACAAGCAGTGTAAATATGCCACGTAATCCGATACCGGCTATATCGGTGTGAACTACTACTAATCCGATTGCAAAACTTCATTATTTTTCATTATACATTTTGATGGGACTATGACCAACATATTCGTGGCATTTTTCCAATGAAAATGATACCAAATCTCTCTCTCTCTCTCTCCCTCTCCCTCTCCCTCTCTCTCTCTCTCTCTCTCTCTCTCTCTCTCTCTCTCTCTCTCTCTCTCTCTTTCTCTCTCTCTCTCTCTCTCTCATCTATCTATCTATCTCTCTCGAGAGATAGAGATAGAGATTTGGATATATATGTATACATGTATACTTTTCGCCACCCCGCTACAAACTTCCGAATAATGCAAATTACGCCTCGAAAACGCAAAAGTAGACCACTTTCGCAAGCTCCCACGCTAGATTGATCTTTCATCTATCGATTCTGACTACGTAGGGGCCTCAAATGTGCATTAGCGAGACGTGATTAGTCAAGGACTGGACCCTTGCAATCCTCGTGTACGTATACAGTATCTAGCGATGTGTGAGTGTGCCACCACACTCTCGCTCGAGCCGGATCGGCACCCTTAAAATGGGCAGAATCCAGGACCGAGCGGCCAGGATAGTGTCGAGCAGCGTTACCATATTTTTCTCTCGCCAGGCCCCTTACTCTTCCGCCTCTCGGCCAGCTTCGCAGCGTAGCGCGCCTGTGCTTCCCCCACTTTTCCCATTTACGCTGACGCGACCATACGCCAACGTTAGTGGGAAGAGTGCAAAGGCGAGCTACGCTGCGAAGCGTGGCGAGAGGCGGAAGGGTAAAACAGGGTATGAAACAGACTATTAAAGAAAAGAAGTTTGATTGGTATTTTTTATAGGGAAAATACATTTACAAACAGAGTAGCGCTCACGGTAAACGCGTGCAGTGTAACATGGGCGCAAAAAATCATTGTGTCGTTCTACCGGACGCAAACAAGAACAAAACAATTTCACAAATCGTGGGAGCCGCATTTGGAGCAGCTGGTCAGAGATGCATGGCTCTTTCGGTGGCAATATTCGTCGGTAAATCGAAATACTGGGTTCCAGAGTTGGTAGAGGCTGCGAAAATATTGAAGGTCAATGCTGGACATGTACCTGGTACCGACCTTGGACCAGTTATATCGCCACAGTCAAAGGAAAGAATACACAGACTAATAGAGTCGGGGGTGAAAGAGAACGCCACGTTGGCTCTCGATGGTAGAAAACTAGTGGTGAAAGGTTTCGAAAATGGCAATTTCGTTGGTCCCACGGTGCTGACAAATGTGCAGGTGGGTGTATTCTTTAAGCAATTTTTAGGAACTTTTTGTAGAAAAACCGTCCGCCATACTTTTTCAAACTTTTCGTGTGTCGAAACTTATACGTCTCAGAAATTAGTACGTAGTATGTACACCTATATTTACAAAAAATATATTGCTTATAAAAAATTTGATAAGTATTTCGGCACGAGTTCGGAGTTTCAATTTTTTTCTGATCTGCCGTATAGCGCACATTGTACTTGCCTAAAACTACAAAATTGAATAGTTTGATACTGTTAACGAAATTGAGGAATTATGAAAGATGTTATCTGATGCGAGCAACTTTTTCCTATCTGGACATGTAAAGAGCGTGTGAAAGTCAATTGTACTCGTGAAAGTAAATATATTTTGCATGCGTTGAGTAGATTATCTCATTTGCATTGGTTGAGTAGATTATCTCATTTGCTACGAAACAGTCATTTTTCTACTATCATATTCGCACTAATATGACGGATGTCGATCATGTATATCCCTTGTGTAGTCAACCGGGTACCCACCACGGACCAAAGGACTGTGTATAACCCTGGGGGGGGGGGTAGCAAAAGACGGAAGGGGTATCAACTTGTCGGCCATCTTGGATGGCAGCACTATGGTGTGCTCTATAGGCGACTTTAAATACTAGTGTAGCTTCTGTAGCACGTGGTCTGTAGAATACACGCGGTCGCGGTACGCCAGAACCATTTTGTGCCCGATACAAGTGTGGTAATTTGTAAAAATGCCAGCGTGTATTGTGAAAGGTTCTGTTCTATGCCTAAAGATGTAGTACAGACGCTACACTAGTATTTAAAGTCGCCTATAGAGCGCATCACAGTGCTGCCATCCAAGATGGCCGCAGTCAACTATCCCTCCCCGCTCGCGGCACGCCCCCTCTCACCCATAAATCTACTTTACGCTCAGTCCTTAGGTCCGTGGTACCCACGCACGCATTTACTGTATTTCTTTCAACAATTTGTTAATGTTCCTCTAAAATATATTACAAAATTTCTCTGAATATCTATTCTTTACTCGGTAATATATTAATTTATAGTCTTATAATGAGAATTTGTGCAAACGTGTTAGATATAGAAAGGTTTTAAATAATCTGTACATTTAGGTTAACTACACAAGGGATCTTATCCGACGTCCGCCATATTAGTGCGACCGAGCTGCCTTCATTCTGTCCTCAGCTTGTGCCGGTACACCGTGCCAGCATAAAACGATACATACTTATTGGGACGCAGAAGTATCGCTTTATGCTGGCAGGGTGTGCTGTCCAAAAAATCGAGCATGTTTGTTTACTGGGTAACTACATACAATTTTCTAGCCATCGATGGAATGCTACACTGAGGAAATCTTTGGACCTGTGCTTTCCTGTATATTCACTGATACTTTAGACGAAGCTATCAACATTATTAATACATGTCCTTACGGAAATGGAACTGCTGTTTTCACGACCAACGGTGCAACAGCCAGAACGTTTGCAAACAGAATTGAAGCTGGGCAAGTTGGTATAAATGTTCCTATCCCGGTGCCATTACCCATGTTTAGTTTCACGGGAAATAAAGGATCTTTCTTGGGTGACAATCACTTTTATGGTAAACACGTAAGTATACAATTGTAAATTATTTCTACACTAGTTACGAGAATCTTTCAAAAGTATTATGTTTTAAATTACAATTTAACGCGAACGTATAAGATAAATCGTAGAAAATAGAAAAATCGAGCCAACAATGGATGGTATCACTGGGTTTATTTTTCTGTAGATTTTATTATTTTATAATAAAATATCCTGTAATTTAATCATTAATAATTAGCAGATTTTTTATTAGTAATAGATCCCGTTATAGCTTTTATCTTTGATTCGAAAGTGTTCTAAATTACCTATAATATATTATTTACGAAATATTATTTAGAAAACGGTTTTCTAAACACCGACATTCTATCGATGGCAAAAAGTACATGCAATGTATTACTAGCCTTGCTGTGTAACTTAATCTCCATGCCATACATACCTTTCGGTAAATCCTCTGTGAAAGATGAATCCGGCGACAGACGCGTCCAAACTAGAAGTAGGAAATTATGCGAATAGCGGGACCCTACTTCTACCCACGCCGGACGCTAGTATATCAAGGTGTTTTTAAGTCCCTTGGGCAGTGAGGTTTTAGAGGGTATGGCTAAGGGATGAATCCCATTTCCCGCAACTTTCATCTTAGAGGTGGGGGTGGGGGCTGTGCCCCACACTACCCCCCAACCTCCATCTTCGGGGGTGTGCGTACTAACATTTCCCCACCGCCCTTAAACAAAAAAAAGAAAAAAGATCTGGGTTAGGTCTGGTCGACACCATACACACTCACCCAGTGTTTCTGAGAAGAAACGGCTAACGACTGTGGATAACCCGGAAAGTTTATTTTAAGAGGGAGTGGGAATGACATTAGTCTGAGTTAGGTTTGGCTATATAACCGAAGTTGTTGTTAATCTGGAATTGGAGTT
Source organism: Lasioglossum calceatum (assembly GCA_963966675.1). Classification (NCBI taxonomy): domain Eukaryota; kingdom Metazoa; phylum Arthropoda; class Insecta; order Hymenoptera; family Halictidae; genus Lasioglossum; species Lasioglossum calceatum. Next base: position 56,734 of record CAXAAD010000064.1, on the reverse strand, counting down.
AGTTTGATAGTAAATCATGGAAAATTTTTTGGAAAAAAGGCCTGGGTTGGGTCTGGCTAGGAATTTGTGCGCGAAACGAATTAATTGAATTAGTTATACAGGTATGAAACCATGTGGGCAGCCTACGACTTTGTTGGTAAGGTAGAGAGTGACATTAAAATGATAAACAATTTTTTTTTCACGTCGCCAAAAATTCTTCTGAGAATCATCATTTTAGTCAAAAAGGAACCTATTCTCAAAATTTTATTCAATTCTGAGCATAGACGTCTTCGGAAGTTTAGCCTAATAGTATTTTATAATGTTAGGTGGTGCATGCGGCATACGATCATTGTTATTATCAGAGACTACGGATTTTATGTATTTATCACAAAAATTAGTACTTGAATGTCCATATGTTTCTAGGGCATAAACTTCCACACCCAGACGAAAACGATAACGCAATTATGGCGATCTGGAGATGCCAGTGACATTGCTTCTTCAACAGCCATGCCAACAATGCAATAAAGACTGTATTTACTTAATGTCGAATCAAAAGATTACTCGTGCTGAATTTCTAAGCTTACCAAGGTCATTGGGGAGACCAAAGTCGTTACTACTTTCGTACAGAAGAGAATATTTTTATCAGTTCCTGATAATGACTTGCATTACAACAATATATACAAATGTTATTTCTTTTAATTAAACATACACTTCCTGTTGCATTTGATATGGATATATTTTGTAATAGAATAATAAAAAAATGCGCTCTTAATCACGTAATTTACGTTTATTAACCTTTATGTTTTATTATGTTCAAGTTTTGTGATATTCTAATGAAAGGTAAGTCTATTTTGTGTCTTTTGTTTTTTTTAAGTTATCTCTATAGCATACTTGCTCTAATTAACATAAATTCTTTTGACAGGGTTAAGCACTATCAAACATATTAAGAGAAAAAGTAAATTTTCATAAATGAAATAGTTTTATTAAAATAAAGTTGAACTTGAAAAAAAACAACTTTTTTACAATACGTATGTTGTTTTGTACGTGTAACAGCGATGTTAATAAAAAAAATGTGTTTCCTTTTTATTTCCCTCGAATGAATTTATAATACATTGACACGTTTGCCGTAAACGAAAACGATTCCAGATGAGATTCGGGTCATGCGTAACAGGACCGTCAGAAGAGAAGTTCAAGGTCGATGAATTCTGAAATGTCCTTGAACCCATGTCGGTTCCACGCATCTCTCTCGGCTACATTGAAATAGTGACGGATTTCCGGAAGCTGTCTGCTACGCCTGCGCTGCTCCTTTGCCATCCCCTGGTGAGCCGCTTCTGCGCATTCTACAGAAGAATTTTTCTCACAGGGGAGGTTCTGTCTGACCCGGATTGTCGTGTTCGTTCGACGGAGCAAACTGCCGGAAGTGGAAACGGAGAATAGCAACCCTTTCTGTTATTCACATATCGTGAGTACCTGACTGTCACCGCATCACTCTTTTTCTGAATTTCTGTCACACTCTCATCTCCTGTATCATCTCGAATCAGTAAACGGAACACCATTCACCGAGTCGTACCGTTTACAAACCAAAAGATTCACTTCGTTCGTGTTTCCGTTGTCTAACCCGTTTTTTTCCGAGTATTGGCAGCATGGTTTTTTCTTCGTCAATAGTGAACAGTTTGTAGAAAGAAGCTACTTTTATCTTTTCGACCTTACGCTCGGTCGTGTGTTCAATGCTTTTTCTTCTTCGTGAACATCGTGGTTCTACACGAAATCCTAGAGTTAACCTTCGGGTGGCAACGACCGGCGTCGTCGACTCGAATAATTTCTAAGTTCGCGTGGTACATATTTAGCATTTACGGGACGAAAATCCGAAATCGATTTCGCCAACGGGAAGTGTCGAGGTCTGCTGTTGCATTTTTTCTCTCGAACTATTCTCGATGAACCTTCCGATCATAGGTTGCCGTTATAGAGAAAGTATGATTGTCGTGGAAAAATAGTGTAACTGATCTTTTAATTTTATTTGTTCTCGAGCTGATATTTTGGTAAAGTTTGTCAATTCGTCAGAGTAACGAAAATGACGAACATTTCATCTTACTTTCTTGCGAAATTAATTTGGAAGAATATATTTTAATACCTTGTGATTATATGAAATACCTGCGGCTATGTATTGCGGAAGCGTGTACCATAGATCACTATTTTCAAACTAATTCAACAAGTTTTATTAATGATTTATTAATGATAATCTTTTTATAATTTCTTAAACTATTTTTTTGTATTGTGTTACTGGATTTGAAATAATTTAAGAAAATATGCATTTTTTTCGTTATTTTACGTAGGATTCTTTTTTTATCCGTGCACTAGTTTCCAAGATATTTAAAGAGAAGTAGAGCGAGTCATATGTACAGGGTGTTCCAAAAATATATGTCCTGACTACTCCAGCGTGATTCCCCATCTCTGGATCGGTGGAGATTTGTTAAAAAAACTTGCTGCAAAATTGACCTTGACCTTGAATTTCAAGGTCAAATTTTGTTATCATTGCATCGTATAGTACTCATCAGGGGGAACAAAAGTCTGAAAGAAACCATGGGTCTCCCCCCCCCCCCAGATTAAATCCTGAGTGCGCCACTGGTCGGAAGGCATATCTACTCCTATTGCCTATACCAGTGATTAATAATATGAGAATTGTTTCATTTTGCAGGTTTATATTAGTTATGTACAAAACGGTACGAAAGGGCGATGCCAGCTTACAGTACACAATACTACCGCAAACAGACCAGTTCTCCTCGTCTGGTTTCCCTCAAACCGCCTCGAAATCGAGGCCGAGGATTATCAAGTACACCATGGGCACGCTGATGATCCTAATCATTCTTTCATGCGTGGCGACGCCGTTCCTGATGAATCAAGATGATCAGAGCCTTTTTGCCAGCAGTATACTCGCCATAGGTCGTGTCGGACACAATACAATATCGAAAAACTCGTCGAGGACTCAAGGAGAGAACGCCAGCCTAAACAGAAGTAGAAGCAGATTAATGGAGACGATGTCGCTGTCGACGGAAGTTACTAAGAAGCAAGATGTCGAGGATGGAATGACTTCGCCGTTGAAAGTGCTGAAAACAGAAGCAGAGACTGAGAATTTCACCACTACGGGTATGAATCATTTCGCTTTTTACAAGTACTTAGTTTTTTATTCAGTGAATTTTTTTACTTCATGTACTTTTCAATATTTGTACATTTTGATAAAAAGTTGCCGAATGGAAAATTTCCGACGTTCTCTTAGGAATGCAATTTGTGATATACATACATATGTTTCACACACAGTTTCAAAAGAATTACCATTTAAATTATTAACTTAATTCTTTTTGTACTTGAAATAAGGTTTTTTAATCTCTTCATACGTAAAGATCAATAAAAATTCACAGATACTTATGCAGCCAAAGTATTTTCTTTACACTTTGCACTGAAAACATGCACGAGGCGTACGTACGTCATCATTTTTTAGACATTTCCGGTAGTGCAATTGAAAAATGTTTCAGACAAAATTTTATCTGTACCTGGTGGGCTACATGTTCGCATATTCTTAAATCTACGGCGGTTGAAAAGATGTATTGTAGGGAAGGGAAAGGAAGGGAAGGGGAGGGTTTCGTCCTAGGCCCGCTAGAGGACTCATCGGTAAGGCTATCTAGCAGGCCCTGCCTTTGACACTGGGATATGGATATCGGAAGGCGGTTGAGGACGGTATATGTATACATATAGGGATTGATGACGGATCAGGTAGTAGCGGGAAAGATCTTTTGACTACCTGTCCATCTTGTGGCGAGTGTAGGAGGTTAGCCGCCACATTACCCCCTTGCCAGTGAACAACGATAATCTTGACGAGTTCCCTTTCCTACGATGATCCAAGTCAGAATCCGAGGAGGACGATGGGATGTGTTACGTCCGAGATTGGACGTTTAGAAAGAAATCGCGGGGGATTCAATTTAAAAATTGACGTTCGAGAATGATATAGGATTTTATACGCGAATGGCACGTCAGAGGATGGGGTTCGGGATTCGGGAGAGATTCGACGAAGTACTCGAGTTTTCGTTCCGTGATTCGCGGCGACGCGGGGGCGTGCCACGCAGGTCCGGTCCCAGAGAGAGGTCGAATGAAGAATGACGATACGTTCGTTAAGGTTTTGGGCCTGTATTCGGGAATTCCCGGACGGCTAGACCAAGTCGCTGTTAATATTCTTTTGTTCAGATTCTCCGCTGCCGGCTATTCACCCGACAGCGTGTATAGTCGTATTAGTCGAGTCACACTGGTATAGAATTATATTTTCTTGGTTAAAACGAGTTGAGATTATTTACGAGGTCCATTCCCGCCGTGGGGAACGTCCTGTCCGTTCCTGCGTAGAACCCTACGCCTGTTCCGAGCTATTCCATCTTTCGCGATCGTGATTCCACAGGCAAAATTTGTTAGCATGATTTTGAGTGACATCTCTCGATGTCTGGCGCCCGAAGTATGAACCCCAAAGGTAATTTCAATTTCAATTATGGTTGGAAATGCCGATCTTGTCAAACTACCAAATTACCATACCTTTGTACCAAAAAAACGTGGTCTGACACTTTAGAAACAAAGTACTACTATACAGATTTTTAAACTACGGACAAAAATTGTTTATTTTTGGCCACGATTTCGGTTGAACGCACCAGTCGCTTGGCACACCGGACGATACAACAGTTACGGAGATATTATTGTAGCGACTCCCCCTACGAGTTGTTAGAAATTCTGGTACTCGTGATGGGGACTATAATGGCTACGTAAGAGAAATATGGAATAGGAACATAGAGGAACAATTCACGTGGTTGGTTACCCAGTAAGCAGAATGCTCGATTCTGAACTGGCATCTACGTCCGCAGAAGTAGCGCTTTCTACTGGCAGAAAAACCCGGCATCTGCCGGCACAAGCTATCGGCAGCACGACGGCAGCTCGGTCCTGGATTCTGACTAGGGCTTGTCGGTATTTAAAAATCGGTTTTCAAAACCGCATAAAGCATGCGTTCGAATAAGTATCGCTTTATGCTGGCAAGATGCGCTGTCCTAAATCGAGCAGATTCCGAGCATCCTCAGCTTCGATCTGCTGGCATCGTACGATTGCAGCCTGTGCTCGATGTTTGCTCGAGGCAGGCCTGGCTGACTGGGTATACGACCTCGATTTTTCTACACATTTTCGATCCCGTTTCGAGCGATGCACTATCGTACACCATTTTCTGAATGTCATCTTGTCACTTATTTGTTCCATGTGTTCGCAGATTCTGTAACGAGCAGCACGCAACCACTTCGCGTTTCCTCCGACTTACCGACAGGCCTCCAGCAGGCATCAACGTTTGCCACACTTCTCTCAACTTCGTCTTCGACGTCACCTTCGACTACTTCCAAATTACCTCCGAGTATTTCGAACGAAGTTACCGCGTCGGATTCAAGTGACTCGAGGAAAGAGAATACGCCGAAGGTGACGTTGAAGCTCAGGGAGAACGAAACAATACCGCAGAGGTACATGAAAGCGGGCATAGCTTCTTACAAGAAAGGGAACATCACTACAAGCGTCCTGGCGCATGGCCTAAGTCTGGAAGGGTTAATCTTCAAAACACCAGAGGGAACGATAAAACCTTGGCCGCAGAAATGGTTTTTCACCGATCCCTCTGCAGATTTTCAGTGGAAGGTAGGTGCACTTTCAATTTCAAACAGCGCAGGGGAGAATAGGATAATGGAAATCACTCAAGCAATAAGTATGATATAATTAGACTGCAAATTTTATCGATTTATGACAAACATGAGTAGCTGTAATTTCAAAAATTGAAGTCATTGAAAGAACTGAAAAATGCCGTTGTATTTGCAATCTATTAAATGTATTAAAAAACAAAATAATGGGCTGCTCTTTATTTTACCGGACTCAAAATTTCTGTGCCTTTCTTCTATAAATTATTATGTATTTGGTATGTAATCCAATAAATTTGTTCCCGGGAACCTGCAGATCGAAGTTTCAATCCTGTAGAATCAATAGTTCTAGAGTTATGATGGCTTAAAGTGTGTATTTTTCTTCACTGTTCCAATTTACCGTCCCCGAACGAGTATTGGTGTTACGTACAGAGACTTTGCCTGTGTCAGGCTGAATTAGATGATTTTGGTGAGGATCACCGTATTTCCACTTTCACGATTGACTATTTTAAGGTTTCGACTTATCGAGAACACCATGTCCCTTGATTGAGTCAGAGTAACGTGCCGTAGCAGAATCAGTTTTCGACAACTGACTGCCGATAAAAGGTTTCGGGGGTTTTATATATCAACAGATGATCTGATTTGAGGATACAAAGTTTTGGGGCAGCTGAATCATATGGATGACACAAACTTTGGTATTACTACAATAAACAGTTGGCGCGCCGCGCCGGGCCGACTGTGCCAACTCGCGTCTAGGTCGCGCTCTGATTGGTCCATGTTTTTCGTTAATACATAACTCCTAAATAAAGCCGCGGATAACATTTTTGCACAGTAAAATGTTGCTTCAAATGATCTCAGGAACCTCCCATTTCCGGCTGTTGAAGGAATTTTGGAACACTCTCTTTAGAATTTATATATGAATTATAGAAAGCACATATAAACTTCGTTGCACTGTAACATTTGTTACTTCTGCTATTAGGCTTTGTGCCGCACTGGCAGCGACGGGCGCCCTGCCCTTCCCGTTCATGTTTTGGCGCCCTGCCCTTCCCGTTCATGTTTTGGCGCCCCTTCGACGAAGCGCCCGTGTGCGGCGCGGCGCACAACCTGCACAACCGCACGCGGTGGCCCTGAATAGGGATCTCTGGTATAGGCAGAGTTTACGTATAGTGGTACTGAGAATTTTTCGCAAATATCTCAGAAACTAAGCTAGATCGCCGCTAATATGCAAAGGAAGATGTTGTTCAAAATGTTGAGATTTCTAACATATTCAAAAATCACCGAAATCCTGCAGTTGCGCCATAGGTATTTTAAATTATTTAACAGTGCAGTCCACCCGTTTGATCATCCCGAAACTTTTATACATAATAGTTACATGACAGAACATTATTCATGACTTTTTCTTAAAGTGGCCACTCAAAGAATTGTTTGTGAAAACCATCCCGGAGAAATAAATAATTTTTTTTCGACCTTTAATAATTGATTTAAAATTCTGATATAAATATGCCAAATGAAGTGAGTCAGTAGCTTCATTTGCGGTCTCATCTAAATATGTATGTATCTTAAGGAATAACTGAGAAAATATATGGTGAAGACTTTTCACCTCCATATTACCCTTAAACGATGGGATAGAGATCTGAAATTTTATAGATTAATGTTTTAGGCAAAAATATTGTTTAGCGGACAAAAAAATGAAAATTTGGATGGTGGTTGATTACCCATTCTTATTCTACCAAATACTTTGATCGAATAGAGAAGAACAAATAAGTAACAAAATCTGCTTGTCTATTTATAGGGGCTGATTCAAATACCTGTGACCATTTATATAGTCCTGGCAGGACTTGCAGCCTTCGCAAGTGGTAGTATCATTCTCATGTTCTACATGCAGCGGAAAACTAGCAGGCGCCAACGTCAGAGTGTAGAAGAACCGGAAGCTGGCGGTCAAGAGGAAGACAAATCGACTTTGTTGGGCGCCGAGAGCCAAGAAATCGAAGAGAAGGAGTAATCGTGGTCTTAAAACATGGAAAGCGTGTAGCATTTAAGACTCATATATTTTTACAACACTGACACCAGTTTGGCACAGGTATCTTGCGTGAAAGGTTCATGGGATAATTATGGGTATATTGAAAAAGCCGAACGTTGTATAGATCCATTTGATTATGTGCTTGAAACTCCATTTAAGGAATTGATGAATAAGTATCAAGATCCTCATTCATTTGACTTAGTTGCAGAGAAAGAGAAGAGAGAGAGAGAGAGAGAGAGAGAGAGAGAGAGAGAGAGAGAGAAAGGGGGGGTACATAAAACCTAATGAGCAGATACTTCCAAAAATATTGATCATCCGAAGAAATATCATCGGAGACTGCCAAACTATTTTAGAAGATTCTCAAAATGTTAACGTTTTCTTCTCATTTACATATTTCCACTGTGCGAATTTCAATTGTTATCTGTTATATGTTAAATATTTCCTTACATTAAGGATCGATTAAGATTTTTTAGCTGTACTCGATTAGGGTAAACGAAAGACTATTTTATTCTTAATGTCGAATCGGCGGAAAGGTTTTCATTATACAAAACGGATGTGTTGCCGGTTCTGTAGTGCGGCAATATTGGCGAGTAAAACTACGAGAAAGCTAAGCACTGCAAGTAGACACCTTAACTATTTTTAACTACTGTGGAGCCAATTACACTTACATATCAATGACACTTTGAGTATTTTCTAAATTAGTTGAAAGTTACCTAAAAACATCGTTTATCATCATCGATATCTTTGGAAATATTCACACGTCATGTTTTATATATCTCATTTCATTGTCGATAATCTTATTGCAGTTATAAGAATGACACTTAATGTAAATCACGATCAATATTGGTAAACTAAAATATGCTATGCATGTTTCTGAACTGCTGCTAAATTCCATGATATCTGTCGACGGTATCATGGTTTTAACTTTTGATACACAAGATATCAGAATATGTTTACTAGTAAGTATCGGGAATAATTTACAGCAGGCATGTCAAACTCGTTTACCACCAAGGGCCTCTTCATCACCGTCAAAAAGGAACCTGTTCTCAGAATTTTATTCAATTCTGAGTATGGACTTTTTCGGAAGTTTAGCCCTCTACTGTATATGTAGGTATAACTGTATTCTGTTTTTCGAGAGTGGAGACGTAGTGCCTATAAGCCACTATGTTAACTCTCGAAAATCAGACTGCAAACAGATCGATCTATCTATCACACGTAAGTATTTATAATTTTAACTTTAAGAAATCCAGTGTTGTGAATGGTTAAAAACCATATAGATTACCGTTTTTGGTCGAACCGCAGACTACTTGTTGACGTGCAGCGTGTTTGACATGCCTGACTTACAGGGATGATCAATTCGGTGTTTGTTTCACAAAAGGATTTCACGTGACGTTGTGTTGAAATTAAGCTTGGCGCGATACTGTAAAAAGCAGCTATTAAAATAACTGCACTCTGAGATACCTCTTTCCTAACCGTTTAAGGTTTTCATAGTGATCAAAGATCAATCTATGGAGTCCAACAACCTTTTATAAGAAGAATCGGACTCGACTTCTTGGGTCGATGCATTTGCTTCTGTACAAACATAAATGTACAATACCGCTGTCTAACGCGATTCTAAAAGTCGGTGCAATAGTTAGAAGTCTTCAAATACAAATGCTTTCCATTATGCGAACGCTGTTCACAAGAATGTGAACCAGCGTTCACCATGTATATGTATTTTTAGCACGGTGCTCAGATGCGCAGATGCGCAGATTCTCTGACTAAATTTTGTTGACATAATTTTAAGAGATATTTTTATTATCTGCCGATATTGTTGAATATTGTGCATTAATGAAACGGATCGATAACGATCACCGCGATACGCTTCAATGATTTTCTACGCTCGAAAATTGAGCGTTGTAGAGGTCGAACGGCGATAAACGATCACAATCTGTACAATAATGCTTTCCACTTTTCCACAACACTGAAAATGACAATTATTATGACGATGATGAACAGATTACGAATTTTTATAGTTATTCGTATTTCTATAGATTCATTCTACTTCCTTCATGTTTGCATTAAAATGTTCTTTTTGCCTTTTTGCACGTGAGAATATGTTCTCACTACAATCTGCAATAGCGTCGCCATCCTCTCGCAATACTAGTTTCCTATCATTTAATCTTCTACCACTGTGTGTGTGTGTGTGTGTGTGTGTGTGTGTGTGTATCTTCCTCCATTACAAAGAAAAAATAAATTGTCAGCAAACGATGACAATATGGTGTCCTCTGTTATCTAGAATCACGGACTGCGGAATCGATCAGTGAAATTGTACAGGGTGTCCTGGAAATTGGGGTAGAATTCTTTATAAGAAAATCAGTGGCGGACCAAGCCAACTAGGGTCCCTAAGCGGTCAAAATTTCGGGGCCCCCTTAAAAGAAAGTTTAAAGAAAAACTCTCAAAGTTATACCCAAAAACGAAGAGTAATCACAAAAATCCCACAGTGTGCAACTTAGAGGTCATACGTTCTACATTCGACAATGAATGACCTTTTTTTTTCTTAGCAAAGATACCTGTTAACGGTAGCCAGGGCTGTTGCTTCCCAGAACGCGGGGCCCCCCGCGGCCGCTTACCGCTTAATCCGCCCCTGAACAAAATAAGTTGAAATTGCCGTATAGAGTTGTTACATACGAGACTTTGCTTTTGAGTAAAGCAACTTTAAGAATCCTTCATATACAGGTTGTCTCAAAATTCCCTCCAACATCCGGAAATGGGAGGTTCCTGAGATCATTTGATTTTCCTTTGCAAAAATGGCGTCCGCTACATTGTTTAGGAGTTATTAACGAAAAACACGGACCAATCAGAGCGCGGCTACAGCGGATTGATTCTGGCTCAGTCAACGGTGACACAAATTGCAGTGTTGGACATAATAAAAGTGAGTTTTGTCATGGTGCGTTTCCTATCAAATTACCATTTATATACATAGAACCTTATTCAACGGATGCCTTTGAAATGAATTTAACCCCGACTTACAAAGATTTGAAAATCATAGGAAAAGATTATCCATTTCTTAGTTACGCGTAGTACAATTTATTTTTATAACAATATTCTACAAGCGTATGAGAAAATTGACCTAGTTTCTTTTCATCTTTTTCAAGCGTAGAATAAAAAGTAAATATATATACTTTTTGTTAAATAAACGATATCGTTACTTTAAAAACAAGGTTATATTTTCCGATTCGTGAACGACGTTTATAGAATTTGAAAATGTTTTAATGTTTTGGTTGTTTGACAAAAACTAAAGTTACCGCGTGATCTTCATGTGAACATTTGTTTTAGATAAATAGCCTAAGGCACACAGGGAGTTCCAACTTATTCCCCTTCGGGAACTGTCAGGTCCCAACCATCGAACCTGTAGAGTAGTGGGAAGCCACTACTACGGAGTGTCGCCGTCGCCAGATGAGCTCCAAACGGAGCTCATACATTCCCCTCTTTTTCCGCTTCCACTATCCCATTACAGCAACATGTCACATATTACTCTTCTGGTTATCAGAGAAGGGGTACATCATCTCACCGTGATTCTCCTCATCTGGCATCACTGGTCTGGTCATCAGAGAGGAAGGGAACAGGGATGAAGTTGGACTGTTACAATGTATGCGTGTACGTCGCGTCGTGCATCGCGCGCGGCGGGTGGTGGGTGCTTCCCACTATTATACATATAACGATGAAGTCTAAGAGTAGGGGAAGAACCAAGGCAGGAAAAGTGCCGCGCATGACTCGCGAGCTACAAGTTGGAACTCCCTGGTGTAGTTGACTGATGCACTGGAAAATATTTATGAAAATCACTTCGTAAACACGTGATCATCTTCCGAGCGAGGAAATTCGATTATAGTTTGTACTATCGATATCAGTTAGCGACGCTCTAAATGAAGAAGAAAGAGGCAAAATTTTCCACAAATGTAACTTTTTATTTTTACAAACGTTCTATGGCTCCGGAGCCAATGAACTTCAGCAGTATGTATAACCGCAAATAGTAGGTACATGTACAATCTTGTACAAAAAATATGAGAGGAAAAGAAAGAATGATGTTCGATGTGTTTTCATGAAAACAAAATAAATGGACTCATAAATAACACAATAGTGCTGTAGCTAAAGAAAAAGACGGTTATAGTTTCTATTTTGAAAATTATATTTTTTTAACTTTATTAATTTTTGACTTCAACATACATATATTTATATATATACACATATAATTGTATATACATGTTCATATAACTATTATACATATACATATGAATATATCTATATACATACATTATAAATATTATTTAGTGAATAATAATGTAATGTACGCGAGATGAGTCAGCTAAAAATGGAATTGCGAATAATTTTCAACTAATTGTAAGAAATATTTGTATATACATAGCCTTAACCGAATTTGATTCAAATACAAATTCTATGATTTTCCAAAAATTCGTTTCCCAAATTCGTTTTCCAAAAATTTGGAAACGCGATACATGATTAATCTTGAAGAAAGTAGAAAAAGGCATCTAATAATAATAATAATAATATAATGTTGACCAAAACCGAGTTATTTGAATTGAAATCTAGGAATTCATGTTATTAAACGCACTGTACTTCGAAGAGGAAGACCTCGTCGAAGGGAACTAAATACAAACAATACTGATCTCATGAAAAATATATTTTTCTTCGTTACAATGTATTTTCTCATATGTATCTCTGCAACTATTGTCTAATAGTAAACATTTATAAAATTCCAATTTTTGGTGGGTCATCTTGTACATGTACGTACTTATGTACTCGACAAAAGAGGCCGTGTAACGCTTGAAATCGTACTGTTTTGTATTACTATACAATTATATTATGTGTTGTGATTAAATAATTGTTTGTATCGTTTGCGCTAACAATTTTGAGATAGCAATTCAACTATACAAAATGAATAGCAAACGTTGTACTACCGACATAATAATTTATAGCGTAACTTAAAATATGTGATACTTTTGCCTTTAAATTATTAAGTATTTCAAGTCTATTAGAAGAAAGATTTATCTTCCTGTTTGAATTACAGGTAAACTTGTCGAAACGTTACCCACCCCTCGGATTTTCAGATTTAATCAACTTTTTCCAAAAAATGCCAAATATTATTTTTAACATATCATATTATGTTACGTATGAGTATATCTTATCCCTAACTACATTATAATTGATCATTAGACAGCGGGTCTTTATGCAAAATATAAATTTTCTACCTTAATTGCAACAAACTGGAGTGAAGTGGAAATTTATTTTCCCTCTTTATATGGTTAATAGGCTGAAAATAATACAACAGTATTTTCAAATTCTTCCAATATTTTTACTGTTTTAAGTTACACCTACTCAATTTTGTTAGAAATGCATAAAATTCGCGCTGTCTATTAATCTAAAACACAATCTAAATAAAGTTGAGTTTAGAGTCATTTTCACCGGGAGATTTCAACAGGTTTGTTCTGTTGGTCAAAATTTCGAAAAATACATTAGAGAAACAAATAAGATATATGTAATTTTAGACCAGATTATTGGTAGCATCACAATGCAACAAATTGATTGGACCGTCCTATCTTTCTTGCTTCTAATATAGTATCGCCTCGATTATAGTTATCAAGGCGTCACTATATTCACTCGTTCTCTTCTTCTGTGTTTACGCTTGGATCAGTTCATCCCGATTATCGTAAAACAGTTGCCTTCTCCGACTATAAAGTATCGTGCGAGCCTTGAACACCGTAACATATTTAACAATGAAAAAATGAATACGGTTGCATGTATGTGAAATAATTCGAAATGGTGACAAATTTTATCGATGAAAGCCTCATGCACAATTTGTTTGTCAGTTACACGGCTTGCTACACTAGCTAGCTTAGGTAGGCAAAACAATTCTGTGTACATACATTATCAACATTCTAATATATGGCTTAAGAATCACCGCATAGATTACTGATCGCGATGCATTTACTATTGACAATTGAATTGTTAATTCGAGTTGAAACCAAAATAGCTCACGCCTAATTAGGGCCTATAAGTGTATAAAAACAAATAAACTATTGAGAATGAATTGTCATTGTTCTCTGTTGCGTTTATACGTACAATATACAGTAAAGTCGCGATAGTTGTCAACGACCGGGTAGGCGATAATTGTCAGGTGCCTACCCACTCCACCGCCGGCCAAGGAAGGACAGCGTATGGCAGCAGTGTCGCCAGATGATACCCAAATGAGTATCTCTTCCCTCTCCTCCTTTTCCCCTTCCACTATCCCATTCCGGTACCATGCAAACACTCCAACATCCCCCACTAACAATAAGACCGTATACCGCGGTGCCCGTGCCGTAGACCAGGGTTACCATATTTTTGCGGGTATCGGGCATCTCGGTTGCCCGATACCCGCAAAATATGGTAACCCTCCCGTAGACTGGTCTGGTCATCAGAGAGGGGGTATGGCAGGCGTGGACATTTTTGTCTCAATTGAGACAAGAGCGTCCCCACTCTACTACGTGTTCCCACTTTCCCACTCTGACTCATCCCCAATCCACTGACCCGCTTCGCACCGAAAGAGCTCAGTGTGCGTTCGAGCTCCGTGCGGTGTTTACAAAGTTGCTACGTATTATTATGCTATAATGTTTGTCTACCAAGCGAAAGAACAATTACACCGAGATTCTCCGCCGAACCTTTATCTTTGACATTTTACCACGGCGCGGCGTATGTTTTCAATATGACGCGGTCGCAATATCGTCTGAAATTTACTACATGTCTCTGTTATAATCTCATCAAAATGTTTAAAATCGATTGAAAAATTTCACACACACAAGACTAAAAAACAGAAAATAATTATTTAAATAAAAATTAATTTTTAAAAAATACCACGTTTTTGAAACGGACTAAAAAGTATAAAATAATTTTTCCTAGCCCCGTACAGATAGTCCTGAAAATTTGGGATTGTGAATTTTTACGAGCTATGAAAATACTTGTAAGATTTAAAACGAAAAACGTGGGGCGCATGCAATTGATAATTGATGCATGAATAGTTCACCTAAATCACTAACAATTTTATTGCACTGCAAATGATATGAACTGTTGTGCGAGTTTTCTCAACGGTAGCTACTCTCCACACTCCTTACTATGTATGTATGTATTACCTTGCGCCCCACATTTGTCGTTTTAAATCTTACAAGTATTTTCATAGCTATTAAAAATTCACAATCACAAATTTTCAGGACTATCTGTACGGGGTTAGGAATCTGCATGGGGCTAGGAAAAATTATTTTATACTTACTAATCCGTTTTAAAGATGTGGTATTTTCAAAAAATTTATTTTTATTTAAATAATTCAGCTTTAAATCTGTTGTTCCGCACATATTCAGGCTATATTCAATATTTGCCTGTAATATTGTAATAAAGCGTTCATAAAAAAACTTCATATAACATTTTTTTCGTATTTTCACTTGTAGATCATGCTCCTACAATCTTGACGGAAAAGTAGGAAACACTCTGTATAGCCATAATCTAGCAGTAAGTATTAGCATTGGTATTATTTGTTCGAGTTATTGTTGTAGACGTAACACACTAATATTTTGAATATGGTGGCACTACCGCATTTTTGACGCTGTCGGTAATTCAGAACCGCAAACGGAAACTTCCATTTCACGCGACGCCTGTATCGATTGTAAGTCTGTGGAGACGACAAAATTATACACTCCATAACCACTAGATGGCAATATTTTCGTTCAATCGTAGAATCTCGCGTTATGAATGTTATGATACGACCGGACTAAGATTGGTTAACAAATCACGTTTACCTCTATTTTTGTAGAGGTCGAACGCATGTGCCAGTAAGAGCTGGTCGACTGGTCGACTGTCGACATGCTCGTGGACTTCAGTGCGGCTTAGACTTCAGCCGGACGGGGTCTGGCTTTTCTCGTCATCGGTGTGCGTTAACGTAAGTACATGAATTCTTGACTGAAATTGGTCATATTTTCGTGTCGTTTCGTTGTGTCAGATCGTCTATGCGCCGACTTCATTCCAAACCGTGACAGCTGTAATTTTACGCTGTCTCTCGCCGCACCAATTATTGATAATTCTTTGTGGCTGTGCAAAGTGACAGACAAAATTGGCTGAGAAACCTGAACCCATGCTTTTGTGACTGTGCTATGAAACCGTAGCAGATATTTCCTTCCTTTTTTTCGTACACGTTTCTCATCAATTTTACATCTGCAATAAATATTTCCTAATGAATTCGCACGACCACGGGTCACTTAACCGTGACGCGTGTCATCGCGACGCAAGGATTAATTGCGCGGATTTACCAACTGCTCACTTCTTCTTTCGATCCAGCTTTAAAATAAATGTTCTCCGCGTTTTATGTTCGCCGATATTTCTTATCAAATATTGGGGTTAGTTCTCGGTACATCGAGATTAGAGATTGAACGTTTCGTTTGAAATCTGTATTTGAAAAGACGCGAAGGACGCTTCTAGCAAAGCACCTATGTACATGTACTTACACATGTTGTATACACGGTCGTGTGATCTTCAAATTGTAATGCAAGAAACGTTTATGGAGACTGTTTAAATCGTCTCCTCCAAATGACGTCTAGGACGTTTACATAATAACCCGGTGAGATAGAGTTGTAGACATCGATCGGCGAGGTCTCGATAGTAGGGTCGAAGATCGCGATCTTTGATATCGATCACCTGACAAACATCAAGTTTCCATTTCCCAAATAATTGTATTAGAATTTCCTCAACGTAATTGTGCCTACTATTCTAAGCTATCTAAGTTATCAGCGCTGGTGACGAAATATTAAATCCTTATTAAAATAGAAAAAGTTGTTAATTGAACGATGTGATATTCGATTTTTTTCTACACAGATCAGGTATACAGAAGGTTAACGAGGTTAACCCTTTGCACTCCGAATTAGTTTTTAATTTTATTTGAAATTAACTTCAAAAGACAGTTCCTTGACTCCTACTGATTTTAAACAATGTCGTTTACTAATTACATTAAATATAGCTCTCAAACTTTGTTGTAATTTATATTTGTGGAACTTCTATTTGTTTTTAACTAAAAAATAAGAAATTAAATAAATCAAGGAAGAACCACATATATATAAAAACTCGTTTCATTTAGATTTTTCTTTATCTGATCTCGAGTCACATTCGACAAAGGAGTGCAAAGGGTTAACACTAGATTACGGAGCACCGAAAACGACATTACATTACTTTACGAAAATAACAAGAATGTGTAATAATTAGACTGCGGATCTTTGTGGAAAATAAAAATTGTTGGCATTGATTGCAAGACGCAAGGGCGAAATAAACATTTTTTCCTTCGTTTAATTATCTAATTAAACTGAAACCAATACGCTGATGTCTTTAAATCTTTTTAATATGTCCACTGCTTTAAATGGCGCTTACCCATTTTTGTCATAAATGCATAAAATCCGCAGTCTAGTAATAATATACCCACAAAAATAAATATGTTAAATAATCCCCCCCCCCCCTCACGCAGATTCATCTTTACAATCTCGATACTTATAAATTAAAAATATTACAACCCGTCATTTTGGCGAGTCTCGCAAGGCTAATTGTTCAGGTATACATAGTGCTTTTATCAATGTACGTTGAGTTAAAAAATATATGGGAATGCATAGGATTTTTTAACTTGACAACATAATCTCTTATTATGTGAATGCATTTGTTATGTCAATAGATACATCTTATTTACATAACCTGTTTTGTGCTGTAGATTTCCCTGTATGTGTGTGTGTTCACCACGGTGTGCACTACTGTGCACACATTTTACGTGTATGTAGTTGCCGTCCATATAGTCGAAAAAACAAGTGACAATGCGTCAGTCGGTGACCGACTTCTATTGCGTGCACGTCGCGTGTATTGCGCATCTCTATTGTACTTCGGGCCTTTACACAGAAAAATTGATTTTCGTGTTAAAAAAATTGTTATTTTTTCATATTATTATACATATATAAACCTATGCAAAGTATATTACTATATTCCGTATAAAAAAACGTGTGATTATGTACTAGTTCGTTTGTAAATTCGCGATATACAGGGTGTCCCAGACTACCCGTACCACCCATTTACTATATAATCTAGAAAATAGGTTATTTTCAAACAGTCAAAGCGTTTTTTTTATAAATCAGGTGCGCTCTATCGAATGGTGATATTTCTAACTTCCGGTTTCGGCTGGAAATAGGTGATTTAGACACCGGAATTGGAGATTACAATTTTTGACTAAAAGAATGATGATCGCATTGTGACGTTGAATATGTTACTACATTTGTGTCGCATTCTTTCCGACTATATTAAGTAATACAAAAAGCAGCGGCGTCTGCAACAAGGTTCAGAGGTCAATAGTTCGGAAGATTATCCGGCAGACGTTCAGTGACTGCGTAATTGATGCACAGACAATGACTTTCCCGCTATTTCAAGCATCAAATTTCTGGGTTGGCTGAAGTAAGCATCCATCTAAACGAGGTCGCAAATTAAAATGTTCTGAATATTTCGATCCTAAAGTTGATTCAATTTATTCTGTTCAAGACTAAGGAGACATGCAGTCGCATGAAAATATGCTGCTATCAATAGCTCCGTGAGCAAACAGTTTACAATAATTGTAATTTCTAATTTTGTTTTGCACTTCGGAACTATATTTACGTTACTGGTGAACTTTGACGTGCATATTGCCTTTTAGTTGAGTTCTGATCTTTATCGCATATGCTGACCCAAAAATTGCATTCAATCAGAGTTGGGAAAATTTTTATTTAAATAATAAATAGCAAATGACGAATGACGAATGACAAATAAACGTGTGATTGTAATTGCAAATATCAGCTAAACTTTTTATTCAAATAAAAGTCATTTGAATAATGACAAAAGTAATCTATTCATTATTTCTTATTTGCAAATAAAAGATTATTTCTTACTTGGATTGAGGAGGAAATCAAATAAATCATTTTTGGTTATTCTTATTTCTTGTATTTGGAATATATGGATCGGCACCTCTGGAAATTCCATGTGCTATTTAAACTGTTGTGGTGCCCTAGGTGGTTCGGAACCCACCTTATAAAAAAAACTGTAGGTCCCGTCGCGAAATAACACCGAAAAAGGGAGTTCAGAGCGACGTTAAATAAGTTAAAAAAAAATACCGCGCGGAATAACATCATTAATATCGCTATCGTTGCTGAGGACAGTAGCAAAGAAAATTTTTTTAATGACTATAAATAATAAATAATAATTTACTAAATATTTAATCGCGCGCGAATAATTTTTCAATACAAATAATAACAATTGCATTTGTAAATAACAATTAACATTATTATTTTAAATAATCTATTTATACTTCCTCAAAATGATATGAATAAAATTCTTTTATTTTAAAAAATACAAAATTTGTACCGAACAGACAGACAAGGAAGTAAGCTAATAAAAACGTAGTTAAAAAACGTGGTAAAGAATAGGACTTGCAAGGGGGATCGCAGCCTAGATTGATCTTTTATCTAGCGCTTTTGACTACTCATAAATGAATTGGTCGTATTAATCCGTAAAATGGGTTCCGAGACCTTCGAATTGATGATTTTAATGAGGCACCGTTAAAAAAACAAATGTGAAACCATTGGTGAATGTCACGAAAAATGATTCACACAGCTGAGGAATGTGTTCTTGCTAATAGAGGACACACTGAAATGTTATGTAACCTTGTCAATAAGGTATACTTGTACACATATTGTACAATTTAGATTACTATACATGACTAAAAATATTCCAAGTAAATCTTACGTTCCTGACCTCGTTTGATTGTTTTACGTCGCTTTTTCAACTGCTGTAGTTATTAAACCCCGGGCACCACAATTTAAATGGCACAGTTCCTGACCTTGTATGACTTTTAAAGTTATTCTGTTGCACATAGTTTTCATCTTGATACTCGCTCTTTCACGTGATGCACCACTATGTTGTTTACAAAAACAGCATCACTCATTTTTCCTGTCTTCTTGTCATTTAGAAAAAGAACACATAAACAGACGACATTTACATAATATGTAAAATATTCCCATACTGAATGGGAAGTATATTTTAACATTATTTACATTACGTAATAGTTAATTTAGTTATTACCAATTCATCATTGTATTGAAACTTGAAACGTGGTTTATCTGTTTTTCAAGTGACTGTTATCGTAGATTGTAATGTGACGATGTTCGGGTAGTATTTTCGTTCAGAGTTCAGAGTAGTAATATGAATCAATTCTTCTTTGTAGTTACCTTGGCAAACCAAAAAATTTAGTCTCCGTACATAACTCTGTGTATCCACGTTTCCTGGCAAAAGCACCGGATTCTATTTCAGAAACGCCAAATGCAACTTATGATCATGTAGTAGTAAAAGGGGTAACAGTATACAAAGTACAAAAAACATATCGATATTGCATACATGTGCCGGTAATTACGAAAGCGGTCTAAGTCACAATTCCAAAAAAATTTTACTTTCCACTTATGTATTTTGTATTGTGTTACGTAGGGAGAAGTTTCTCCGCGCGCGCGCGCGTGTGTGTGTGCATTTCAATTCAAATTTGTCCAATCTTTATCCTGAGAACGAAATAAAAAACGGACTAAAAAGTATAAAATAATTTAAATAAAAATAATTTTTTAGAAACGGACTAAACAGTATAAAATAATTTTTCCTAGCCCCATACAGGTGTCTAAACCCAATACAGATTGTGAATTTTGAATAGCTATGAAAATACTTGTAAGATTTAAAACGAAAAACGTGGCGCGCAAGATAATAGTAAGGAGTGTAGCGAGAGTAGCTGCCGTTGAGAAAACTCACACAACAGTTCATATCATTTGCAGTGCAATAAAATTGTTAGTGACTTGGGTGAACTATTCATGCATCAATTATTTATTGCATGCGCCCCACGTTTTTCGTTTTAAATCTTACAGGTATTTTCATAGCTATTAAAAATTCACAATGTGTATGGGGTTAGGAACCTGTATGGGGCTAGGAAAAATTATTTTATACTTTTCAGTCCGTTTCTAAAAAATTATTTTTATTTAAATTATTTTATACATTTTAGTCCGTTTTTAAAAATTTATTTTTATTTAAATTATTTTTTACTTTTTAGTCCGTTTTTTAAAAACGTGGTATGTTTTAAAAATTTATTTTTATTGTTGCCTTATATTTATATGTTAAAAAGTTTGATTTTTTAAAATTCAATTTTTCAAAAACCGGATGACGAACATAAAAATGGTTTTCCTCGAGAGTGTAGGCAACTCAGACTTTCAAGTATTGATAACTTACTCTGCAATGAGAACATCAGATTCTTAATTACTGGAACACACACGCACATAAATTTTCTTCAACTCAGTTTGAATAAATGAATCAATATAATCGAACAGTACTCAAATATTCTTATCTCCACACTCAATAAAAAACAGGGAAATCTATCGTTCATGATTGTGTTATGTCTATTTTTATTTGTTATCTATTTATGATGTGAAGAGTGAGCGATTTCGTGATGACAAACAAGAATTCTTGTAGTCCTCAATCTCGGCAACGTTAATGTGGGACTAATCACGTGTCTGTTAAGACATTCGTCACGATCTACGCGATAAAGAATTGATAAAATGGCGACAAAAACAAGCAATAGCGCAACAACTTGTTAATCTTCAGACGCTCTACAGGTTCAATGTTCACCAAGAGTTGTTATAATACGTATCAGTGAATATAAATTCATTGAGCAGTATCTACATAATATTGAAAATATTTCGCAATATATGTAAGATACGATCACGCTGTAGTATTACGTAGCGCTTCAATGAGAAAAATCAGCAAGGTCGATGACACTCGTCAATAGTAACGTACAGATATGTAATATGTACAGGAAAAATGTATTGTCATGGCTTCTTTAGGTGACTCTACACCTTTGGATCGGTGGAGATGTGTCAAAAAAAGTGGTCGCAAAATTGATCTAGAGCATAATTTTGCAAGGTCAAATTATTTTTCTATTGCATCGTTTAGTACTCGTTACGAGTAACTAACAAAACGTCTGAACAAAACCATGGGTCAGAAATCAACCATTCTCTTAAAAACGACTTTACAGTTTGGAAAACTATTTTATTCCATAAAATGGAATGTCTACTGGGCGTCTCATCATTAGATACAACCGTGGAGGGGGTGATTGTACATGTGAAAATAAGTTGAAGATATGCAATAAATTTTTGTCATTTGAAGCTTTGTTTTCGAGAATATTGAATTTGAAAATCCGTTAGGTTCGCGTGGCTAACATTTGCAAGAAGTAGAACCGATTAGTCAAGATCAGTCGCGTGAGCCGGTATACATATACAGGATGTCCTTCATACAACGAACAACCGATTAGGAAGTAATTCTACACGCAAAAGCGAGACGGAACTAAAGAATAACATTTTTTTGTTTGACGCATTCTTTTCGAGGAAAACTAGTTTTAAAAAATCCGTCGGGATCGCGTGATTTAGTACAGCACTCGGTAGAATCGGTAGGTCATGGTCAGACACATCGGGCGATTCCTATCTACAGTAAAGTCTCGATATTTTTCCAACGGCTGTGTTCTGCACGCAGAGATATCTTGTAGAGACATTATTTTTGTACGACTGCGTCTACCGCGCCGACCGCGCCGAAAGTACAGACGAAGCCGAACGTAGCAAAGGACAGATGTAAATACGGATCGCGCGGCCGAACCGTATCGGTGTCAACTACATACTACTAATTCAACTCTAAATGCTAATTCAAATACAAAATTTCTTTATTTTTCATTATTTTTTTTATGGGACTTTCACCAGCTTATTTGTGCCATTTTTCGTTTAATCGACGAGAGACTTCCTTTTCGGGTTGTGTCAGAGGTTGATGTGTGGGCAGTGCTGATGGAGATTTTGTGAGTGTGAGCGGAGGGTGCAAGATGTGAGGGGATTCATTAATAAAATATATGTATATAGTTTAATCGACGAGGAAACTTTCGGGCGCAAGTTTCGGAAACTTTCTTTTCATTTCGGGCGCAAGTTTCGGAACCTTTCATCGTCGATTAAACCACTAAATACAGTTGAGATTATATCGTGTTTGGTGTCATTTTAATCGGAAAAATGCCAGAAATAAGTTGGTGAAAGTACCATAAAAAAATAATGAAAAATAAAGAAGTTTTGTAATTCGATTAGTAGTGGTTCACACCGAAATACCCGAACCGAGATCAATCATCGCCGTCCTGCGGCGTTGGCCGGCAGTGGAGTGGGTAGGCACTGGGGGGTACATTCTGGGTAGAAGGTCGCAGAAAAATATCGCGACTTAACTGTAGTAGTACTTCTTGAGTAACAGCAACGACCTGATAGCAGTTGCAGTACAGCAACATACATTACGGAATATGAGCTCGTTTGTTAAAATATTTAACAATTTTACTGATTACATCTCGTACTAATTATGGAATTATTATTGTAGAAGTTTTGATTCGCTAACCTTGAATTTATAAATTGTTTGTTTCAGGAAACTGACGATCGCACCACGGAGTACTACCGATAACGAACGAATTCGATTCTCGTGCACTTATTTCAAATCCGCGAGTTTAGTGCAGCAACTGAAATAAACCCAGCCCCGAAACAGTGTTCACCAAACAAGAAAAGTATTACAGTTCTCCGTCAAATCAGATCAGTTCCACGACAAGAGAAAGAAAGACATTTTTGTAATTCATATAGAATGAGAGCTAGTGGTCATCTGTTGCTTGCTCGAAGGTTTATATGTATATAACTTTAAATAATTCAAAGATCCGGTATACATGTGCAATTAAACAACAGTGATATTCGAAACATAGAAATACATTCTGTTAAATAGACCCGTAAATACCTTTTAAGAAACTTGTTTAAACTACACGTTTTTAACCCTTTTGATACTCTGCGGAAGGTTGACGCATCGATACACCATCACTAGACGAAACTTTCTGCAAGATACTTATCTATGCTTTGCGTGCGGACTGTCTTCGGTTATTCGGAAGAGGAAGAGAGTTTTAAAAACATGGTGGTCAGTATATTCTTTCAGATGTGTGCATAATGATTAGACTGCCAGTTTTAACCATTTATGACACAAACGACCTGGTCCAATTTAAAACAGTAGAAACATTAAAAGAATTTAAGAATATACAGTAGCGGACAAAAGTTCAAGACGACTATGTTTTCAGTAGATTATCGCATTGTATTAGAGATATTAAACGTCGAACAATTTCAGAATTGTTCTTAACATTTACACATATATTCGCACTCTTTCTACGAACAACCTAGACTCTTTCAAAACATAAACAGTGTTTGGCAGAATGGGCATGAAACTTTCGATGCTGTATTTGCTGCGGACATTAATTTAATTAATTTAAGATTGACTTAGAAAGTCCCAAATAGTAACAATAGTTTACAATTAATTATAGCAATAGTTTTATCTAATGATGGAATTGTGAAGCGAAAACCTGTTGTAACAAAAGGGTTAAAATGAACCATTTTATAAAGTAAAAATGATTCTATCTTCTCCTTATTCTTTGACACAGCCAAAACTCAACTGACCGTGGATAAAAGTATACAGAAGTAAACAACGTACGTGGAAAGCAAATCCGTATATGTATTGTGCACAGGAACCTGATACGTCAACAATCGTACAAGAGCTATTTTAATAAATCGATCAAGTGCCGGGTAACATTTGCTGCCTGTTAAACTATATATAGAAGACTGTGTAACCGTTTCAAGACTGTGTTCTAATCAAAATGTTCAAAATGAAATACTCACGAGCCCGAAGTGCATTGATGAAGTATAACAATGTGCTGCAAGTGCGTAACATTCCATCAAGACTATTTGCCACCGATGTTCAGTACAAACCCATCAGAAGCGTGCTCGTTGCGAATCGAGGTAAGTTTTTGCTCTTATTTTCTATTTTATAAATTGCGTAAAAAATTGACGATGTTGCACCGTTTTTAACTATAATATTAGGTTGTGCCAAAAGTTTCTTTCGAAATGTGTTCCTTTAATGTTGCTAAATAAATACAATCGATGCGATAATCTTTATGTTAATGTTTTAGTACCACCTAACATGAATGTGCATTATGTGCATGAATCGAAAACCAACTTTTGGGACGATCTAATATAAAGCAGGGAGTTCCAACTTATTCCCCTCCGACAACCGCAAGGTCGCCACCACCATTCGAACCCACTGATATACAGTGATGGGATTCGGGGCGCTTTTCTCGCGCATGCACGAGTTTCGGCAGGAACGTATCTACGTCTGAAGTTTGTGGCAGTTTGTGGGGAATGTAGTGGGGAATTAGTCAGGAATTAGTACTGCTAGGAAAGTACCGGAAGAGTTCAGAAGTTCATATATTATGTGTTATATGTGCATACATATTAAATTTTAATACAACACACACATGTTATACAGTCATATTTCAAAATCACGTCATAACAAATTTTGCGAAATTATTGGGGTGACTAAGGTACCCCATTTTAGCCGATCCTTGTACTTGATAGAGGCTAGAATCGTCGCGCATGCGCGAAAAAAGCGCCCCGAATCCCATCACTGCTGATATATATACTTATACTGGATAGAAGATTCCCATAAGCCAGCCGTGCAGCCGTTGAAACCAATTGAAGAAGGCACTTTTCGATGCCAGCGCCACGAAATGTCCATGCCGGAACACTGATATTACTTTAGTGTGCGTCTCACTGATGTATATATATATATCAGTGGTGCGTCTGCGCGTGGCGAAGTGAGGCAAAGCGTAGAGCTCCACGGGTGATCGCGGGGTGCGAAGGGAAGTATAGTTCATAGTCTGCCATTTGATGGCGCCTCTTGCAAACTGGCAAAATCTCCTTCTAATGAGCATCAGGCTTCTCCTATCCATAGAATATATATCAATGTTCGAACTTCTTCTGACTTGTACTACTTAGAACGGTATAGTCAGGTATAGTTAGTGAGTGGGTCGGCAGTGGTGACAGGGGTGGCACGGGAGGGAACAGGGACAAAGTTCGACGGTTACAATGTATGCGTGTTCCGTTATAGTCTAAGAGTGGGGGAAGAACCTAACCGGAGAAGGTGCCTCGAATCGAATAGCTGGCGAGCTACAAGTTGGAACTTCCCGATATAAAGAAACGACTTACACATATTTTCAAATTCTAAACAAAATCAATATACCATTCAATTTTGCTGAACAATTGTATGTGCTGTTACGGATGGAGGAAGAACAGATTCCGTTCGACTTTCTCACGGGAATCTCTTCAAGATCGTTTCTGGCAGGAAGCGTCCTAGATAACGTGTCGTATCATAGTCGACCCTCTTAACGTAGTATTAAAAAAATCGTAGGTATGGGCTTTTCGGAAGTTTATCCGTAACTGTTATTAGCGATAAAAATAAATTTCTCTGATCGATAACTGTTACGAGCGATCGAAATAAACTCTCATCGATAACTGGTACGAGTGATCGAACTGAACTTCTCTCACCGATAACTGTTATGACCGATCGACATGAACTTCTCTCTCTCATCGATAACTGCTTTGAGCAATCGAAACTGTTTTCCCTCATCGATAACAGTTATCGAGGAGGATCCAATTTTTTAACACTAATAACTGTTATTCGTAACCAAAAAGTATAAAAATCGATATTTTTTAATCATTTTGTTCTTCGAATTTTTTTCATTATATTTTGTGTACATTACCTTAAATCTCA
Organism: Lasioglossum calceatum; assembly: GCA_963966675.1. NCBI lineage: Eukaryota > Metazoa > Arthropoda > Insecta > Hymenoptera > Halictidae > Lasioglossum > Lasioglossum calceatum. The sequence goes on along the minus strand of CAXAAD010000064.1, from coordinate 30,289 downwards.
ATAATAAACAACTTTTTGTTAATGATTTTTATCGTAGAAAACTTTAGAATAACTGTTATTTTTGGTCCCTGTTTCGGGTTTGATAATATGTACAAATTTTCACATTGCACACTTCTAATTACGACATAATGTAATGTCTAGAGCAGTAAAGCAATATTTGTCATCTAACAATCTATCTCTAAAAATAAATAATTAATGAAATTCTTTTTCCAAGTTATTTATAAAACATGTTTTCGTGTTTATGAGAAATCCGATTATTTACTGTTTCATACAAGAAAAAAGAATAACAAATAGATCTGCAGCTAAATAGATCACACTGCATACGGGGGGCGTGTAGCTTCTAAATACTGAAAAGTGCAGCGTAATTACGCGGAGTGCTTCGGAGACTGCCTCATTTCAAAGTAGAAGAAACGCGGTTTGATTAATCGCATGACCTTGTTCCAAATAACGCGACGATACTTCAAATCGAACGTTCACGTTAGATTAAACCTACAAGATTTATTGACACAACAAGATTTTGCTCAAACCAATGAAAAACAAGCTGTTTACATTAATTAAATGTACAAATTTACTGCGTTTGTAGCAGAGGTGGGCATTAATTGGCGAAAAAAATATTTCAAATACTATTTAATATTTTAGATTTTATTATGCTTAAAGAAAATATTATTTTAAATAAGATATAGAATTTCGAAAATAAAATATTTCTATTTCAACAATTTGATCCACAAAATAAAATGTTCCTATTTTAACACTCAGAAACACGAAATAAAATATTTTAATTTTTGCATTGTTAGAATGTTCTGAGAAACCGCATAAACATACAGTCTATCTTATCGTTAAGAAACGATTTACACTGATAAATGGATTGCATTCGAACCATTATATTCAGCAATAATATTTAAAATTGAAATTGGAAATAAAGACAAAATACAAATATTTTCAATATTCTTCAAATAAAATACTATTTTCAAAAAAATTATTTTATTTTCAAAAATTACTGCATCAAATAAAATATTTTATTTTCAAAGTTGTACACATGCTTTAAAATAAATAGGACTATTTACTATTTGCTGTTTAAAATACTATTTTCCCCGGCTCTGGTGTATCGGTATGAACCACTACTAATCGAATTACAAAACTTTTTCATTATTTTTTTATGGGACTTTCACCAACTTATTTCTGGCATTTTCCTGAATAAAATGACACCAAACACGATGTTATGCCAACTGTATTTAGTGGTTTAATCGACGATGAAAGTTTCGGGCGCAAGGAAGGACAGCGTATCGGCGTCGCCGACACAGTTCAAAGTTCAAAGGCCCGCGTGTTCGTTGTCCTTCCTTGCGCACAAAACTTTCATCGTCGATAAAAACCACTAAAAACAGTTGAGATTATATCGTGTTTGGTGTCATTTTAACCAGAAAAATGTCACAAATAAGTTGGTGAATGTCCCATAAAAAAGTAAAGAAGTTTTGTAATTCGATTAGTAGTGGTTCACACCGATATGCTTCGGCGCGGTAGACGCAGTCATAAAAAAAGTCTCTACACGATATGTCTCGGTGCAGAACACAGGCTGTTGGAAAAATATCGCGACTTTACAATCCTCAACATTTTTAACAATTTCCAAATAGATCTGGGTCTTCCGATTACTGAAATTTATATGATCAAAAATGTGGATTATATCGATAGTCAAACAGTACGATTGAATGGTCGGAAGTGCAACAACATCCTCCGTTATTTCTTCTGATTACAAATAATTATAATTTAATGCTTTTGCAGGAGAGATCGCCATTCGTGTGTTTCGAGCATGTACGGAGCTCGGCATTCGTTCCGTGGCGATTTACTCGGAACAAGACAAGATGCAAATGCACAGGCAGAAAGCCGACGAGGCCTACGTGGTTGGCAGAGGACTACCGCCCGTTCAAGCTTACCTAAATATTCCCGAAATCATCAAAATCGCAAAAGAAAACGACGTCGATGCCATCCATCCAGGTTACGGTTTCCTCTCTGAGAGAGCAGATTTTGCGCAAGCAATAATCGATGCTGGTGTCAGATTCATTGGGCCTAGTCCGAAAGTCGTACAACAAATGGGTGATAAGGTATTCCGTCTAAAAATCCTATCTTTGGAAAAATACACATAGTACAGTCCGGGACAATATTAAGTGGACACTCTTAAAAATGGTATAATTTTTTCAAAATTGTCCCGAAGGACTTGCATTTTATTGAGATGCTAGATCGACTAGTTTGCTAAAGAATGAGTAAACAAACATTTTTGTTTAGATTACAATTGGTAGGAACCATACAACATTTAAAAAATGATGGTAGGATTGATTGGTAGGTTAATATATTATTAAAATATGCCAGTCTAGTTGTATCAACAAATTCAGTCGCTCGTGCTGTCTGCACATTTTCACGTTTATGTAGTTATTTCAGTTACAAAAAAATTTTGTTTGTTAAGGAAATATTATTGGTTTTTCAACAAATCAGGTTGCTGCAAGACAAGCTGCTATAGAAGCTGGCGTGCCAATTGTTCCGGGAACAGATGGACCAGTGACCACGGCCGACGAAGCGGTCGAATTTTGTAAGAAACATGGACTTCCGGTCATCTTTAAAGCTGCTTATGGAGGAGGTGGCAGAGGTAATGTTGTAGACCTGTTAACAAAACTTTTAGTCGTCCCTTTTCCTTCTAAAAACAGGTGTTGCAATTTAACAAATATTATTTTTCTGTTATTTACCGACAAAATACAACATGCAAGATAATATAATACATAGTAAGGAGTGTAGAAAGTAGCTGCCGTTGAGAAAACACACACAACGGTTCATATCATTTGCAGTGCAATAAAACTGTTAGTGACTTAGGTGAAGTATTCATGCATCAGTTATCTATTGCATGCGCCCCACGTTTTTCGTTTGAAATCGTACAAGTATTTTCATAGCTATTCAAAATTCACAATCACAAATTTTCAGAACTATCTGTATGGGGTTAGGAATCTGTATGGAGTTAGGAACCTGTATGGGGCTAGGAAAAATTGTTTTATACTTTTTATTTCGTTTGGATTATTTTTTAAAAAATTTATTTTTATTTATATTATTTTATACTTTTTAGTCCGTTTTAAAAACGTGGTATTTTTAAAAAATTTATTTTTATTTAAATCATTTTCCGTTTACACGAGGCGTAATTTGCATTATTCGGCAGCATGTAGCTATGAAAATAGCTATGAAAATAGCTACATGCGCAGTTGTATGCTTCCGAATAATGCAAATTACGTCCATTAATATCTCTGTCAGATACGTATATGCATATGAAAAAACTTTTCAAACAAAAGTTGTAGTATGTAAGGAGCTGAATATGGTATCAGTGAAGAAAAATGTTTTCAAGCTCATTTTTTCAAGTTTTCAAGGTCACGGATGTTTTTTCTATCAACAACTGTTTATGCTATATAATATAATAATAATAATAATAATAATATTTTATTCCCATTGCGGGGTACAAACGCGGACCTCCGCTCCGCTTACAAACTCCCCACTTCTTGTCTGTCGACACTTCTATTTACATATATATATTTATTTCTACCGAGAGAGAGAGCACACCATTCACTCATTCCTCACACTTCCATTCGCTCACTCACTCACTCACTCACTCATTGGACCCCCGGTTCCGCTGCACATCCTTTCTCTCATCTCTTCCACTCTCTTCATCCATACCTCCCCTTCTCCCTCTTCCCCTAATACTTCTGCTACCGCTTCCTGCCATCCTCTATCTCTCCCCCACTCCGTACATTCTTCCCATATATGTTCCCACGACTCTACCCCTCTCCCACATATCCTACACCTCTTTCTTTCTTCCTCCTCCCAATACCTTCCCCCTCTCATTTTGCTCCCTAATCTATATCCCGCTACCAATTGCCACCTCTTTTCTTCCCAGTTCTTCCTCAAGTACCCTGGCACACCTTCCCCTTTTACCATCTTATACCACCTATTGTACCTCGACTCACTTATCCTTCTCCACCTTTCCTCCCTTTGTATACTTTTCTCTTTCCTAATCAGCTCTTCCCCCCTCAACCGCCCTCCCTCCCTCAACTCTTCTACCTCTTCTAAACTCCACCCCTTACTCTCGTAGAACCTTCTTCTCTCTTCCTCCCACCCCCCCAACGTCCTACCTCTCTTTGCTCTTTCTCTTACCTCCATCCAGCATTTCCTCGCTAGGTACCCCCCTTTTCCTTCACTCAGCTTCCTCTCGTACTCCCATGCCCTCATTCCCGCCCTTCCTGCCAATAGCTCCCTCTGTAGTTCCTCTCTTATCATGTACCCAGGTACGCTTCTTTCTACTCCCAACACCCATCTTAAATATCTTTCTTGCACTCTCTCCATTTTCTCCCTCTCTTTCCATCCCCATATTTCCACCCCGTAACCCATCACTGCCCATCCTAATCTATCGAACAACCATATTCTTCTTCCCCAATCCTTTGCAAATTTCCTCTTTCCTATTCCCCATACCTGCCTCATCGCTACCGCCCCTTTCCTTACCCTCTCATCCACTTGTTCCTCTTGCCTCCCATTCGCCATCATTACATACCCCAGATATTTAAACTTCTTTACCTCCTCTATTTCTTCGCCCTTCCACCACCACTTTACCCTCCCTCTCCTCCCCCCACCCTTTTTACACCTCACCATCTTTGTTTTCCCCACCTTCACCTCCAGCTTTTTCTCGTCTACATATCTTTCCAGTCTCGCCATTAACCCCCTCATCCCATCCTCATCTTCCGCCAAAACTGCTATATCATCCGCATATGCCAACGTGTAAATCTTTTCTCCCCCCACCCTCACTCCCCCCCACCTACCTTTCTTCATCTCTTCCTCCATATCTGCTATCAGTAGCGTAAATAATATCGGGCTCAATGGACAACCCTGCCTTACCCCCTTCACTGTCCAGAAGCTCTTCCCTTCTTTCTTCCCCACCCTCACCCTACTCCTCGTTTCCCTCAGAACTTCCACACACCTCCTCACCAGCCCTTCTCTTACCCCCGCCTTCCTCATCGACCCCGCTAAAATCTCTCTATCCACTGTGTCAAACGCTGCCCTCATATCTATAAACAGCGCCAGCATTTTCCCTCCTTTCTTCGCTATCTGCCTATTTATCAAGTAATTCAGCACGTGTTTATGCTATATATGGATTCTTAAAGAGAAAAAAAAAAAGGCAAATTCAACTTCTGAGTTTGGTCTCATTTTATTGAGAAGAATGTCGCAAATATATTGGTAAAATTTCATTAAAAATAAGTGGAAAATAAAGCAGTTTCATTATTGCACTAGTATTGTCTCACCGATAGTTTTTTTTTTGTTGCGCCTTCGGCCGCGCGGGCCATGCTTGCATGCTGTCCTTTTCTACGTTCGGCGCGGTCGACGTGGCCACAAAAAGTATCGTAGTGTCCGGTCCCGATCTATGTCACGGCACAGAACCGAGAATCGACTTAAATTGGGACTTTACTGTAAGTGTGCGTATACAGAATTGCATACTAATTGAATTCTGGACGAACAGTTCTACCCCTCACACGTGTATGATGTAATGTGAATGTGTAACCAGTTAAAGTTCAATAAACCGAAAATACCAAATGCTTTGCTCATTTTTGTAGGAATGCGAGTGGTGAAACAAATGGAGGAAGTGCGAGAAATGTTTGAACGTGCCTCGTCGGAAGCGGCGGCTGCTTTCGGTAACGGAGCTATGTTTATTGAAAAGTTCATTGAGAGACCAAGACATATCGAAGTTCAATTGTTGGGCGACACTGCTGGCAATGTTGTCCATCTTTACGAACGTGATTGTTCTGTACAGCGTCGTCATCAAAAGGTCAGTCCACGATAGCCAAAGCTATTCGTTACAATCAGTTACAATTCGTTAAATAAATTTATTTTCATTTGACGTTTTACACTAGAACTACCAACAGTTAGGACGAAGCTATTTCTACCAAAACCAGTCAAAATGACTGGTCTTTAAGAAATACGTAATACAGTAAATCCTCTATAGTCGCAAAAAGGTCGTACACGATGAATGCAAAAAAAATATCCCCTCCACTGTAGTAATCTGATCTCGGCTCGGGTATATCGGTGTGAACCACTACTAATGCGACGCGGAGTGTCGCAGTCGCCACTGTTCAAAGGCCCGTGCGTCCTCACAATGTAACACAAATATTTATTATTACTTATCTTTTTATGAAACATTCATCAATATATACGTGGCATTTTTCTGATTAAAAAAGAGACCAAACACGATATAATTTTAACTGTATTTAGTGGTTTAATTGACGATGAAAGTTTCGGGCGCAAGGATGGACAGCGTATGGGAAAGAAAGAGACACGGAGAGTCGCAGTCGCTTCGGCCGCGCGTGGTCTCTCTTTACACGCGCTGTCCCTCTCTACGTTCGGCTCGGACTTTGAAGCTCAAAAAAATAGTGTCCGTCTACGAACTTTGCAAACGAACTTTCCCGAGGCTTTTGCGACTATAGAAGATTTACTGTAATACAATATTTTTATATTTATTAATTTATTACTATCTTATAAGAGAAATTCCATGTCATGGAATTATAACTACTATATGTATAATGACAACTATAATAATATAATTATATTAATAATAACTAATGTAATAGCTAATTCACTTCCCGAGGACTCTTGAACATTTTCTTCGTCTATAATCTCATTTGTTAATACTATGGGTAAACTGTTCCTTGCGTAACCAGAAATTTTTGCCTTTGTCCTATAAATTGTTGCCGTTTTCCTACGTTATCCAGTGGATTTGGCCGAGGAGATGTGAGCTAGGAGACGTGATTGCTGGTTTAAAATGCAATAGATAACCATGCAAATACGGGTTTACTTCAATTTTAATCATATCTTTTTAATGGATATAACAATGTTTAAACATGATTTTCCAAATGCATTCATACTTTTAAAAACACAAAGTCAAGGACGCAAAACTACAGTGTAGTATAGGTTAATAAAAAAAAGGAAAGTAAAACATTCGAAACTAACATATCCTACGGAAGCAATAAATTATTTATATGGGCAATCTAAATATTATGATTGTTCAAGAATTTTTCAAGAATGAAGTTTTATATTTGTTATTGATCATTATCTGTTATGCCTCAGGCATATTAATAATTATGATAAAAACTTGCAGGTCGTTGAGATTGCTCCTGCCCCGTTATTAGATCCAAAAGTTAGAAACAAGATGACTGACTACGCTGTGAAATTGGCAAAACACGTTCGTTATTCGAACGCCGGTACCGTTGAGTTTTTGGCCGACGAATCTGGAAACTTCTACTTCATAGAAGTTAATGCTAGGCTTCAAGTCGAGCATACAGTGACAGAAGAAATTACTGGGTGAGTACACTACATTTATCGTATAATATAATTTTACACGAAGCTGTTGGATCTATTGATTTCATATGTGCTTAAACGCCTATTATGTACTTTAACAATTTAGTGTACTTTAGTTGAGTTTATGCTGAGAATGAGAAATTGACAAAGCTCGTAATATCGTAATATTTAGAATTATTTACGTATCTTTCTATTATACATATAAAATAGTATTGTAGTTCTGTCACGCAAAAACTCCGAGCGGCGAAGTATTCTGACGGGAACCGAAACTTGAGCGACGTGACAGTGTGTATTATTCAGAGAGATGGTGAGAGAGCGGAGAGAGAGAGAGAGAGAGAGAGAGAGAGAGAGAGAGAGAGAGAGAGAGAGAGAGAGAGAGAGAGAGAGAGAGAGAGTGAGAGAGCGGGAGAGAGAGAGAGCGAGGCGCCGCGCCACGGGGGTTGGTGAGCGAAGCGAACAGGGGCCATGCAGACCGAACTTGTCAAAGGAACCGTAGGTTAGATTATGTTAGGTTTGGGCCCCATAGTGAGTAGAATGCGATACAAGCATAAAGATATTTGACCTTGAATTTCGAGGTCAAAGTCAATTTTGCGGCAATTTCTTTTAACAAATATCCACCGATCCGAAGGTGTAAAACCATCTGCCCAAACCATGACACTAAGTCAAGGAACTATTGGTTGGTATCAGATGTCTTAGCTTTTCTTCACAATAATTCAAGGTAACCTTTTCAGAATCGACTTGGTGCAGTCTCAAATCCGTATTGCCGAGGGTATTACGTTACCTGAGCTAGGAATGACGCAGGATAAAATCCGTCCAGATGGTTCTGCTATACAATGTCGTGTAACTACAGAAGATCCTGCAAAGAACTTCCAACCAGATACTGGAAGAATCGAAGTATTCCGTTCCGGAGAGGGTATGGGTATCCGATTGGATAGTGCATCTGCGTTTGCTGGTGCTATAATTTCACCTTTCTACGACTCCCTTCTTGTTAAGGTATAGTGAACTCTTAAGTTTTAATATTAATTAAAGAATTTATGAATACACGACTGGTTCCTGATGATTCGAAAATGGAGTGTAGAGATGAACTCTTTACAATCTTACCCAGTCAGCCAGGCTTGCCTCGAGCAGAAATCGAGCCCAGCCTGGCAAGCAGGTAACGGGCATTATACTGGCCGAACATTGCTCAAAGCTGCTCGAAGCACAAGATGCTCGATTTTAGACGAGCAGCTGTGCGCGCATATGCCTGGCAGAAAGACCGGGTCCGGCCCCGGCAAAAGCTGTCCGGGCACAATTCTTGCCGCTTCGGTCCTGGATTCTGTTAAGCTTCTGCCGGGCTGATGCCCCGTCTTTCTGCCGGCCGAATGCGCTACTTATGCGCGCACAGCTGTCCGTCCGAAACCGAGCACGTTTGCTTACTAGGTTAGGTTAGAGTCAAGATTTTCTTAAACAATAATTACGAGAGCTTGTGACGGTTACTCGGAGCAGAGGAAGGATTGCCGCGTCAGTCGGCTGTCCAAGGTCTCAGAGCCTCGAATGGTGGACGGTTGAATCTTCCAGCGGTCGGACGGTTCGGCGTAGATGTCGCTCTGTGTACGCGGCGGAACGGTCGCTCGGTGTTAGCGGCGATTATAATCGGAGTTTGTCGGCGATTCGGTATCGGTAACTCGGAGTTCGCGGCGTTCTAGCGGAGCGGTTGCTCGGCGCTCGCGGCGCGGCGCAGGGATGGAGGGTCCCGCTCGGCTTTCGTCACTCGGTTCGGGTCGGTTCCTGCTCGGCGTTTCGTCACTGACTAACAACATCGTCTTTCAAAATTCAAATAATAATTGCAATACCCGTTCTATATTATCAGCACTAACGCGTGCTCGTGCTGCCATCTAGCGGTTCTGCTCGGTAAAAGGCGCGCGATCGTCACTACAAACCAATATGGCGGCGCGCTTACCTGTCAAAAACACTGAAAATTGCTCAACTTTAAACGACCATAACTTCTGAACCATTGATCCTATACGACCGAAAATTTTATCTGCAGGATCCTCGGGTACAAATCTACTGGATTACATATCAAATACATAATAATTTATAGAAGAAAGCCAAAAATTTTGTGTCCGGTAAAGTAAAGAGCAGCCTATTTGAGGTACTAATGAGTTTGCCGACCGCTGTTTTAGGGAAACGGGGTAAATACCCAGGAAAAGACCATTCGATACAAATTTTCCATCTGTTTTCAGGTAATTGCCCATGCAGGCGATTTGCAAGCATCCTGTGCGAAAATGAATCGTGCTCTCCGCGAGTTTCGCGTTCGTGGTGTCAAAACGAATATTCCATTCCTCCTGAACGTGTTGGAGAATCAAAAGTTCCTGAATGGAAAGGTCGATACGTATTTCATCGACGAAAATCCGCAGCTCTTCCAGTTTCTACCGAGTCAGAATCGGGCACAGAAGTTGCTCAATTATCTAGGCTCTGTCCTCGTAAACGGTCCCAGCACCCCTCTGGCAACGAGTGCGAAGCCAGCGGAAATAAAGCCGCACATTCCTCAGATCGCTTTAGGTATAGTATCAGACCGAAGAAACTGATTAATGCCGGATCATACTTGACCGGCACATTGACGCTAAACAGCGAACATTTTCAACCTTGGTTTCGCGATGAACCTAATTGGGTACGGTTAAAAGTTTGAAAACGCATGCTCTTCATGCGAGGGTTAGCAAATCAGTGGAACCAATAATTTTTCCTATTTATTTTGGATATAGGGTGTCTATACTCAGCCTATACTCATGAGTGCATATCACAATGCCTATTGTAGTTTGCGCGTTCATGGCACAATGGCAATAGGAGGTCCGAATAAGTGTTTAATTTTCGAGATAAAATAGTTCCGAGTGCAAAGGGTTGCATCACTGCCTACATATTCCCGTTGAAGGCAGAAAATGACGTAAGCCAAAGAATACAAGCGGCATTAGAGATGTAGAAAACAGTATCTGAAACACGAGGAGGTAATAAAATAGGTCGAACGAATCACTCGACAGCCTCTGGCGATAGAAAAAATATGCCTCAGACCAGTATTGCATAGCTTCAAGAGAAATATAATCGAATGTTCATAGCTCGAAGGTTAACATCGTTTTTTTTAATGAAATGTGAGTTCTCTTCCTTGTCTAACAATAAAGCATTTTAGAATGTTTAAAACAACCTATGATTAATTATCATTATTAGGTCAATTTAGGCAAAAAAATAATTGATTTGATATAATAAATTGATATAATAATTTCATTAATTCTAAATGTCACTTAATATTATCAAAGATGCAGTCTTTTCTCATGAAGATCGAAATGCTTCAACGCGTGCATCGCTTTTTAAGGTCACCGTTTTGAACACTTGCATCATCATGTACGTACATACATATGTAAATAAGCGAATCAATAAAGTACGCGCGATCATTTCTTCAACCATAGGTCATTGTATGCGTTTTAAAACGTTTTATTAGTAGGTACGTAAAAACACGTGTCATTCCATTAAAAAAAGAAACACAGTTAACCTTTGCATCTTCTTTACTTCTGCACCCGTAAAAAGCATTTTGACGTAAGATTATGCCCCCCTTAAAACCAAGTAACTTTGGCCTGTTGTTGTATCTTTCTTATCTCGTATCAGCAGCCAAGTTATTCAGGTGACCTGTTTCAAATGTTTTACTATGTACAGGGTGCTTCAAAATTATATGTTGACCACTATAGCGTGATTCTGCAGCTCTGGATCAGTGGAGATCTGTTACGGAAATGGACCGCAAAATTGTCCTTAACATTGAACACCGAGATGGAAACTGTTTTTTTTCATCGTATAATATTGAATGCAACGAACGAAAGTTTCAAGGAACCATCCCAGATACCAAACGACGTCTTAAAGACGTACATTTTCATACATACATACTGACGTACGTACATACTGACATACATACGTACATGTACATACGTACTGACCTCCAAATAACCTTGAAAATGGATCCGAAAGTCAAATACAAGGTCATAGACATATGTCATCCATTAATCCCTGCAACTTTTATTCCAAACATTTTTACCGAATATGCTTATCTGAGAAGTTAGCCCCCCTGGACGGTGGTTTTGGACACCCTGTATAAAAATGCAACAAATAGAGACAATCTAAATGAACATATAAAAGGCTAACGATTCTACTAGTCAATATTCTAGCAGCATAGATGAACAATTAGATGAATTAGAAACATAGATGAATTATTAATTCGTTATTTTAAGTCGACTTCTTATTCTAAAATTAGAATAGAAATGTTTTCTAACGTACTAATACAAATAGTTTTATAATATTAGATACGAAACAGAATAGATCAACATTATAAATATCTAATTCTATATTTGATCGTTAGCTTAACATTTCTTTTTTATTTCAGCTTTGTGTGCACCACAGGTTTTAAAGATTAATAATTGTGCGATGAAATAGAATTGTTTCTAATAGATTTATTTATTATTTTATATGTATATATGAAGAGTAAACAGCCGTAGTAATAGACACCCTATTACCACCTTCGAATTAGTAGAATAATTTTTCATGCTTTCTTGCTGGGTACACAGGCAATTGTAGTGGGTTTTCACTTTTCACTAGTCAACATTTTATGTGACACTTGATTTCCGCATCCATAATTGGCAACACAGGTAGTGCATCACATGCACATATTTCACATTCTCAACATAAACAATGAAATTATCGTTATCTATACAATCTGGCATGGTATTTCAAGTTTTTATGTATTGTCACACTTTATGTATTCACTGAGGGGCACAATCCGACTGAACTGTTTGTAATTGAAAATTTTATTTGTGTTCATTCATTTGTAACAGTTACCCAACTAGAGAATTCTAGTGTAGAGTGTTATCTTTCGAGCACTTTTTTTTTCTCCGTTGTTAAATAACTTTCCACGTTCTTTTAGATATTAATGACCTTTTAGTTATTATATCTCATTGTTTATCGCATGCTTTTATCTTTTCGTTTGGCCATGTTTTTAGACTTTGCTAAGCTTGCAGCTGCTGCCGAGAACAGTGATGCAGATCTACCAGGTATGCTGACCATGTGTTATGTATCTCTTATGTTATGTTAGTTCGTTTGATATTTTTTTTTTTAAGAGATCGAAAATATTGCCATATTCAGGAGACCTCGTTATTATGTAAAGAACTGCGCAAAAAGGGTATAATCAAGGTTTTATTTTTTTTTTTATACATTTACCAGTATTTCGTAATTTTCATTTGACTTCCTTGCGACTTCTGAATTAATATTTAGTTTGATAATGTTAGATCATATGTTCTACAATATTTTGCAACAGAAGCCAAAATTAATTTCCATTCCTTAGTTTATAATAATCAATTTTTACTAACATTTTGGGTAAACTCTACTTTACCGGACTCAAAATTTGTGCCTTTCTCCTTTAAAGTATGATGTATTTGGTATGTAATCCAGTAGATTTGAACCCGGGGCGGCTGCAGATCGAAGTTTAGATCCTGTAGGATCAATGGTTCAGGAGTCAGGAGTTGAACGATATGCAGTATCTTCGACAGGTTTTCGACAGTGTCTCGCTTACCGAGCAGAACTGCCCCCCCCCCCCCCACCCCGACCTAATATAACCAACCAACTCGGTAAGCGGCGCGCGACCAATATGGCGGAGACCTTACCTGTCAAAAACACTGCGTATTGCTCAAGTTTAAGCAAGCATAACTCGTGAACCATTGATCCTACAAGATCGAAACTTCGACCTGCAGCCGCCACAGGTATAAATCTACTGGATCACATACTAAATACATCATAATTTATAGGAGAAATTTAAAGGAGTTTACAATCGCTTGATTCGATGATACTAATTTTACGATTCTTATTATTGATGTCCTGCGATTATCGTCCAGAAGTGTTTATTTGTCATTGCCAGGTTTAGTAGATACGCTCAAAGATATCCTCAACGTTCGCACCCTACACGCCGTACATTTGAATACATTTGTACAATTAATTGCATGTGATTCGATAAGTGCCGAAGCGATAGAAAATGCTACTCAATTCGTGATAAGAAGCACCTTCTGTAAATGCAAGTTTATTTCGCCGTTTTTGTCACAAATGACATTTGCTGACTTTCAAAGACCTTAATGTTGCACCTCGTTGGATTCGTTTCAATAGCCGCTATCAGAAAACAGGTACCAAAGCAATAGCAATCTATTTATAAAAACAAAGCTGACCTTCACATCTCTGAAGCGACTCCACCTAGCAACAAAAGATTGACGCCATATACTACGGCCGGCGGCCCCTGTTGACCGATGTAACTTTTATTTCGAAAACTTTTCTACTACTATCATACCTTTGGAGTTGTTGTAGGTGGCAATAGTTAGTGCCTCACACTGTGTTATGAACAGAATTAGAGTTGTGTCACTTGCATATAGCCGACGCGACGTGGCAGTTAACGTGTTAAAAACAAGGATTTGCTTAATGGAAGGTGATATAACATGACAATCGCAAACGCTTTAACCATAATTCTTATTTCTTCGATATTGGGGGGGGGGGGGTGCTTATTCGTTACTTTTTTTCTTTATATTATATCAAATAACGAAAGAAATCATTCCAATACGACTTCAATATGCTTTTTATTGATACTTGATCTCTTGTGGATAGAAGTTAAAATCATTTCGAGCTTACTAACAACTGCACGTTGAAACTTTGTCGAAACTTTTGGGACATGTACAACTTTCAACGAATATTTCAGATCCCCTGGAACCGCCAAAGGGTTTTCGACACATTTACAAGGAGAAAGGTCCGGAAGCGTTTGCCAAAGCCATAAGGCAGCACAAAGGGTTGCTGTTGATGGACACCACATTCCGCGATGCTCACCAGTCCCTTCTTGCAACACGTGTGAGATCGCACGATCTTCTGACGATTTCGCCTTTTGTCGCTCAGAAATTTAACAATCTTTATTCTCTGGAGAATTGGGGTGGCGCTACCTTTGACGTCGCTCTTAGGTTCCTTCACGAATGTCCATGGGACCGATTGGAAGACATGAGGAAAGCCATACCAAACATCCCATTCCAAATGCTTTTAAGAGGTGCTAATGCTGTAGGTTATACTAACTATCCGGACAATGTTGTTTTCAAGTTTTGCGAACTGGCTGTGCAGACTGGAATGGACATTTTCAGAGTATTCGATTCATTGAACTATCTACCAAATTTGGTTATTGGTAAGTCATTTAATTGTTCTATATCACATAAATTTATTACTATTCTGAATCGAGTCGTTTCGTACATTCGGTTTCTTTCGAATCAAATTAACGGGTAAACTTTTCCTTTCGTAACCAGAAATTTTTGCCTTTCTGCTATAAATTTTTGTCTTCTTCCTATGTTACCAAGAGTAGATTTGGACGAGATGTGAGAAATCCAAGTTTCGACCCTGGAGGATCAATGGTTCGAAAGTTATAAGTGTTTAAAGTTGAGCGATTTCCAGTTTTTTTGACTAGGTAGCAGACAAGCATGCGGGAATGCCGATAATTAAATCGCTCAAATTTAAATACTTATAACTTTTTAACCATTGATCCTCCAGGAACGAAACTTGGATTTCTCATCCAAATCTACTGGATAACATAGCAAAAAGGCAAATATTTCTGGTTACGCAAGGAAAAGAGCAGCTGTTTGGCGATCGATCTTGGGGTTTTCCGGTCATCTGGAAACCACGCGTACCGCAGCTTCAATCACCCAACCGCGCTGAGCCTAAGAGATTACAATTTTAGCCGTTTTACGGCAAGGGATTGCATCGAAGGTACCCGCTTACGGTAGAACGTATGCAGCAACCTTACAATTTTAGTTTCCAACACTTCTCACCTTTGACGAAGTCTTTGCGAAATAAGTACAAAGTTAACTGAGCCCATGTGTTTCGAAACAAGTAATGTAAACTAAATTGAATTTTTCCAGGTATGGAGGCTGCCGGCAAGGCTGGTGGAATAGTCGAAGCTGCGATTTCGTACACAGGAGACGTGTCCGATCCAAGCAAGACGAAATACGATCTCAAGTATTACACGAACTTGGCGGATGAACTAGTGAAGGCTGGCACTCATGTCCTAGCGATCAAGGACATGGCAGGATTATTGAAACCGAAAGCTGCCAGAATCTTGATTGATGCGATCAGGCAAAAACATCCAGACATACCTTTGCACATTCACACTCATGACACTGCCGGAGCTGGAGTGGCATCCATGTTGGCATGCGCGGAAAGCGGAGCGGATGTTGTGGACGTTGCCGTTGACAGTATGTCTGGAATGACCAGCCAACCTTCTATGGGTGCTGTAGTTGCGTCACTTACTGGTAAGCCTTTTGTCGAAACAAATCAAACACGTTGGCTTTAAATCTCTTCCGTCCCCCATTTTCGAGTGCCAAATTGACGCAATGATAAAACATGAAATGGAACGAATGGATAAACGATTAACTTTGCTAATTAATTATTTGATGGAGAATAAAGTAATAAATACCCAGATAACCAACTGCTCCGATCTGCAGCTCTACTGCGCGGCAGTAATGTCGCGTTTTGGATGTCTGCTGCCGCGATGCTGCAAGGCACCGGTCCTAGATTCTGCCTCGCCGTAAGAGGGCAACACGGTCGCGCTAATGTGTCAAATGCCGTACAAGAGCAGCTCGCGCTAAGCAGCAGCAGCAGCGCTCTTCTTTTTTACCGACAAAATTAATATTTATTTAAATTACATACTACACACTACTATATATTAGGTCGTTTGGAAAGTAATTTCGTTTTTCGTGTAGGGATGGCAATGCTTCCGTTTGTCATTACTAGACTGCGGATATTTCTGCAAAATAAAAATCGAATACATCGACTGCAAGAAATAGAAACCAAATTGAATGTTATTTCTTCCGTAGAGGAGAAAACGAAATGATTTTCCGAACGACCTAATACATTAACATATTACAATAGGAGAGCTGCACAAAGCCTAAATAAAATCGATCTTAGAATTTTTATACAAAGAAACATTTATCAGTTACTTTTAAGGCTCGATAGGTTTAGAGTGTTGAAACGTCTTCATGCAAAAAAAAAGTGTCGTAGGAGGGAAAAGAAACTTTATACTTTTCGGCTCGAGCGTTTCGGGCTACCCGAGTGCTGCGGGCTGCCCAGGGGTTTCGGGCTGCCCTGGGCTGCCCACTGCCCGGGAGTGACTCGATCTCATCGCGTTCGCACGAACTTGTCCGCTTTTGTCCGAACGCGCTCGACGAAGTCGAGCCACTCGGGCCACCCGATGCACAGTGGAGTATTTGGCCTGAAAAAGTGGAATAAACTAGTTTAACGTTATTTATATGCTCAAGGTTATAACATTATATATCGTTGGATTCGTCTTAAGATCAGCTACAACATTATGAAATCCAAAATACATTTCAGCATTTAAAAAATCAAATTCGCCTCAATTTTTTGTAAAAACAACATTTTTTGCAACTTTCATATATTGAAATTTGTAGATGTCTGAATACTGTTCGTCTTTTGTTGAAAACATTTTTTCCTCAGATTATCGAGAACCCATGAAAAAGCGTGGCGATAGTGGAATATTTTCACTATCATGACTCTTGAAAAATATTTAAGAAAAAAATATTTTATTATAGTGTTTTGGAAAGCTCTCAAAACAAGCTACTTTGTTGGCTTATAATCACAAATCTTTACCGAATGTAATGAGACCAAAAAGAGCACGCAGACTCGCACAGAAATATAACAAAATCGTCGATAAAGTTTTGTAATCGTAAGAGAACTTACAGAGAATTATTGGCAACGTTCAAATATTAATAACTATACTAATTTACATGGTAACAAAATGAAATCTGTACAAAAGTGCTCTGTATATTTTCCTGAACAACTTTTGTAATACAAGAATTTACACAATTGTCCTTAAAACACTTGAAAATCGCCAATGAACGGATGCTGTTTTAGAGACTATTTAAGAACGCAAAGCGCGCCTTTCGATGAAGTTTACTACTTCACGGGAGCACAAATAGAAAAAACAATATTGCAGCTTTATTCTTCAGACCTTTAACTACGGGGACAACAAAAATTTTATGACATACGCAAAAATTTAGAAATCGACTTTTTTCCATTTTTTCAGGCCAAATGCCCATCTCTTCCCTATTAATCATTTTAATAGAGGAGAAATCATATATTGACATTTTCAATTTAAAAAATTTTCGAATAACTATCAATTTCATCTACTCACTTTTGCTATAAATGCATAAAGATCCGATGTCTATCCGTGACACATAAGGCGGCCCGAGAGTGGCTCGAGTGATTTGAGGAGTTGGTGATTTGAAAATTACAGTCAACACGTGTTGGCCGAGAAAGTGTCGACTTCCAGCTCAATAGTAATGACCTGTCATAAATCTCTCCATAGAGAACAGCCCCGGGAAAGGCACTGAAAGAAATCGGGCCTATTGGGTTGGGTCTGCCTAGTCCTACCACAGCCGCACGTCTGTAGTCTCAATGTGTTGACTTCGATGCTGCACGCTACGTAGACGTAGTATGTATGTGTGGCCGCTGTAGTCAGTCTTTCGACTCCATACAGTTGATGGTCGAGGTTAAAAATTAATTTTGCAATAGCACAATCCTTTCCGAATAAAACCATCAAAAAAGTGTAGCTCAATCGGATTTCAACGTAAAAATGATTTCATTAGTTTTGGTGACAAAAAATTCGAATTTTTGCAAAATCCTGAAGTGGTAGACAAATTTTGAGACCAGATTTGAAATAAGCGTGGAAGAATCTACGGGAAATGATGTACAGCATGTTGCAAAAAAATCTGTTCCGCTCGTGGTATTGTGAAAATCAAAGTTTTATTGAAATTGTGCAGGTTTAACGAATTTGTCAAGGTTAAAAAACGTTCGTACCATCATTTCCTCACTTTTCCCATATTCTGCAAAGTTTGAGCTTTAATTTAAAAAAAAAATCATCGTTCTATCTCTTTTCTATCGAAAGTTCTTTGATTTTAGCACAGAATTCATCGGGTTGTCGCGCTGTGGCGACCCGGCAGTGACGATCCCTGTGCAGCGACCCTTGCAGCGACCCAAAAGCTGCAAGGGTCGCTGCAAGGGTCGCTGCAAGGACCGCTTTCAGGATCGCGACGGAGTGCCTAAAAAAAGATTTGTCGGCTCTGATCAGTCCTGGACCGGTTAGAGTTACAGGACTCATCAGTAGTAAAGCTATCCAGCAGGCCCTACCTGAGCCGCGCTGCGATATCGGAAGGCGGTTTAAGGGTGCCGATCCAACTCGAGCGAGAGTGTGGTGGCACACTCACACACCGCTAGATAGTGTATACGTATACAAGGTTGCAAGGGTTCAGCCCGCGTGACGAATCACGTCTCGCTAATGCACATTTGGGGGCCCTACGTAGTCAGAATCGATAGATAAAAGATCAATCTAGCGCTGGAGCTTGTGAAAGTGGTCTACTTTTGCGTTTCCGAGGCGTAATTTGCATTATTCGGCAGCTTGTAGCGCAGCGACGAGAAGCACTGGCGGCGCGACAGTGCTGCCACTGTCAAGAGACATAAATTTTCTTAAATTTGAGCTCCGTCCAGTAGGGGAGCTGGATACAATTTCTACAGTTGAATGTCGAGAAGTACAGCAGCGCCAACGGGACACTGCATCAGAAATGTTGCCGGTAAGTCAGGTTTCATCACGCCTGCTTACAGAGCCTCCCGGGCAGATATCAAGCTGCCGAATAATGTAAATTACGCCTCGGAAACGCAAAAGTAGACCACTTTCGCAAGCTCCAGCGCTAGATTGATCTTTTATCTATCGATTCTGACTACGTAGGGCCCCCAAATGTGCATTAGCGAGACGTGATTAGTCACGGGCTGGACCATTGCACAACGCGCCTAGGCACACGTACGCGCTGCCCGAGCGGTGAGTGTGTGAGTGCCTCGCGCGGCACGGAGTCGTGCCTGCAGAGCCTCCCGGGCGGATATCAAGCTGCCGAATAATGTAAATTACGCTTCGAAAACGCAAAAGTAGATCATTTTCGCAAGCTCCAGCGCTAGATTGACCTTTTATCTATCGATTCTGACTACGTAGGGCCCCCAAATGTGCATTAGCGAGACGTGATTAGTCACGGGCTGGACCATTGCACAACGCGCCTAGGCACACGTACGCGCTGCCCGAGCGGTGAGTGTGCGCCACACACTCTCACTCGAGATCACCAACGTAGCATCATCGTCAGCCGTATAACCATATAAGTTACCGGCAACACTTCTCATTCTCTGTTTTACCGATACAGTGACTGAATCCGGGTGACTGTCGTGACTGAATGATGTGAAACAGACGTAAGCGCTCGTAGCGGAAAAAATGCCGAAGCTGTACTTTCACAGAACGAATCCTTTTGAGGTGTATTTCTGCGGCGTGACGAACTGCTGTTTTAAATAGGTATGGTTTAACATAATAATCGTTGCATTGACATTGTATGTGTCCCCGCTAGCGCTGGAGCTTCCAACCTTTTCTATAAAGATCCTACTTCTCTCGATATTTAAGAAAATGTATGTCTCTTGACAGTGGCAGCACTGTCGCGCCGCCAGTGCTTCTCGCCGCTGCGCTACAAGCTGCCGAATAATGCAAATTACGCCTCGGAAACGCAAAAGTAGACCACTTTCACAAGCTCCAGCGCTAGATTGATCTTTTATCTATCGATTCTGACTACGTAGGGCCCCCAAATGTGCATTAGCGAGACGTGATTCGTCACGCGGGCTGAACCCTTGCAACCTTGTATACGTATACACTATCTAGCGGTGTGTGAGTGTGCCACCACACTCTCGCTCGAGTTGGATCGGCACCCTTAAGACTGTATATATAGAGATCGGTGACGGATCAGGTAGCAGCGAGAAAGGTCTTTGACTATCTGTCCATCTTGTGGCGAGTGTAGGAAATTAACTGCCACAAAAGGTTACAAAATTCATCGATCTATCTCATTTTTTTCGAAAGATCTTTCGATAGAAGAAGGGAGCGAGTTATCGCGATTCCCGAGATTTAACTCTGTGTTCGCACGAACTAGTCCGCTTTTGTCCGAACGCGCCCGACGAAGTCGAGCCCCTTCGAAGCTTCGAATAGAAATTGTATTTAATTTTCGAATATTAAATACATCCACGAATACTTACGGCCGGCTCGAGGCTCCAATGAACACGTACCGAGGCCCGAGGGTCGAGCACAAAGGCCTGAGCCCATAACACAATAGTAGTGCAATAAACACCACCGGGCAAACCCTCGGCCATCGAGGTATCTCGGCATGAAACCGCTAACAAGTGAATGCTAAACTTGTTTATTTCTCATAATTTTCTCACGGAAGTGACACGAGCCAGTTCGTGGCGTTCTTTCGATTAAGAAAAGTCTAAACCCGATAGAAATCGGACTGTATGTAGTGGATTTATTCGTGAGAATTTCTTCGGAAAATATATTTAAATACATTTTCGTCCCTACTCTGTGCTAGACCGACGAAGCGACGAGGGCCTCGGGAGCCTTGTCCAAGTGGTGCAATAAACACCACCGGGCAAACCCTCGGCCATCGAGGTATCTCGGCATGAAACCGCTAACAAGTGAATGCTAAACTTTTTTATTTCTCATAATTTTCTCACGGAAGTGACACGAGCCAGTTCGTGGCGTTCTTTCGATTAAGAAAAGACTAAACTCGATAGAATTAGGACTGTATTTAAATACAAATTTCGAAGATACTTTCACGAGTAAAACTACAAGACATAGTCCGAATTCTATCGGGTTTAGTCTTTTCTTAATCGGAAGAACGCCACGAAGTGGCTCGTGTCACTTTTGTTAGAAGATTACATAAGATACTTTTGTCTTCGAACCTTCGAATAACGAATACAAAATTTGTATCATATTCGAATCGGTATTTAAATAGTTTTGATTTAAATACTGCCCAACTCTGGTGAAAAGGATGTCCTTTATTTTGATGCTATTTTTCATACTGTTACGTTCAACGTTTCACGCTTAACAATAATTGATTTGAGAAGTAAAATTGTCGATTTTAACTTCTACAGACATGTGTGTTGATGTATGAAATAGTAGTAAATGCCTACTCTATGTTTGGTTTTTTGACTTTTGTACTCCTAAATCGGCCATTTAGACCACTGTGCGGCGTAGAAAAATTAATTTAATTAATTCAAAATTGTTGTTTTCTGACGAGGCCGACTCGCGCGTGATGACGCCTTTAACAAAGTGTAATAAATATGAATGTTACGCGTTCCTTCTTATAGATGAAATAAAATTTGACTCGTTTGTCATCTATATTTTAGTTTCAAAATAAATGTAGCCATTAGGGGTGTGCGGGCCGCCCGAATCGTCGAGTCTGTCGGGTCGCAGAAAGTCGGGCGAGCTCGATTCGGCTGCGCGATCTTTCATGACTACACTGCGGATCTTTATGCATTTACATATAGCAAAATTGAGTAGATGAAATTGATAGCTGTTGGAAAATTTTTAAAATTGAAGATGTCAATAAATAATTTCTCCTCTATTAAAATCATTAAGGGAAGAGATGCCATTCAATTTAGTTTCTATTTCTTGTAATCGACGCTGACATTTTTTATTTTGCATAAAGACTTCGTCGGGCGCGTTCGGACAAAAGCGGACTAGTTCGTGCGAAGGAAGAGTTGAATCTCGGGAATCGCGATAACTCGCTCCCTTCTCCTATCGAAACATCTTTCGAAAAAAATGAGATAGATCGATGAATTTTGTAACCTTTTGTGGCAGTTAATTTCCTACACTCGCCACAAGATGGACAGATAGTCAAAGACCTTTCTCGCTACTACCTGATCCGTCACCGATCTCTATATATACAGTCTTAAACCGCCTTCCGATATCGCAGCGCGGCTCAGGTAGGGCCTGCTGGATAGCTTTACTACTGATGAGTCCTGTAAAGGTCGTCGCACACTAGAACGCCCCGCCTGCTCTCAGGCACCACCCTACCGCGTCGAGTTGACGCCGCGCTGGTCCGTTTTGCCGCACACTAGAACGCCCCAGCGCCGCGCCGCGCCGGCATTTTCAGTGGCGCTCACCACTAGCGCGGCCGTTCCTAACCCAGACCGTTCTAGTGGTGAGCGCCACTGGCGCCAATTCATGTCGAGAGAGAGAGAGAGATGCACTCACTTTAAGTTTGTAATCCAGTTTTCATCATTTTTTAATCCACATACAAATAGGGCAAACCTTCAACAATTTAAATTTTTCGAAAAGTTTAAAGAAAATATTGGTTGACCAGCCTAAATACATACTCTGCAATTGGGGTATACGTTCTGTATGTATCTACAAAACGTATTTTTTAAATTTTTAATATAGACCCACATATAAAAATTGTTAAATGCAACTTTTTATATTTCTTCTACAATTCCTATCACAATTGCAATTTTCGAAAAAAATTTTTTTCACATCCTGTAATAAATTAATTGCTATAGCTTCCCAAAATAGTTCAAATCATATAGTACAATATTGAAGTTCACTTTTTATTTTACTGTAACGACCATGACTTTACTACAGGGATGAAAAGAATATTTTCTCTCGCATGATTAGCAGCACAAAAAAATTTCTGTTCTCGACAATGGTTACTAATATTAACAGCCAATATCAATATTAATATTAATTGTTGTAATTTATAATGGTTATTTACCAGTCAAAGATGATGTCTATATTATCGATCATGATTATGTGTTACTAGAAGACATGTAAATTAATATTTCAGAAGAAATAGATTTTCCGAATAATTTCTGCGAAAAATATGAAATTTTTAGAAATGATTTTTTGTTCTTAAATTAAAAACAACTGTTGTTTCTTTTCACATCCTGTAGTAAATTACAGCACAATCTGCCCTTAAAAAACATATTTTTCAACTTCAAACAAATTTTGTGCTGTTATTATAAAAGATGTTTAATTGTTCTTTACAGCAAAAGATTCTGTAGACTTTACCGAATACAGTGATATGCTATATTAATAGATTATGAATGTATAATCATGTTTAAACAATCGTTAAAGACGGAGAGACACCACTTTTGCACCAATTTTTGAAGATATTTTTCAGTATATCTTAAAAAATAAGGGCCCAGCGTAAAATCAAACTATATGACGCGATAGAGCAGACTTTTATCTTGAGAAACCACCCTGTGAGGTTCCAACGTTGACGTTTCCTTCGAACCAGAAAGCAAAATATCTTCGCCCGACATGAATTGGCGCCTGTAGCGCTCACCACTAGAGTTGGTCGGTGGCGGAGCGGCGGCGCGGCGGTCTAGTGTGCGCACATTTTCCGGCGCGAAGCGTAGCGTGCCGGCGCTGTGACGGCGCTGGTCTAGTGTGCGCACTCCCATTGAAACTACATAGGAGAAACCCAAAACAGCGGAGGCGGGTGGTGCCTGAGAGCAGGCGGGGCGTTCTAGTGTGCGACGACCTTAACTCTAACCGGTCCAGGACTGGTCAGAGCCGACAAATCTTTTTTTAGGCACTCCGTCGCGATCCTGGAAGCGGTCCTTGCAGCGACCCTTGCAGCGACCCTTGCAGCTTTTGGGTCGCTGCAAGGGTCGCTGCACAGGGATCGTCACTGCCGGGTCGCCACAGCGCGACAACCCGATGAATTCTGTGCTAAAATCAAAGAACTTTCGATAGAAAAGAGATAGAACGATGATTTTTTTTTTAAATTAAAGCTCAAACTTTGCAGAATATGGGAAAAGTGAGGAAATGATGGTACGAACGTTTTTTAACCTTGACAAATTCGTTAAACCTGCACAATTTCAATAAAACTTTGATTTTCACAATACCACGACCGGAACAGATTTTTTTGCAACATGCTGTACATCATTTCCCGTAGATTCTTCCACGCTTATTTCAAATCTGGTCTCAAATCTCAAAATTCGTCAACCACCTTAGGATTTTGCAAAAAATCGAATTTTTTTGTCAACAACACTAATGAAATCATTTCTTCGTTTAAAGCCGATTAAGCTACACTTTTTTATGGTTTCATTCGGAAAGGATTGGGCTATTGCAATATTATTTTTTAACCACGACACCATTGACTGTATGCAGTCGAAGAATTTAAGCTAATTCTTTTTTTACGTCTTTTTCGATGAGCCGTCAGAGTGATTTAAATTTTGAAAAAAATATGGTTAATTCCTTGAAGTTTCACCTGTAAAATGAGCTCTTGAAAAGGAATGGGGATATAAAAATTGACGAATCCAACGATATACATACACTCCTCAAAAAAATTAAGGGATCACTTGTGCGAACACGAAAAGTTGCTACAACTTTACATAATCATAACTCCGGCCAAAATTGCTGTATCGATATCGTTAAACAATGGTTTGAAAGCCTGAAACCTCTAGTTTCAGATTCTCTGTTTCAAATTTTTGAAATATTGTTTTTTTACAAAGTTATAGCGAGATGAAGACAACATTGACGGTTAACAAAAATTTTGTGCAACTTTGTAACATCACACGGGGTTAAACAAATTTTTTTGATAAATCGCGTTAGCATTATTTGAAAGGGCTATCTTTCCTGTGTAAAATGAGTGGTTGTTGAATAGTGTGCGATTTTTTTTATTCGAGTTATTCAACATTGAAGTAAATGTTGGCCTTTTAACTTTAACTGGCTACAGAAGGTGCAAAAATTATCGTAGAATCTTGTGGAAAAAAGCAATAGAAAGAGCGTTTCTTTCTCTGCAAGGTACTTCTTTCGTTTTTTCAATTTCGTTAACATTTCGATATACCAGGTGTTTCTGAAAATATGCTTAAAATATGCATAATTTCCATTTTTCCTTCAACTCGCTATATCTCGGCGAGAAATGATCGCAATACCATGACCCGATAGTCAGATTGAAGCAGAGATTCTGCCGATTCGATTGAGTACCCCATGAACCCACTGCTACCATGTTTTCCCTGTGGCAGCCGTGTTTGAAGTTAGTGATTCGCAGAAATTAGCGCTGCACCTACAGCGCCTGCCGGACTCCGAAGACAGTTGTTTTTCGCTACTTTTCGTCTGACGTTGTCGTGCGTCGCTGGGTGGGGATACGAATACCAAACGCACGCCACGCTTCAGCCGAGTGACAACATGACAAACTCGCGCTATTAGCCTCGCTTTCTGCGAATCACTAACTTCAAACACGGCTGCCACAGGGAAAACATGGTAGCAGTGGGTTCATGGGGTACTCAATCGAATCGGCAGAATCTCTGCTTCAATCTGACTATCGGGTCATGGTATTGCGATCATTTCTCGCCGAGATATAGCGAGTTGAAGGAAAAATGGAAATTATGCATATTTTAAGCATATTTTCAGAAACACCTGGTATATCGAAATGTTAACGAAATTGAAAAAACGAAAGAAGTACCTTGCAGAGAAAGAAACGCTCTTTCTATTGCTTTTTTCCACAAGATTCTACGATAATTTTTGCACCTTCTGTAGCCAGTTAAAGTTAAAAGGCCAACATTTACTTCAATGTTGAATAACTCGAATAAAAAAAATCGCACACTATTCAACAACCACTCATTTTACACAGGAAAGATAGCCCTTTCAAATAATGTTAACGCGATTTATCAAAAAAATTTGTTTAACCCCGTGTGATGTTACAAAGTTGCACAAAATTTTTGTTAACCGTCAATGTTGTCTTCATCTCGCTATAACTTTGTAAAAAAACAATATTTCAAAAATTTGAAACAGAGAATCTGAAACTAGAGGTTTCAGGCTTTCAAACCATTGTTTAACGATATCGATACAGCAATTTTGGCCGGAGTTATGATTATGTAAAGTTGTAGCAACTTTTCGGGTTCGCACGAGTGATCCCTTAATTCTTTTGAGGAGTGTATAATATTATAACCTTGAGCATATAAATAACGTTAAACTAGTTTATTCCACTTTTTCAGGCCAAATACTCCACTGTGCATCGGGTGGCCCGAGTGGCTCGACTTCGTCGAGCGCGTTCGGACAAAAGCGGACAAGTTCGTGCGAACGCGATGAGATCGAGTCACTCCCGGGCAGTGGGCAGCCCAGGGCAGCCCGAAACCCCTGGGCAGCCTGCAGCACTCGGGTAGCCCGAAACGCTCGAGCCGAAAAGTATAAAGTTTCTTTTCCCTCCTACGACACTTTTTTTTTGCATGAAGACGTTTCAACACTCTAAACCTATCGAGCCTTAAAAGTAACTGATAAATGTTTCTTTGTATAAAAATGCTAAGATCGATTTTATTTAGGCTTTGTGCAGCTCTCCTATTGTAATATGTTAATGTATTAGGTCGTTCGGAAAATCATTTCGTTTTCTCCGCTACTGAAGAAATAACATTCAATTTGGTTTCTATTTCTTGCAGTCGATGTATTCGATTTTTATTTTGCAGAAATATCCGCAGTCTAGTAATGACAAACGGAAGCATTGCCATCCCTACACGAAAAACGAAATTACTTTCCAAACGACCTAATATATAGTATGTGTAGTATGTAATTTAAATAAATATTAATTTTGTCGGTAAAAAAGAAGAGCGCTGCTGCTGCTGCATGCTGCTGCTACACATTTGTACAATGGACATTTACTTTACCGACATCTTAATGTGGAAGTTCCACATCAGCCCGACCAGCTCTGTATCACCGCACTGCAACGGCGAGAGCCCCCTAGCCCCTAGTACAAAGTCTGTACGGCAGTCGAAACATTAGTGCGACTGTGTTGCCCTCTTACGGCGAGGCAGAATCTAGGACCGGTGCCGTGCAGCATCGCGGCAGCAGACATCCAAAACGCGACATTGCTGCCCGCTGCAGCCTGGTTGTCTGGGTATTTGCAGAATATGTTGCTTGCATATTCGCATTTATCAATTTCATTCGTACATGTTCGCGACTTCGCTTCACCCAGTAAGCAAACAGCTCGATATCTGCTCGAATTTGAACAGCAGACTTTCCGACAGCACCCTATATATCTACTTCCGTATAAGCACATGGAAGGCACACCGTGCTTTCGAGGGCAGTTCCGTCGCACTAATGACGTGGATGTCGATCATGTAGATTACTCTGTTGGCACCCCTGCCACAAAAATTATGCTCAATTTCTTCTGTTGCGTTAAACAAAAAATTACGAAAAAATTTATGAACATTCTACCTAAGAGCACACATGACAGTGAATTATTTCTGAATTTTTGGTTGCAAAATCGAGTTTCAAAAAAATCCGGAAAGTTAAAATTGCCGATTTTATATTGAAATTTCCAGAGTACCACGTTTATATTAATATGTTAGTTGTATTTCATCGTGATATGAATGTATGTTTTTTCAGATTTTTCGAATTTTGCAAACGTGTTTAAAAAATTGCAAATCTCCAGAAATTCGAAAAAAATGCATATTTCGTATTGAAGTTTGGGAGATACAAGTTTTATAAAAATTCAGTAATAAGTTTGGTTGGCGCAGGTGATAAATCTGTGGGTTTTTGATGGAATCCTGCACAGAGTGTTTTTTTTCCTTGAACTCTTTTACCAACAGAGTAATCTACATGATCGAGCTACCCTCTATAACGACGGCACGTCGCGTCGTGCCTTCCATCTACCCTCTTTCTGCCCTAAGTTGTGCCGGCACAACATGCAAGCAGAAACCAATACGTATAGGGTTCAGCCGGACAGTCTGCTGTCCAAATTCGAGCACATATCGACCATTTTGCTTACTGGGTAGTTTGTAATAATAAATCACATTTACTGGTTGATCTTTATCAAGCATTTTGGTTGAGATGCAAATCACTCTCAAATTTTTGAATGCACGAGTTTTTCTAAAAATAGACCATTTTCCAAAAAAAGAACGTATTACATGAAAACTACAAATACTAGGGCCTGTTTGAGTTTTTCATATATTTTCGAATAGTAACCTCTAGACGGCGCATTTTTATGCAAAAGAATTTTAATGCCTAACAATATTTCC
Organism: Lasioglossum calceatum; assembly: GCA_963966675.1. Taxonomy (NCBI): domain Eukaryota; kingdom Metazoa; phylum Arthropoda; class Insecta; order Hymenoptera; family Halictidae; genus Lasioglossum; species Lasioglossum calceatum. The sequence continues at coordinate 2,014 of CAXAAD010000064.1, read as the reverse complement.
ATGATTTGCAGGAACGCCAAGCGATACTAAACTTGATCTCCGCGATGTTTCGGAATATTCCGCATACTGGGAACAAACGAGAACACTATACGCCCCATTCGAGTGTACGAGTACTATGAAGTCCGGAAACGCCGACGTCTATTTGAATGAAATACCTGGTGGCCAATACACGAATTTACAATTCCAGGCTTATTCTCTCGGATTAGGTGAATTCTTCGAAGATGTCAAAAAGGCTTACAGGGAAGCCAATTTGTTGCTGGGAGACATCATCAAAGTTACTCCAAGTTCGAAAGTTGTGGGCGATCTGGCCCAATTCATGGTACAAAATAAGCTCACAGCTGATGACGTGAGAAGTAAGGCTGAAGAGCTGTCATTCCCCATATCAGTTGTCGAGTTCTTCCAAGGTGCTATTGGCGAGCCTTATGGAGGATTCCCTGAGCCGCTTAGGTAATTTCAATTGATGTACGGCGCGGCGCGGCGTCTCTAGCAGGGGTGTGCGAGATCCCGAAATATCGGGTCGTCAGCGAAATGTATCGTGTAACAGACGCCAGAATGATCGTTGGCTTAACTGCATAAAAGGCGACATTTCTAACGGTTGTCCAATCAATACGAACATAAAGCTTTATTTTGTATAAAGATCCGCAGACAGTTATATGTTATGATTTAACGAAAGCACTTTACAGAAGTATATTTCACGATTATTTGTAAAGCAATCTCTGTTACCACTTTATGGTTTTAGGTCGAAAATTTTGAAAGACATGCCAAGGATAAAAGGCAGACCTGGAGAAAGTTTACCATCTTTGGACTTCGGTGCTTTGAAAGCTCAATTGAAAGAATCTCACCCACACATTACGGACAAAGATGTTATGTCGGCGGCCCTCTATCCCCAAGTCACGGAAGAGTTCTTAACGTTTAAGGAAAAATATGGACCAGTAGACAAATTGGAGACCAGAATTTTCTTGGTAGGGCCGAAGGTCGGGGAAGAGTTCGATGTGACCATTGAAAAGGGAAAAACGTTAGCTTTTAAGAAACTCGCCGTCGCAGAAGATCTTACGCCAAATGGAGAACGTGAAGTGTTCTTCGAGATGAATGGTCAACTCAGATCTGTATTTATCAAGGACAAGGAAGCCGTTAAGGTAAGATTAGTAAGTAAGGTAAGGTTTGCACCAAAAGTATAAAGTTCGAGTAGTGCATACTTAAGTGTCCGCTTGTTTACACATTCAAGCGTCCGCCGCTATCCCTCCAATTCCAGAAATTGGATCTTGAACTAAACTTCGATCTTCAATTCATTTGTGTCAATGAACAATTTAAGAAACTCAAAATTATTTCTTTCCACGAAGAAAACAAATTATCGTGTTACTATCAAACTATTTTATTTGTATTTTCGAAACGAAACGTCATTCATAACTTCTATTAACGACGTTTCTGAGTAAAAGAGAATACTGAAGACAACCGAATGAATTTGTGTTACGAACCAATAGATAAAAAGAGAAATTGGCTTACATAAAAAATTCGAAATATTTTTCTGTGTTAGGAGCTTCATGTACATCCGAAAGCTGACAAAGCAAACAAAAGCCAAGTTGGAGCACCGATGCCCGGCACTGTGATCGATATCAGGGTAAACGTTGGTGACACGGTAGAGAAAGGAGCACCGCTGATCGTTTTGTCGGCCATGAAAATGGAAATGGTGGTGCAGTCACCGAAAGCTGGAAAGATCAAGACCCTCGATGTGTCTCAGGGAATGAGATTAGAAGGGGAGGATCTAGTTTTGACTTTAGAATAAGCTTCCTTCGAACCTTCCAGAAACTAGAACCTCTCCCCAACATCATGTCGCTCTACACATTCTTGAGACAAGAGTCCGTTTTGTTTAATTGATAGTTGCTGAATGTCGTTACCATTTGTATACGGTTAAGTCTTATTGGTCTAAGAACTTGTAAAGAACAGAAATTGTACATACTTTAGTTTTAATCAACAGTTGAAATTTCATGGATCTTTCACGTTGAAATTTCATGGA